>OU015758.1:27737713-27765551 GCA_907169655.1 Acomys percivali | reverse complement strand
ACATATAACCAAGTTAATAGTATGCATTGAGACTATTGAAAATTATGCACTCAGTCAGTTTACCCACCATGTACTCAACTTGTTTAAATTTAAAGTGGCCTTGAGAAAAATAGTGTAGTCAATCTTTATATGCCTTGGGAATCCATATGTAATCAACTTTCACAAGCTAACCTGCATGACTATTTCTAATTTTAAGCTATATTTCTGATTTCATTCTATGAATTTTTCAAGACTTCAGCCCACAACAATGTATATGTCTGTGTAGGATGTGTTTATTTGATCTAATGTCAATATCAGAATGAAAGAGCATTGAACGCAACCTTAAAAACAAGTGATTCAATAAATACTGAAAACACCAGTTGATATAGGCCGATATCATTTGCTTATGGTTTTGTTTGCTTTCATGGGTCAGTTGAAATACAACTTCCTCTTTTGAAAAAAAACCCTGTTAAAATAATTATTAAGATAACAATTTGCCCATGATGTTCTCAAATCATGTTTGATGTGCTGTTCATTGACCAGAGAATACAGTCCTTTATTCAAGAAAGAACGAGAGAGTTCATGTTCAGAACACATCAGACTCACTCTTGCCTTAAGTAGCTCCAAGAGTCAGATGTTTTCTTTACTGGTGCACTGCCACAGTTGTATCTGGCAGAAGTTTCAGTGAAGTATACAATTTGAGTTGGATCTGCATAGGTAGTGTAATTGATAATGAAGTCAATACCACTGAAATAGAACTTCCTGTATTGTACTGGGACAATAGAAAAATATTTTCTCAAGGTTAGCACACAGAAACTGAGACTGCTAAGATTGAAGGCAAATAAGGCAAATAAATCTTTTTGTTCTCTATATGTTTAATCACAGCAAAATACACTAAGTAAATTTCATTCATTTTGGATCTACCAAGAACTACAAGGGGGAAAAGATATTCTATACAGATGAATTAACTCTTGCTCTAAATTTAGATGTGACTTATTTTTCTTCTCTTAAAAAAAAAAGGTATGTTCCCCTATCTACACATCCTCACCAGCAAGTACTGTCATTCGAGTTTTTGATCTTAGCTATTCTGCTAGGTGCAAGATGGAATCTCAGAGTCATTTTTGTTTGCATTTCTCTGATGACTAAGTCTTACACAGGACTTCTATTAAGCTTACATTTGGATAATGGACCACAAATGCTATCCCTGGCTTACTTATGCATTTCCCCAAAATTTTGGGACCCCTTCAAAGGTATTATTCACCCTAAATCAGCCTGAAGAAACCTTAACAGAATGACATCCCATTTTCTCTATTGGGGTTGGATTGGTTTCTGTTTACTCTGTTTGTCCACAGATGCTTATTTTCATTGGGAGTTTGTTATAAGTTAGTATTAATCTTTAAAGATAGGAAACTAGGTTTGACTCAGGGATGTCTCTCTTTTCCTTTATCTTACTTTTGTAGGTAAGGATATAAACTGAAAAGATAGAAAGGGGGATAAAGAAATATAGAGGGAGGATAGAACAAAAGATAGATTATTGAATCTATTCCTCATCTCAAGGCCTTAATTGTGACTCAAAAATAAGTTATTTTTTAAATGAATGGTAGTGAATTTGTATATTGATGCAAATCATGGTCATGTCAAAAGCTAGTCTACTTTTTACAAGAATATATAATCTAGGTAAAATATATAGATATGATTCTATAGATATATAAGGGAAAATCGTTAAGTAAGGTCTTCAACAGCTTCAGAGACCTACAGAATATGGCATTTAAAGATGTTTTTATTATTATAGAGATTCTTTGCCAACAAGACAGATTAACTCCTGGCAACACCCACCCTGCATCAACAAAAATGATGAGCATCAAAGAACCTCCTATGAGCATATACAGGGGGAGGAGGTCCCCCTCAGTCACAGCCATAGGGGAGAGGAGTAAGGGGAAAATGGGAGGGAGGAATGGGAGGATACAAGGGATGGGATAACAATTGAGATGTAACAAGAATAAATTTATAAAATATATTTTAAAAAATAACCTTCTTATGGAGTTGGCACCAGCCACTGGGCAAAATGTCCTCGTTTCTGCCTAAAAAAATAGGCAAGTTTAGATGCAGGCAGAATCAACAGCTGAACTCTGGCAAGACAGGGTAAGCAAGTCCTTAAGAGTTCCTTCTTCACTGATATGACTGTCAGATATATTGGGCTAGAAAGCCAAATCAGAAGATGCAATGTTTTAGAGAGTGTTGGGTGACTGTTCAGGAAGTAAACTGTCTCAGTCATTTTTTTTTCATTTTGGAAGCTGCCAAATTGCACTAACCATTCAGTCAGGCATATAAGTTTTATTCCTTCTCAAGTCTCTGATGGGATTTGAAAAAAAGATAGTTTAGTTTTACAATCAAATTTAGTTGGATAGGATATAATATATTTTTAGGTCAAGGATTTAAGTTAATACAGCTGATATAAGATGTTGAATTTCATTCAGAAATGTAGGCCCAACAACATAGGAAAGATGTTTACTTCAAGTTTGCCAAATACAAATAGCCAAATCACTCTGAATGTAACATTTATATAATTCCTTATTGTCTTGTGTTTCTTCCTGCTGCACGCAGCTTATTTTGTGCATGTGTAATAATATAAATGTATACATTATAAAAGAAGCATAATAAAAAGAAAGACAAAAAGTATACAACTATCTTACTTGTTTGAAAACATAATTTATAATCTTAATTCTAGATTTAAGGTCTTTAGTTCTGGGAGTGACAGGACACTGCTTTGCTTACATTTGCCCATTCTTTTCATCCTTCAACTCTTCATCTTCATCATCTTTCTTGTCCTATGTCCTCTTTCTCCTTTTCAAAGGCAGCAGCATAAGACCAGTAACCTCTTTGATTTGTGAATATCTTCCGTCATTATGTCTCTTGTGACTTAATTAGTTCTAGCTTCCTACAAGGACTATTGATATTTGGTTGGTTGTACAAAAACAATAAAGAAGTTTCTTCCCCTATTTCAACATTTGTAATCATTAACATATTAATATGATGTATGTGCAAGTTTGGAGAATCAGGACTTTAATATTTTATAGAGACTATTATTCAGTTTTTTAATCTAGGTAAGAAGGTAGGATTATTTCATTTAGTGTTGAGAACGTGTTTTAGTTTACTGGCATGTATTTTCTATTTTCTATAAAGCTTTCAAAGAAACTTTAACATCTACCACTGAAGGCTGTGGAAATCTGAAGTTTCACTTAACAACAATTCAGCACATTTAACGTGTTTCATACAATAGTATTTTTTTTTTTTTGGTAAACAATCATTGTTATTTTAAAACTAAGACCATGCACTTTATTGGCTTCTATGAGAAAGTAATTTCAACATTCAAAGTCACTTTTCTTTAAAATCTGTTACCCAGTTACAAGGTGATATCCCATATCTGACCTCCTCTGGTATTGTTAGTTTTTCTCTTCCTCTCATGTTACTATTCTGTAAAATACTCAGCTTTCTGAATTGATGTCTATAAAAGCTCCACTCAAGTCGGTACTTCACATTTCAAATTGTAGCTGAGAGTCCATATCTCCTACTTCAAGGCCTATGATATTCAGTGTTTCTTAAATTCTTATCTCTCCTCTTTGTTGTCTACTCAAAAAGATAAGATATACACACCTCTGCTCTGACCTTCAATAAAACTATTCTATCTTTCAAAATAAATTTTAATATAGGCTATCAATAAATGTAATGTGCAATACATTAGCCATAGTGATTACAATTCCTTTATAACATGATGGTGTTTTCTAGAAATTGGAAAATGTGAAAAGCATAAAATATTTATAGCTAAGTTTTTTTTTTAACTTATATATGGAACACAATGGTAAAATAAGTAAATTTTGCCCCACTTTTAATGATTATGATCCAGGAAACCTCCAAAAAAATTAAAATCTTTGTTGAGTTTTCTGAATATTTAAGAGGCTACTTACTATTGATTATTCAGCTATATCCGGTAATGAAAAATGTGCATAATGTTGGAAGGACCTTGCTGTTTGAGGTTGCAGTCCTCCTGGTCCCTCTCCCCAGAGAAGTCTCCAGCTCTCTGCCTGATCCAGCTGGAGAGTGTCTTTAGACATGGATGCCCCTAACCATATTTGATACATGGCGCTTGAGACAGCTCCTTGCTAACTCTTTCCTCCCTGCACCTATAGGATAATTAGGTACTGTATTTCCACTCATATGATAGGAGTGTGGTGCTAAATGTAAAATAAACATCCTAAAAGTGCCTGGTTTTAACCAATTACGAACACCTAGCCTGAAAGCCTACCACCCACACCCCAAAGGTTCTACAGCCTTTGTTCTTCCTGAGTAAAGTGGACTGACTCCTGAAGTGAGTCCCTGAGTGTTTAATGTCCATGATACTTACAGTATTCCAGGCCCTATATCTCATCCATTGCTCCTCTTGCCTTGGGGGGGCTGGTAGCCAACAGCCCCACAGGGAGGAGGAGAACCACACAAGACTGACAGTTTTCACACTATTGGAATTTTAATGGTCTCATCCACAATGATTCAATGTAATAATTTTAATTTTTAACAAAAATACATATATTTTTATCACACATTCACAATTTCTGATATGAGTAAATAACTGGTATGTTTCTTTTAGATTTCATCTTGTGCTACAGTGATCTCACTGGAGAGATAGTAAGTTACAAATGAAATTTTTAAAGAACAACTCAAGAATAAAGAAATTTTTATTTTCTTCCTCCCTTTTAGTTTTAGCTTATTCGGTATCTGAATTATAATAGCAGTAGCAAAATTACCACAAAAATTCTCGAATGTTTTATTTCTCAAATATTTTATTTTAAATAATCTTAGCTATAGATTTATTATGGACAAGAAGACAATTCACTACCCAAAAGCCCTTACGGAGCACAGCCATGTTACCTGGATTCTCTGGAAAAACAGAATCGGTGTATATCATAAGAGGATATATGAGATGGTCTTGAATGGTATGATTCGTGTAATATGACAATGGCTGTCTTCACATTGAAGGGTTGAAAATGACCACTGGTCAGTTTACAGGGATGCATACCTCTGTGGTCTCCAGATATCCCTGAAGGCATACATGGTTGCTGGAGAGATCTGGATCTTCAGGTGGTGTTGGAAGACTGAGAAGACTGGGGTTTGATATCAGCAAAGTGTAGCAGCAGCGGCAGCAACGAGGTAGATACCCTTGTGAGTATGATACGTGAACATTCCAATGAGATGTAGAGACCGGCAGGAAAAGCAAAAGTTTTTTCCTAGGACTTCCTTTCTGTCTCAGATGCCACCCACGTTTAAGTGGCTTTTTCACATTTCAAATAAGGTAGTCAAGAAGATCTCCCATAGGTGTGACCACAGGCTTGTCATGGGAGTTCTGAATATTGTTGACAATCAGCTCTAATGTCACCCTTAGTCTCTTAGTTTCTTACACTGTTGCAAAGTGCTAAAATATGTACATCCTGAGTATTTTGTTGTCAGTAGAAATCACCAAAAAGTTCTAGAAAGTGAGTCATAAGCAGAAATTAACTGGCTAGACCCCATGGATATCGTTTCAAAATGAGTGGAATCATGATATGTGACATTGTTTGTTTGTTTGCTCATTAGTTTTCTAGCTTTGTAGTCATTTGGTAACTGTAGTATATTTTCATTTTGTGAGATAGAGCTTTTGGGCAAATTGGTATTTGAAATCTTATTTTGTTATAATGAAAGGACACGCTTTTTAAAATATAACTTATTATTTTTCAATGTAGTTCTAGTGTTCACACAAACTGTCAGACTCTACTAACTCACTCAAGGCTGTGATGACAGAGACACAAAGACTTAAAAATGTGATGAGTCTTAAGTTTTATATGTTCTCCTCACATACTTCACATTTTAGAATAGTACATACTTTCATAAGTCACTTCAGTTTTGTTATTCTGTTAAGTTTAATCTCATATAAAAGTTAATTATTGACAGGGTTATAAGAAATTAACAATTTCTAAGTACTGGCAGTGATCATGCTGAGGCAACAGAAAACAAAGGTAAAAGACAATGTAGAAACCCTTATTTATCATTCATGAAGCCATATTCATGTTGTTTCTGTTTTATGATTAAGATGAACTATATATTCAGTGTTATATTTCTTTAAGGTTAACATTTTAAAAAGTGAAATTTTTCTCATTAACTAAGCCAACTTACTTATTTTCTTATGATTTTGAGTCACACATACTTAAGACAGAAGAGAGATTTTTCAGGAATGCTGAATAATACTTAATAAACTAAATATAATCAGAAAAGTATTAGTTTTGCCATATATTTTTATAATTTCAGCTTAGCCCTCAATATAGATATATATTTATACACTGTATACATATATGAATGTGTTTTTGTTTATGTGCATATAGAGTGACACAGAGTCAAAGAACTAAGCATACTCCAAATCAAGCAGTGACGCAATGAGTTGCTTTATATAAAAGGAGATTTTATATATATATATATATAATACATATATAAATTCTTGCTATACAGAATTTTATCAATCTACTTTCACCAGTTTAATTTCAATAAAATGATACTCCTTAAATTTTATACTGAAATTTTCAGTTCTTAACTAATTTTATACTACAATCTCATGTATATAATCATCATCCAAATTATCTAAAGATATAATTCTATGATTTTTTAATTATTATCATTTGATATATGGGCTCTTTAGTTCAATCACTGTATAATGTCTAATAGGCTAATTAACTTCCCTTCTCTAAGTTTCTTTACCTATAAACAAGCATTCATAAGTTTCTTTGATAGGTTATGACCTAGATGGTATGCCTTTATCTGCTACATACAATCTACCAGCCATGATTTAATCACATGATGACATCTTGCACAAGGCTTGTATTTTGAGTCATACATGAGCTATCAATAATCAGAAACAGTTGTGACACATCCATGCTAATTGTTTTTCTTATTGTAACAGAATAATTCTATCAAATTTGTGGTTAGGGTCTTCTAAGTTCTAGGAAATGTCACTCTGACTTACCCTTATAAACCTCCTGAAATTAAAAAGAAAATTCTCTGGTGGAAAGTGTGTGTGTGTGTGTGTGTGTATGTGTGTGTGTGTGTGTGTGTGTGTGTGTGTGTGTGTGTGTAAGGTTTTCTAATATGAAAATATTAGACATTTAAAATGATAATAAAACACAAAATATTCTTTATGCAAAACTCCATACATTTATAATTTCAGATTGAATTGTTCTTCCTTTGAAAATTCTACTTACTTACTATGAGGAAATAAATGAATACTTACTATAAGGTAAGTCTGAAATTCAGGCTCTAAATCTGTGTTCAATTATACTCAACTCAACTTACTAAATTTAGCAATGTCACTGAGAAAAAAAGTACAGTAAAGCTCTGAGAAAGTTGTTTGTAATTGTTTACCTTTATATTGTTGTTTTAAAAACAAATGAAATGGCAAAGATCTATGAAGGTGTCTCTTAGTAGGTGCATGGTGTGAATGACTTCTTTGGTATTTCACTCCAATGGATTTTTACATGGTAAACATTTTTCTTCCAGATTTTGTACTATTCATAGTCACAATATAAGCATAGGTTTTATTTGACTGATTAAATTTCCTTCACAACTTTATTTTTTGCCTTTATAAAAAAGAGGTAAGAATATAAAAACAAAAAAATCATGAATTTGTAACATTAGATACTTTCCATATTACAAACAATTCAAAGATGATCGTGCCAGCAGCATGATTACTTGAAGAAAGACAGGAATATCATTGGAATATTACATGATTACTATGTGAGTTTATCATACTGACAAATAGATGTAACTGATGACAGCACTTACTATAATAGTAAAGTGTGGTGAAGTAATCAGGAACTGATAAACTTTAACTTTTCCTTCATCTTCACTATATTATATACAAATTATATATAATATATTTATGAGTAAACATGTTTTATTATTACATGATTTATCTTATGCATATCTACTTTACTATATGATAAAAATAGGAAAATGCATATACTGGGAACAAAAATTAACACTAAGAGCACTAGAATTTTTCTGTTACTGATAGTCAATGGACATGTATAAATTTATAGTTGGTCTTTTAATTGAACGGTGGGTTTAATTCTAGATTTAATTTACAGCAATAATAGGCAAAATATTTTTCACATAAACTGTGGTCAGAATCCTTCATTTTAATTTCATGCTAGGCTTACACTCCCATTGCTTTTGTCAAAACTAGACTAAAGTACTTCATGACAAAAAAACAAGACTATAAAACAAATTTAAATTCTACAGCTTATAAGACTTTTTTGTTTTGTCCTTGCACTAAATTTCATCATGAAGAGTAGTCCAACATCTGTTCTTCTGTAGTTACAATTTTACAGTGAAATATTTGGTCCTTTTGCTGCTTTAAGAAGAAAATCTTGCCACATCCTCAGTCTGATGATCAGCATGAAACTAATGATAATTTTCATTTCTTAGGATCCACCATAGAAACAAAGGAAATTGAAGTAAAGGCTTCCTTTCAATTAGGCCATATACCAGGGCTGGTAGAAGTACCTGCAAAAGTATGTGAGTTCAGTCCCAAGACACACACACACACACACACACACACACACACACACACACACACAGACACACACACACACAGACAGACACACACACACACAGACAGACACACACACACACACACAGAGACAGACACACAGACACGCAGACACACACGCACACACACACACAGACACACACAGACACACACACACACAGACAGACACACACAGACACACACACACACACACACAGACACACACACACACACACACACAGACACACACAGACACACACACACACACAGACACACACACACACAGACACACACACACACAGACACACACACATACAAGCACATGCACATTCCTTATGGTATATGCACAAACTCTCACACAAATGTGTATAGATGCACAAACTAAACTAAAATAAATAATTAACTTAAGAAAAGACTTGATACCCTATGAGCATATACAGGGAGAAGAGGTCCCCCTCAGCCACAGTCATAGGGGAGGGGAGTAAGGAGAAAATGGGAGGGAAGGAGGAATGGGAGGATAAAAGGGATGGGATAACAATTGACATATAATATGAATAAATTAATAAAATATTTTTTAAAAAGAATGAATACTTATCTCTTAGGAGCGATATGAAGAGTGACTTTTAGAGTCATTTCTTCAATAAGTCGATGGTGCCAAATGAAGGTGCCTTTATACATCTGCCAATCACCAAATTTTATGAGACTCTTAATGTTCATCTTATTCTTTTCATTATCAAATTAATACAGTCAAGGGGTCTTAAGAAAATAAGTCCCCAGAAAATTTGAGTCTCTTCCTTAAAACAAGAATTTTGTTTAGACGTCCACACAGGTGGCTATTGTCTTCTTTAAAGATGTTTCAAACATTAGCTTTATTGCCATGTGAGTCTTATAAGTTAGAGGAGGAACTCTCTCTTTGCTTTCGCCTTCAGGAGAGTCACACATTTTTCAGACTTCTGCCTCATAAACTCCTGCAGAGTAGGTTGTAAATACTAAACTAGTAAGATCTGCTGCCAAGTGCTTGAGTCTCTGCCCATCTGGGGATCTCTGTTCTTCGCAAAGCTTTGTAACCTTCCGTTTCTTTCTTTCTTTCTTTTTTTTTTTTTTTTTGTTTGTTTGTTTTTCGAGACAGGGTCTCTCTGTGTAGCCTTGACTGTCCTAGACTCACTTTGTAGACCAGGCTGGCCTCGAACTCACAGCGATCCGCCCGCCTCTGCCTCTGCCTCTGCCTCCCGAGTGCTGGGATTAAAGGCGTGTGCCACCACCGCCCAGCTAACCTTCTGTTTCTTTATTCTCATGTTTGTTGCCAGGTCTCTCAGGGTAAAACCCTCAAACATTCTTAGTGGTTTTTTATCAATGGGGACTGTTAATTGCTGAGGCTATGAAAATTTCTAAGAGAAAGCACATTAGATAGACATGTAGGGGTTTTATCATAAGATTCTAAACTTGTGTCAGCTACAATAATTAGAATCATAAAATACTTTACTGATTATCTTGTTGAAGGTAATTTTAATTCATATATAATGATTGAAATACTTTGTGGACGTGCGTACACGCACACACAAAAATGTAGTTCAATGGTTTTTGACATGTACAAAGATTATAATGTTTAAATTACTATTTAAATATTGTTTAGTTTTGAGCAATCTATAGGATATTATTGCTCTTGGTAGTCACCCTGACATATAGCACTCTACTACATGTCAAACATATACACAAACATGCACATACATACATAATATACACATACATACAAACTTATACACACATATGTGTGTTTAAGGAATTTCTTTAACTAAATCTACCAATAGATCAAATTTCTATATCTTGTATCTCTAACTTCCCATTATAAAGTAATCACTTTATTCACAACTTATACTTAAAAATTCAACATTCAAATTTTATGGTGTGTTAATAAGAGCGAGACACTGGTAGGGAACCAACACACATCAGATCATTGATATTATTTATTAGCCTTCTAGAATAATAAAGAAATTTAGTTTTGTTCTCACTTGAGACTTTTTACTGAGGCTAGGACAAATTCATAAATATACTTCATCTATTCAATGTATATTTTAACATAATTTGAAAGTAGCTATTTTAGTATATTTCTTGACTTTGACATTTCTATATAATATGTACTTTCTATATAAAAAGTATAACATATCATGTTTAGGTAAAACAGTTTCTTGTAGACAAAATGCAGGCCATCCTTCCAGTCTTAATGTTTAATGGTAACATGATGCTATATTATACCACATACATTAGCAAAGTAACTCTTTGAGCCATTGAATTTGTGATTTGATATTGAAGTATTATTCATCTTCTTCTAAAAGGTTTCCTCCCCAGATGATGTTATGTTATGTTAGTTTATAAATTTTGAAGTGTACTTACAATCAATTTTCTTAAATAAAACCTTGCAAATATACATTATCATTCATAACATAAATATTATCTGTTTCATTAGAATTCTTTTGATATCTAAAACTTTATGTTTAAAAGCAACAAATTATACATCTATGCTTTTTCTCAAAGCAGTTGTATATTTCTTATGTAATTGATCACTAGATCAAGAATAAAACCTGAGCATAAGAAACACTTGAGCAGTACAACAGAAGTTATGTAAAGCTCTGAGCTTAATGTCTGCAAACCAAAGCAGTTTGTATCTATCAGGCTCAAAATGCCTTAATTTCTTCAGCCTGGAGTGTAAAAAGGATTTGTGAAAAGTAGTAGCAACACAGGACTTCATAGGAAAAGAGACTTGGTGACTTTTATGATAAAACTTAAGGAAGATATAAGAAGGTATTTACAATTGAAAAAAACAGACAAACAAAACACAAAGAATAATCTAAAATTGCCACCAGGCCTCCTCACCAAGGGGAAGTGGTCAAATATGAGGCCCCAGAGTTCATATCAAAGTCAGTACCCATTCTCCACATAACTGTGGAAAATGTCCTGTCCATTGAGTAGATCAGAGTAGGGGTTCAGTATTTACTATTGCATTGTCCTTGATTAGTGCAATAGTTTGAGAAGACACCCCTAGGCCCCAACCCACCCATCATGATGTTCTTCTTGTAGTTATTTTTAACCAAGCCCATCCTGGATAATTTTTAAAATCATATTAATATGTTTACATATATGTTCAGTTGTGTGTCATTTTATGCAACTCCTGGAGGGTGAATCAATTATTAAATATATAAAAATATTTTGAGAAATAAAACATCTGTATTTTGGATTACATTTATACTAGTGTTTCCATTTATTTTTGCTCACCAACATTCTATTATTTACTATGTACTAGGGATCAATCTAACTGTTTATATACAATGAGAAAATAGACACATAAGAATTCCTCTGTATGAGGTCTTAGTCTTGTTTTAGAAAATGACACTAAATAATTTATCACCCAACTCAATATAAAATATAAACACAGTGTAAGCTTATAATGGAACCAGAAAAGAGCACATTTAAAGAAAAATTAGGTCAGCAAGAGTTAATGTTCATCTCTTCAGAAGTATGTGTTTAGGTCTTTTGCCTTTTTAAATACTCAACTTGCTTTCTTGTTATTGTTTGAAGCCCTTATATTCTTTGGCTATGAGCCCTATAACAGATAAATGTTGACAATATTTTACCACAGTATATAAGTAGTATTTTTTTCATTTTGCTAATAACGCCTTTGCTTCGGAAGACCTTTTTATTTTGATATAATTTCCTTTGTTTAGTCTTTGTTTTCTTGCCATGCTTTCTTAGTCATATTCAAAAAGTCATTTTTGAAGTAAATATTATTGGAGCTTTTCACCTCTAGCCAACTGATACATGAAAAAAATGCCTCAGTATAATTAATTTCCAGAACGATACAATACAAAACCACAATGCATCCCAATCCTGTTACAGTTGTGGCTATAAAAAATGGAAACACCAGTGATAAGTTTTGAGGAGTCTGAAAAAGTGTGCACATCTGTTTTTTAGTGGGAGTGAAATATATACAACTAAAAAATGGAGAATCCTTAAAAACTTAAAAATATCACAAGACTAAAAGTTCACACTAAAGGATTTGAAAAATATTAAGAGCTTAAATAGATGCATGTTATATAATGTAAAATTAATCATACTATATAATTATAGGACAGCATTTCTTGTGATTTCTCTTTGTTATTTGTTGCTGTTTTAAATTCTATTTGTTTGATATCTCAAATGAAAAAGAAAGAAGTCATTGTGTTGGGTTGGTAGAAGGTGTAGTGGATATGAGAGGTATTAAGAATCAGAAAATAGGGCTGGAGAGATGTCTCAGAAGTTATGAGCAATGACTGCTCTTCTAAAGGTCCTGAGTTTAATTCCCAGAAACCACATGGCAGCTCACAACCATTGATAATGAGACTAAATGCCTTCCTGTTGCCTGCAGGGATACATGCAGAAAAAGTACTGTATACATAATAAATAAACAAATTTTTAAAAAAAGAAACAGAAAAGAACTATAAATACATACATTCATTTGCTTTTTGTTTGTTTTTTTAAATGTTTTATTAATTCATTCATATTACATCTCAATGGTTATCCCATCCCTTGTATCCTCCCATTCCTCCCTCCCTCTCACTTTCCCCTTATTCCCCTCCCCTATGACTGTTCCTGAGGGGGATTTCCTCCCCCTGTATATGCTCATAGGGTATCAAGTCTCTTCTTGGTAACCTGCTATTCTTCCTCTGAGTGCCATCAGGCCTCCCCATCCAGGGGACATGGTCAAATATGAAGCACCAGAGTTCATGTGAAAGTCAGTCCCCACTCTCCACTCAACTGTGGAAAATGTCCTGTGCCTTGGTTAGATCTGTGTTGGGCTTCGATGTTTACTGCATGTATAGTCTTTGGCTGGTGCCATAGTTTGTGCAGGATCCCTGGGCCCAGATCCACCTGTCTTAATGTTCTTCTTGTAGGTTTCTATGACCGTCTGGGTCCTTCTATTTCCACATTCTCCCATGCTTCTCTTGCCTAAAGTCCCAATAGGATGTCATCCCCTCTGTCCTACTTTCCAGATAAGTGAAGACTTTCATGGGACATGTCTTTTGGGCTAGTGTCCAGATGTAAGTGAGTATATAGCGTTTGACTTTTTCTGCTTCTGGGTTAATTCACTCATTCTGATCATTTCTAGTTCAAGCCATTTGTCCACAAATTTCTGAAATTTCTTGTTTTTAATAGCTGAGTAGTATTCCATAGTGTAAATGTACCACAGTTTCTTTATCCAATCTTCTATTGCTAATGGTCCCAAGGAGCTAGCTGGTGTAGCTATTCTAATATCTAATAAAATAGACTTTCAACTAAAATCAATCAAAAGAGAAGAGGAAGAACACTTCATACTCATCAAGGGTAAAATCAACCAAGATGACATCACAATTCTGAACATCTATGCTCCTAATACAAGGGTATCCACATTTGTAAAAGAACTATTAAAAAGGCTAAAGCCACTCATCGATCCCCACACAGTAATAGTGGGAGACGTCAACACCCCACTTTCACTGAAGGATAGGTCAGCGAAACAGAAACTAAGCCGAGAAATAGCATCACTAATCAGCGTCATGAATCAAATGAATCTAACAGATGTTTACATAACTTTCCACCCAAACACAAAAGACTATACTTTCCTATCAGCAACCCATGGAACTTTCTCCAAAGTTGATCATAGTAGGTCACAAAGCAAGCATCAACAGATACAAGAAGATTGAAATAATACCTTGTATCTTATCATATCACCATGGTCTAAGGCTGGACTTCAACAACAACAGAAGTAACAAAAAGCCTACTCACACGTGGAAACTAAACAGCTTTCTACTTAATGACACCTGGGTCAGGGAAGAAATAAAGGACTTCCTGAAATTCAATGAAAATGTAGGAACAACATACACAGATTTGTGGGACACATTGAAAGCAGTGCTAAGAGGAAAATACGTAGCACTAAATGCCTTTAAAAAGAAATTGGAAATATACATACATTTTGGTTATTGAATATATGTTCATATCTATATCTTAATATAACATATATATGATATAGATCAACCAAAATGTACATAGGTAGTGAAAATATACCCAAGAAAATGTTATTCAGTTTCAGTATAAAAGCAAATCTCACTTTTGACAACATGAAGAAAATCTGGTTAAACTAAAACAGATAGTCATCAAAGGCAATTACATGAGCCTTTGTAAATGGTAACTGTACTTATTAATAAAATATGAAGCACTTAAAAATGTCCAAAGTAAAACTTATATGAGGAAATTAACATGTACAGATACATGCTCACAGGTAAGCATGTTATTAAATTATTTAAGGAAATGGTGACATATAATTGAGCCTTTAAGGAAAAATAACAAAAACTAAATTTTCTACAGAACAGAGTGTAAGGCAGATGAAATAATGCCATGTTATAAAATGGTGTAATCTAAAACACTCAGCTATATTATTATACATGAGAACCATGAATGTTTAAAGTGTTTTTTGTAATGTACGTTTTCTTCCCACATTGGTCTAAGGAAAATATAGCAAATAGATTCAAGGGAACATGCATCAACTCATGACCCAAGACAAGGATGTTATGATTATCTTAGAAAATAAATTGAGACATAGTGGTTAGGCTTTTTAATAACTATTTTAGTCAGATCTTAAAATATATTTAATAGCTTCACTTAGGCATGGGCAGAAATGGTCTGTGGATTAATGATGCTCCTGATCGTCCCTGATGGTTCTTATTTCTTGAATTAATGAGAAGGAACAAACTGCTACAGTCAGCAACAAAAGTAAATATTGTACATCAATTGCACTAGAATTCAACAAGTCTGTTACAAAGGACTATAGGAATGTTTCTATAACTATGGCTGTTATTATTATTATTCCTTGTACATGCACGTACTTGTTTCCATGTGTATGTGAATATGCACAAGTGTTCACATGTATGAGGAGGCCCAAGTTCAAAAATGGGAATCTTCCTCCATTGCTCTTCAACCATAATGATTAAAGCTAAGGTTTTGTTTTTTGTTTTTTTAAATCAAATCCAGGGCTTTGCCAGCTAGCTTGTAGGATATTCTTTCTATATCTTTCTCCTTCCCAGGCTAAAATGAGAAGAAATAGAGAAGAGCCATGAACTTGGCCAGTCTTTTATGTGAGATCTGAAAACCTGGTGTCCTTTTCTCTTGTTATGTCACAGCCACATTATTTCCTGAGCTGTATTTGAAGTCCTATTGCTATTGTTCAGAAACTAAAACATAACAATCTTATACGACAGTTTATACTTCAGCAGTCAAGAAGGCGGGTTATTTTCATTACTTTGCAAGCCCACCTTTTTTTTTCATTTAGGGATTCATTTCCTAAGTATATGCAAAATTACCAATTATAAAAAGAAGAGTTTCGAAAATGGTGTTTATCATCAATGTTAAATAGTACTCGTGTAACGGCGGCTTATTTAATGATATCTTGTGCTCTGTTCAATAGTACTTTGTGGATAAGGGTATGCACATTACAATATCAAAGCTATACTGAATATTTTGCATACAAATTGTTTCATTGGCATTATTAGTTTTATAATAAGCTTTTATTAAGTAATGCAAAAAGAAAGCAATGAAGATTGTAAAACAAAAAAATTGTTGTTTGGCCAGTTTCTCCAGCCACGGTAGCAGGTAGGCTGACTGAAGATCTTCAACTCTCCCTCTCCAAGTCCAATCACCCTGTCTCTTCCCCATCTCTGATATTAGACCATCTGCCAAGGTGTCTTTTCGCTCCCTCCTTCCATGTCCTGTCTATCATGCAGATCTTCCCTCCAAACTTTCTTCCCCTCACTAATCACTTTATCCCAATCCAGTGGGCATTGCCTGGGAACCTGGAGGTCACTTTTGACAGGGAAAAGGATAATCTAACTGTAGCTCCTCACCTCTCCTTCATCTCATTCAAATCCTATCCTTCAGTCTCACCTTCGTCTCTGTAGCAGACCGCTTGCTTTGGCCTCCCCCTCCTCTCTGCCCCATATTTAGCAGATCTCCTTAACAGTCTTCCTCACTCATCCATTTATCTCAGCCAACAATTCCAGCAGGCATTATCTGGGCACCCTCTAGCCAAGTCTGCAGAGAGGTTCATGAGGTAAGTAGGTTCGTGAAAAAGGCAGACAAGCTTGAGCAATTTACTTCCCTTCATATCCTCCATTCCCAATTCGCCATTTTTATCCCCTGCTCTGTAGCATTCTGCCCATCACGGACTCTGAACACATGCCCAGGGGACTAAGTAGATCCTGGTGAAACATCCTGCTTTCTGCCTTCTTGAACCTCTGTCCCCTAGCCTATGCCCATTGCTAAGTGTGAAACAAACAAACAAACAAACAACACATGATCGTCTCACTAGATGCAGAAAAGGTTGGTGACAAAATGAAACACCTATTCATGATAAAAGTCCTGGAGAGATTAGAGAAACAAAGCACATAACTCAATCTAAAAAAAAAGGCAGTTTACAGCCAGCCCCTACTTAATATCATCTGAAATGAACAGAAATCAAAATAATTCTAATAATATCAGAAAAAGACAAGGTTGTCCGTGCTCCATAGTTATTCAATTCTAGCAGCTGCAGTGTTATTTAGAGACCAAGAGTTATAACTTGGAAAGGAAGAAGACAAAGCATGATAGTATCCAAAAGTGAGACTCAAGATTTCCTCAAGAAGCCCTAACAGCTGATAAATACTTTCCACAATGTAGCTAGATACTAGATACACTCACAAAAATCAGTGGCCTTCCTATACAAAATGACAAATGTTGTAATAAAGTATGGAGACTCTGTGTTTACTACAGTGGCTAAAATTAATTGTACTTTAAAAGTACAATTGTAAAAAGTGTAAACTAGGTTCTGTTCTTCTTGTGTATCAGAGATTAGAGAGTCCATTAGAAATCAAAGTCCCAGTCTTCAAAACTACAGTCCACGTGAGGCAATTGCTGCTTCCTGCATTCCATATAAAGAGTTTTTATTTCCTTTTAATAATGGAAACTCTCTTCATTTCTATTACCATTGCTCTGATTTTTTAAAAAAAATACTCTAACATAAAATCTTAAGGGAATAAAAAATATTGTTGACTCACAATTTAAAGGTACAATCCATCTTGACATGCATATCAAGGCAGAAGAAGCTTGAGGTAACCACACATCCATGATCAGGAAGCAGAGAAGGATGATGTCAGCTCCCTTTTATCACTTACGCAGTTCAGGTCCCTAAGAAGGAAGTGGTGCCACCACAGCATAACTGTCATCCCACATCACTTAATATAATCAAGATAGTTCTCTCCTGGATTTTCAGGTTAGACTAGTCATCTGGGTGAATTATAGATTCTTTTTTTTGGGGGGGGGTTGGTACAGTATTTTTTTAATTTTTCATTAATTTATTCTTGTTACATCTCAATGGTTATCCCATCCCTTGTATCCTCCCATTCTTCCCTCCCTCCCATTTTCCGATTTTTCCCCTCCCCTATGACTGTTCCTGAGGGGATTTCCTCCCCCTGTATACGCTCATAGGGTATCAAGTCTCTTCTAGATTCTTTCAAGTTTACAATTGACAATAATCACCACAGAAAGCTCATGTGAAATATTGTCTAAATATGATTGTGCAGAAAAATACAGCTTAGCCAGCATTCTCTGGTGATCAGTCCAAAAATAAGTCCACAGTGTTGCTCAATCAGTTGTTCTAAAAAATACATCTGATTTCTAATTTGGGAGCTCTAAAATTTTTTTATGATTTACTGATTGTATTCCAATTGTTACCCCCTCTCTTGTATCTTCCTGTCCCCATCCTCCCTCCCTCTTCCACCACATTTCCTTCCCCTAGAACTCTGACAGAAGGGGACCTCCTCCACCACCATGTGACCACAGCCTATCAGGTCTCATCCAGATAGCCTGCTTCCCCTTCCTCTGTGGGAGAGTCTGAATGATAAATGTCTTCCAAACACTCTAGCATTTGAGTACTTAGTCCCCAGCTGGTGCTGCTATTTGAGTCGATTTCAGGTATGCACAGACTTGTTGAAGGAAATAATCACTGGGATCAGGATTTAGGAATTTATAGCTTCACCACAGTCCACATCTCCCTGTGACTGATGTTTGCAGAAGAAGACATAATCTCTCAGCTTGCTCTGGCTGCCATTAGGTACCATGCATCACTGACACGACCGATGCTTCTCACCCTGAAACAGTGAGCCAAAATAAACTCGTGCTTCCACAAACTCTTGGTCTTGGAATTTTATGACAGCATCAGAAATGCAGTCTATTTGGTGGATCTGTCCACATGATTAGTCCCCAAGTGTTCAATACAGTACTTTCCGTTGTATATTTGTGAAAATAGTGTTTTGAAAAAATAGTATTTGTTCATATCTGATATTATTTGTTTACTATATCAATGTTTTATCCTTTATCTCATTCCTCCATTTGCCATACATAACTGTTTATGATATATGTCTTCCTCTGTGGCACCACAACAACATGAATAATTGATGAATTCTATAGTTACCTGGTTTTTATTTTTATTTTAGTACACACACACACACACACACACACACACACACATATATATATATATACACATTACTAAAATATATATGTGTATGAGTGTGTATGTATGTGACAGTGTGTGAGTATATGTGTGTGTGTTCATGTGTGTGTGTTCATGACACCTGTGTGCAGGTGTCCACAGAGGCCAGAATATGTAGTCAGATACTGAAAAATCTATAGTTATATGTTGTTTGATTCAATCAATATGTATGCTGGAAACTGAACTTAAGTTCTCTGAAAGAAAAGGATATACTTTAAACACTGAGCTGTTTCTAAAGTCACTTCCATTTTTTATTTTTAAAAAATCACTGATGTAAGTAAACCATAAAATTAGTGAATGCAGTGTGAGGAGTGTGTTACCTTTTTGGGAGGTGTTAGATAGTGAGGATTCCTAGACACCCCAATCATTGTAGTCTATTCTCAGTATCCTTGGTTACTCTCCAAGAACAACACACACAATCATAGAACACAGGGAAATTTGAATGGCGCTTTCCTGAAAACTTCAACCCCAGAGACAGCTTTCACAGTGCTGAAGGTGCTTAAATGTGCTCCTGGAAGAGAATTAACAATTGTTAATCATACCTAGATGTGAACTCTGGAAGACATGTATTCTCTGGTAAATAATGCTGTGAATATCATGTACTGAGGAGGTCTAAGAGGGCACAGAGTTGAATGAGTAAGGAAGGGTCAAGATCCTGGCGTGGCTTGGAGTTGGGGATGGATATGATCAAAATTTATATGTAATTCTTTCCTCAAAATAATAACATTTCCTATAAATACATACATAAACACATACATACATACATACATACATACATACATACATACAATCATGGGTTCCTATCATGTCACATCACATAACTAGCACTAGAAAATGTTAGGCCTGACTAAGGCATAGAAATGTTTTATGGAAGGGTCAGCCCACCCACATGCCAACTTTCTATAATTAGTTCTGAATAGATTAATGTGTGAAATCCTTATTCATAAACATATATTAAATATTGAGATTAAACAAAGAAAACTACATTCACTATGAATAGGCAGCGTAGAGCAGAAAAATGACAAGCTAGTAAGCAAAATTCTTTCTAACGACAGAGTCACCTTTTTCTGACCCTTTAGCCAGTCACATGCAGAAAGTACTTTGTTAAATAATTATCTGTCCCATCTGTCATTACACAATTATTTGCCATTTGCTGTCTGTATCTTTAACAGCAATGACTTTTACCATGAAGAACTCAGATCACCTCCAATGTTAGAATTACCTAATTGATTTTTTTTACTGGATTCCATCACGAAAAGCTTCTGATTGCAGTCAGTGTTACTTTTATTCTTTCTTTAATGTATAACTTTGATAATTAAAAAAAAAATAAGACTCCATTGAAATCTATAGGTTTAAATGGTCATTTACCTTTTGAGATTTGAAGAGGCACCATAACTAGTCACTGGTGACCTTTGGGTCTGAATACCTGAGATCTCGCATTTGACAGTGTCTCAAATCAGCTTTTAACTGTTCTTAGCTCTGGCCTTTAAAGCAGAATCCCAGCACCAGATGCTCTTGGCTACATGCAAAGTAATAATTAAAAAAACATATAGTTAAGATATAAAAATACAAAGATACCAGTGCACATGTACTCAATCAGCTTGAAAAACATATAGTCACTACCAATGTTCAAGTTATTTGGCACCACGCCAACCTTTTCCTGCTTTAGGTGTTAGTAAATAAGTTCTGCCTTTGACACCTTACAGTTTTCTTTTATTATTTTAGCTATTTTGTTAGATCATATTAATCATTATTTTGCATTTTCAGCATAAAAGTTTGAAAATTAAAACATGAACGAATTATAGCTCCATGTAAGTTATAGCTGTTAGTTTCTACCCCTAAAGCTATAATTCTATTTATGTGTCCAAGTGACTCTACTTCTACATACTCCATTATTAAATATGATACGCAAATGTCAATTTTATTAAAATAAAAATGAACGCTGTTGTAATGGGCTTTTGCATAATCTGCACCAAAGTAAGGCGTCTACATGTCAGTTATCTCCTTTTCACATTGTGTGCACATAACTGTTTCTCTGTATCCTGGAGGGTCATTAACATCCTGAATTCATTACTATGTTCTCATTTCCTAAGTTTTACCTAAACACATAATTGTAAACTATAACCATAAACTGATGACTCTGGAGATATGGTTCAGAGGGTAAGAATGCTCACTGTGACTTCCTGAAAATGTGACTTCAGTTCTACCACCATGTAACAAGCCAGGATTCCCATAAATACCTGCATCTCTATCTCTGAGGGATCTGATGCCTTCTTCTGGATTTGGAAAATGAACATGTATGTGTACCCAAACATATGTATATACGTATACTCATAGAAGCACATGCCTTGGAGCTAGAGAGAGGGCTCGGAGGTTAAGAGCACTGTCTGCTCTTCCAGAGATCTTGAGTTCAATTCCCAGCGACCAGATGGTAGCTCAAAACCATCTATAGTGAGACCTGATGCCCTCTTCCGGCATTCAGGCATACATGCAAGCAAAACATTGTATACAAAATAAATAAATAAATAAATCTTAAATTAAAAAGAAATACACGCCTTCACACAAATAAAAAAATTCAAACTAAAGCAACTAATAATTTTAAATTGATGTAGTGGTCATTGAGATGAAAATAATTGTATCCTTAGAGACTATTTTCTTTCACTGAAGAAAAGTATGTCATGATATTCAACCATGCTGTTGACTTTATACCTAATTTTGTTTTCATTTTCATCAAAAATAGTATTTTATAGGAACAGTACTATATTTTACTCTGGTTTTGATCGAAAGATTGTTCAGAAGGTTTGGAAACTATTACAAAAGCATCACAGATACCTTTTCCTAGGAGAATATATGCATTCATAGCTTACATTAGAAAGTGTAATTGATTGTTCAGAGTACATGAAAAAATTTAGATTTCCTATTCTCAAACCTCCCAAATCATTAGTCTGTGTTTTTATTCCATCCTCAATGTTAACCAATTCCCACTGCATAGACTGTCAAATGCAAACCACCCTTTCAGTTTCTTTTAATTTTCTGGACTATATAGGATACTCTAACTTTAGTTTTAATTTAAGTACATTTAAAATTACAGTTGACATTTGGTACTTTTCATGTAACTACTAAATGTTAAGTAACTTCTCCCTGCATGTGACAAAAACCACGTATCTTTTTGAAAAAGTGAATACTCAAATTGTCTTCACATTCTATAATTTAGTTTTGTAAGGTGTACTTAATGTGTTTTCATTTATCATTTCCTTTTTCTAGTTTATCTTTTTATCCTTTGATGATAAATTCTCACTTTTAAACAAAAATCCTGTTTCATTTAGTGCAATTCTATTGCTCTTGTACATAAAAAGTGTTTACATTTGGCAATTTATCAAAATCATTAATGTCTTTACCATTTGCACATTTTATTATGTGTAGTCATTTACAGATGCCTATAATGAAGATCATATTGAAGTTCGGGCAGCTTGTGTCAATTTCCAGGGGAGAAAATTCAGTTTCCTTGGTGTCTTGATAGAAAGAAGAGACACTTCTTCATGATCCTGATATCCCACAGTAGTGCTTTTGTTTGAAATCAGATGGCATGCATGGATGAATCAGGTTGCCTGATACTAGCTGATCATCAGTCTTAATATAATAACCCTTGTAGTACTTCCTAGAATGTTTTGCCTCCATGTTCTAGGAAGATTACCATTACGGATTTTTGAAAGTTCTATTGTGTTATTTATCCTCTCCTCATTTTATTTCCTCTCCTGTTCCCTTCCATCCCCCACCCCTATAATATTCTTTGTGCTTCATCATTTATGCATTATCCTTTATGCCACTCTATACTACTGTTCTCTCCCATGCAATTCCCAAACATCCCAATCACTAAATAACTTACTGATAACTATAGTCATTCAAATTGAAGGACACATATCTGAAAATTCAAAGCTAATTCGAATTTAGTTGTGGATACAACTAAAAGGCAACATACACATTTGCATATGTGGGCAAAATTATTGCACACAGAATGATTGTTTCTAACTCTATCTATTAACCTGTGAGTTTCATAATTTTATTTTTCTTAATAACTTAATAACATCCCACTGTATAAATATATCACTGAGTTGTTGTCTTGGCATCGGTTGTGCTGACAGCGTCTTCTTGGATGTGAACTTATTAATGGGATCTTGGTAAACTGAGGAGGAACTAAATTCTTGTCCACTCACTCCCAGAAGTTATCAATTGTCAATAGCTTTACAACTAGAATAAGGTTGCTTCCTAACCACCTCACCCATCTATGTTGGGATTTGGTATGTCTTGAACTTGCTCTGGTCTTGTGTATAATGTCATAACTACCGTGAATTCATATTTGTACCTGCCTTCTTGTTTCACTGTACTCATCTATTGCATCTGGGTAATATGATTTTTCCTTTCCTTGTACCATAATTTTCTCTGAACCTTGGAGCAAGTGGATATGATATAGAACTTTCTAAGATATTTCCATCTCAAAGCTATTGTAAATAGAGCAACAATGAGCATGGATGAGCAGGTGTCTCTATCATGGGCTATCAAGTCCTTTGGATAAATACTGACATCCCCTGGATGGGGAGGCCTGGTGGCACTCAGAGGAAAGACAGCAGGTCACCGAGAAGAGACTTGATACCCTATGAGCATATACAGGGGGAGGTAATCCCTCTCAGGAACAGTCATAGGGGAGGGGAATAAGGGGAAACTGGGAGGGAGGGAAGAATGGGAGGATACAAGGGATGGGATAACCATTGAGATGTACAAGAATAAATTAATAAAAAAAATTTTTAAAAGAATGGTGTAGCTGGATCACATGGTAGATATATATTTTAGCTCTTTGAGGAATTCCACACTTTTTATGCTGATATCACCAAATTGCACTTTACCAGCAGTGAATAGATATTTCATTTTTCCCATGTCCATTACTACATTTGGTTCAATATGTTTTAAATTTTGTTGTTTATTTGTTTTATATTAACTATTCTAAGTGATGTAAAGTGAAACCTCAAAGAAATTTAAATTTGCATTTTCCCAATGGTTAAGAATGGTGAATAGTTTTTTTAAATGTTGGTAAACCATTAGTTCATCTTTTGAAAACTTCCTGTTTCATTCTATGCCAAATTATCACTTGGATTGTTTCTTTTATTAAGAACTGATGTTTTAGTTTTTGGAGCTTCTAGATACTAACCCTCTCTCAGATATATAATTAGCAAATTTTTTTTCCATTCTGTAGTCTGACTCTACCCAAATAATGATGTCTTTTTCTGAATAGATTTTTTGTTGTTGTTTCAAGAGTTCCATCTATTAATTATTGATCTTAATGCCTACTCTGTAGCAATCTAATTCAGAATGTCTTCCTATGGCAATAAGTTCAAATATGTTATTCACCTTCCATGCTGTACATGCTAACAGAAGAGAGAAGTTGCCATCAATATTAGAAACCATGACCTCTGAAAGCTTCAATAACCACTGGACTAGCGAGATATATCCAGTGGTAAGTCGTGGTTTGAATATATGATAGTAGCCAACCAGTTATTAATTTGATTTCAGTCATACTCTACAAGATGTCATGTATACTTATCCCATTTTCTCAGTCAACAACCTGTGTGTAGGCAAACCATGGACACTAGTGGACTACCTACTGCTGTTATTTTGTTAAATAAACATAAGTTAAACTAAGTACTAATGACTTGTTTTTATTCTCATAGTTAACACATCTCTCAACCTTCATCAATAAGGATTCTAATGGCAGTAGGTGTGAGTAATACAAACACTTCACAACCAATCAAGGATGAAAAGAATTAGAGACTGTGCTTGTTTAGCCTTAAATGGGATACCTGTAGCATACCACCTTGTCCCAGAGTTTGGAGATTATTATGGAATAAGGAGAGGAAGCAGTGTAAGAGCCAGCATGGTAGATGACTACAAGGAAACAACAGTGCTGGAACATACATGAGCTCACAGTAGTCATGACCATATGCATAATACCCAAATATGTTCAAGATAGACCAAATTTCAATATACAAAAATAAGGCAGACAGCATGTCTCAACTCCTAGATGTGGATCTATTGACAATTGTCAGCTTCCGGGAATGAGAGAGTCCATCTTCTTTAAGAGTGTAATTCCTAATTACTTTATCAGCCTCTAGTGAAAGTCTGAACAAACAAAAGCATATTAGTAACAGAAACTGGACTTTCTAGGTGACAGAAGATGACAAAAAAGAAGGAGAAGAAGGAAGAAGGAAGAAACAAGAAGGAGGAGAAAAAGAAGAGAAGTCAGATGCATAGCGAAAGGATGAATACTGAAGGGGTTAGGTGTGAATATGATGAAACTGCATTGTATAAAATTCTCAAAAACTGACAATAAGACAATGAAGAAATAGTTAACTTCCAATTGAACCCAATTTTTTCTCTTGTATTTTTAAAGCACTACATTTGATTAATCATTGTTGCTAATTTGAGTATCAATTAATTGTGGATCACCTTCTTAAAACATTTGTGAATATTAATTTGAATCATATTGTGTAACTCTCTGAATATGCATGGGTAATTAGATAATTGTGAATTGTTATATTTGCAATTATAGTCACCTATATCTCATTCATTTAGATTTTGTTTATGATGTTTTCTCTAATTTTTAAGTAAAAATCTTAATCAATCTTTTTTGTTTTCCCCCCAAAATTTTGATCACATTTGGTCTTATAAATTAAATTAACCTGTATATTATGCCACAACATTTGTATTATCTTTTTGACTATGTCCCCTGGAGGGGGTGACATAGTGGCACTCAGAGGAAGGACAGCAGGCCACCGAGAAGAGACTTGATTCCCTATGAGCATATACAGGGGGAGGTAATCCCTCTCAGGAACAGTCATAGGAGAGGGGAATAAGGGGAAAATGGGAGGGAGGGGAGAATGGGAGGATACAAGGGATGGGATAACCATAGAGATGTAACAAGAATAAATTAATAAAATAAATTTAAAAATAATAAATTAATTAATTAATTAATTAAATTAACATTTTGTACCCAATTTTATAAGTGCTTTGACAGAGAAAGCTAGTTTTGTGTGGGAGGTCTTATTTTATTAGTCTGGTTCAACAATTTATCATGTACCTTACTTTTCACTTATATAATGATGGCATATACAAATGATGATTGTTACATTTTCAGTTCAGATGGGTGATTTATTTATTTTTCCCCTGATATATTTAGCAGTAGTAATAAAATTCCACATTTAATAAAGCAATAAAATAAAATAACATTATTTTCTTTCCAATTACTAGAACAACAATTTCAAGATTCTGTCACACAAAAACTAAATTTCTTAATATTTTTTCAGAAGAATTTTATCTGCTTTTTCTTAGAATTTCCTAGTTTATATATTGTAAATTTTATTTTAAAAATTATGTGTCAGTCTTAAAAGGAGGCTTATAAGTATTAAACAGAATAGAAGTTATTGAGCTTGAAGTCTGTCAAGTGAAGTTGCCTCACTTATTTTCCAAATATTATATTGATATTATTTAAATGAAATAAATTTAACCTGTATATTATGCCACAACATTTGTATTATCTTTTTGGACTTAATTTGTCATTGAAGTTAAGTGTTGAATTTTTTTTGAGTAAATTGTCTTTTATTTTCTGATGGGTCTATATAAATTTAGTATATTTTGTTATCCTTTCTTAAGAAGAATACAGGAAAAACAATGATTCACAGGATCATTTAATGATGGGTTAAATTTTGAGGTGCAAATATTCAGGATGAGAAACATTCTGTATTGGGAAGAATGTAATCAAAGTTGTAGTAGTTCAAACAAACAAAGCCTATGTGGACACTTTGATCTTGTGATACTGAAATTTCATCTGTCAATCTATTGATTATTTTTCTTAAATATTTGTATTATACAGAATGATTTTAATAATTTTCCTTTTATTGTTTCATTGAAAGTAAATTCTTTTTTTTTTACTTTTTTTAAATTAATTTATTCTTGTTACATCTCAATGGTTATTCCATCCCTTGTATCCTCCTATTCCTCCCTCCCTCCCATATTCCCCTTATTCCCCTCCCCTATGACTGTGACTGAGGGAGACCTCCTCCTCCTGTATATGCTCATAGGGTATCAAGTCTCTTCTTGGTAACCTGCTGTCCTTCCTCTGAGTGCCACCATGTCTCCCCCTCCAGGGGACATGGTCAAATGTGAGGCACCAGAGTACGTGAGAAAGTCATATCCCACTCTCCACTCAACTGTGGAGAATGTTCTGTCCATTGGCTAGATCTGGGTAGGGGTTTAAAGTTTACCGCCTGTATTGTCCTTGGCTGGTGCCTCAGTTTGAGCGGGACCCCTTGGCCCAAATTTGCCTATCGTAGTGTTCTACTTGTAGGTTTCTAGGACCCTCTGGATCCTTCTACTTTGCTATTCTCCCATGCTTCTCTCATCTAGAATCCCAATAGGATGTCCTCCTCTCTGTCCCAGTTTCTAAAAGTGTTGAATTTTTATTTTCTAAAATTTTTATTTTAATATTATTTTGCATTCTTTTAAAAATCTCTTTGAATTGTTAACTTTTCTCTGTATGTGTTATGTGTATGTGTGTGTGTGTGTGTGTGTGAGAGAGAGAGAGAGAGAGAGAGAGAGAGAGAGAGAGAGAGAGAGAG
>OU015758.1:27677640-27729803 GCA_907169655.1 Acomys percivali | reverse complement strand
AGAGAGAGAGAGAGAGAGAGAGAGAGAGAGAGAGAGAGAGAGAGAGAAGGCAGGAGAGGGAGGGAGGGAGAGGCAGAGAGACAGAGAGACAGAGACAGAGACAGACAGAGACAGAGAGAGAAATAATGAGAATCAACGTTTCTCCTAGCTCTGATTGTGGAAATCACATACATAAATCTTTGACATACGTGAAGAGCAATCTTAAACATAAAAGATCAATTGAATAAAGCAATATCATTTGAAGAACATCAACAGCTTTATATTTTAATGGGAGATTCTTCCAGTGAGCTCTCTTCCTGCAAGCTTTTATTTGATTGTTTAGCTTTCAGTTAAGGCATCTCTCAGCAGTTATACTTAACACGTTTGTAGAAGGTCCTCTGTAAATTCTCCTATGAGACTTTGTGGCAAGGATTTTTGCAAACAATGGAACAAATCTGAATGAATAACTGGAGTCATAGAACAGGGAACACTACTGGAGCAAACTAAAATGAAATAAATTTTAGTGGTTTAACTACACAGTCAAACAGAAAGTACTGTATTTCAAATATGGCACTCGGTATAATAGGGCAGCAGGCTCACATTCTTTTTTTCTTTTTTTAATTTGTTCACATTACATCCCAACTATAGGCCCCTCCATTGTCTCCACTCATGCCCTCTCTGCCTCGCTCATCCCCAATCTCACTCTCCTAGTCCTCAGAAACAGGGATTTCCTCCTTCACCAACAACTAACCCCAGCCTATCATGTCTCATCTGAACTGCCTACATCCTCCTCCACTGTGGCCTGGCAAAGCCTCTGCACCAGGGAGAAGTGATAAATGAATGGGCACCAGTGTCCTTGTCAGAAGTAGCCCCTCTTCCCCATATTTAGGACCCACAAGGAGGTTATGTTTCCTGTCTACTATATCTGAGCAAGGAGACTAGGTCCTCACTACACATGGTCCTTGATTGGTGCATCAGTCTCTGAAGTCCCAGGCATCCCACTCCCCAGCCCTCCACCCCTTCTTCCAGCCCAGATTCCGTGCCTCCACTGGTCTCCTTGTGGAGCTTCTGTACCCTCCAGAGTCTTCTATCCCCCAACTTTTCCATAAGATTCCCTGCACTCCACACTAAAGTTTGGCTTTGAGTCTCAGCATCTGCTCTGATCTCCTGCTTTATGGAGTCTTTCAGAGGACATCTATGGTAGGCTCCCATCCTGTTCCTTCTCTTCAACAGCTTCTGGTCTCTATTATATTCATAATGAGAATTAAGCATTCTCCCTAGGGTCCTCCTTGTCACTTACCTTCTTCAGGTCTGTGTATTTTGGGTGATTATCCTGTATTATGTGGCTAATATCCACTTATAAGTGATTATGTACCATATGCTTCTTTGTGGGTCTGGGCTACCTCATTCAGGATCTGTACTAGGATGTTTATCAGCTGGCAAAGACCGTGTCCCCACAAGAGGCAGCCCCTCTTCCAGTGGACAAACATCACCTGTTCTTTCACAAAGCTGCTTTCAACAGAAAAACACCGCGCACCCTCACACAAGCCTGTTTCACATCCCACACTTGGAATCAAAACAAAAACATGTTTACATCCACTACACTGTTCAAACGTGATGCTAGTGAAAACAATTCTAGAGCAACGAGGGTCATTCGCCCTGAGGGTGGTGGTGGACATAACATAAATAAATAAACATATACCTTACTTCGTTCCCATTATCAGATCAGTTGAATTGAATGAGCAGAAATGTTAGACTTTTGGTAGAGTTAGATTTTTATTTTTATATTGAATTAGAAATTATATATATATGTTTAAATATATACATACATAAATATTTCTGTACCTTTCTGTCCACCTCCCTGCCCCCTCAATTCATCCCTCCACAATTCTCTTTCTCTCTCTCTCACTCTCTGTCTGTTTCCTCTCTGTCTCTCTCCGTCTCTGTCTCCGTCTCTGTCTCTCTCTCTCTCTGAAAAGTATTGTCACATGACCACTTATTATCTAAGAATTAGGCAACACATTCCAGAACCTACTACATATTTTCTTCTGTGAGAAACACTCTCTATCCCCTTACCCAGAAGATATGTACAAGGTATATTTCCTTTATGCTGTCATTACAAAGGACTACTTTTCAGTCAATATATTAATGTCTTCCATCTATTTTGAGCCTAAAACAAAGGTGTGTGAGAAGGACATACTTTCTACCTCTGATCCTTTTCTTCCATCATCAGTTTGTGAGGATATTCTCTGAATACCTCTTATCTTGATTAATTATTTTAAAAACTTCATTTGTCAATTTTTCTGGGCTTTTTTTCAATGTATTGTATTCAATTTCCGAAAGTTTATTTTTTTCTCATCGTTGGTGAATACTGAAGATTAGCTCCCTTTCTCCTTATCTCTTGTTTATAACCTCAGTCTTGCAATGGTATTGCTTACATATAAAGAATCTGTCTAAATAACAAAATTAAGAAATTCCTTTATAATTATGCTGAAGAATTTCTTTTCTAAGTGATTCTAGATGGTGTCAAATTTCAATCAATGAAAACTATCCTTCATGTACAAGTCCTTCATTTAAAATATTGAATTTCTGTTTAGAGAGTTACAGCAATATTAAACAATAAATGGGTGAGGAAATGATATGTACTCATACAGCTAAGTAGTGATGGCAATATGTGGTGATCAGGCTGCACAAATTGTCATGAAGCAGTAAAAATGAACTTATTCCTTTGCCCTTTGAAGGTGGGGTCTTTTGATATAAAATCACATGAAAAGTGGCCTGGGGGAAAAAAACAATAGTGCTTTAAAGAACTGGACTTATTCTTTTAAACAGATATGTTATCTATGAATAATTCCTCAGAACACATGAAAACTATAGGGCTCACTCTCTGTTTTGGCATTTAATGACAGCATCCTCAAGTTTTTATAGCCTAAAGAGCATTCTTGTTCATTGGGCATATTTACCACAGAACTCTACTGGCTAGAAATGTTATATTAGGATGAAATAAAAAAGAAATGGTAAGGGGTCCCAATATTGTACTTACAAATGTTCTTTTCTAATAAAAAAAACATTAATTGTTATTAAATACCTAAATGTAAGTATACATAAAAAGAATTTAAACGAAGCGGTCAAAGTATATTACTATGAAAACTAATGACACATTTAGATCAAAGAACAAAGCTAATCTTTGTTCTTTGAGTATTCAGCAATTTGTGCTTATAGTTTCTGAGATTTAGAAGTATTATGTACTTCTGACAAACAAGGATATATAAATAATACCCAAGTTATATTAAAGATATACATGAATTTCATATGCAACCAAGACTTTAGAAGTGAAAACATGAGGTTGTAGAAGCAGCCCAGTAGGATTTGATGTCCTTTCAGGTCCCTTGGCTACTGTGGGATCTCTTTTTCAAAGCTGTTCTTCATCACAGGGCGTGAGGTCACTGAATTGTACTAAGTCATCAAAACCATTGTTTATGTAGTATCAGTAAGGAGTGGAACAAACTAACAAAGGGATGCCTGTATTTCTCACAGTTCTAATGCTGAGAAGAGACACCATGACCAAAGCAACTCTTTCTTTTTTTAAAGCATTTTAAATTTTGGCTTGCTTACTATATCAGAGGCTAAGACCATTATCATCGTGGCAGAGAACACGGTAGCAGGCACGTGGTATTCATGGTGTTGGAAAAGTAGCTAGGAGGTACGTTCTGATATGGAGAGAGAGAAAGAGAGACAGACAGACAGACAGAGACAGAGAGACAGAGAGAGGCAGACACTGGTACGGACTTTTGAAACCACAAAGTCTTTGCCCAGTGACACAGTTACTCCAACAAGTCCATACCTCTTAATCCTTCTAATCCTATCAAAGTTTTCCACTACCTAGTGATTAAGCCTTCAAATAGATGAGTCTATGGGGCTATTCTTACTCAAGTATAATGCAGTTCTGACAAAGAGAGATATCTGAATAACATCCAATTTGTGTGAAAGGTATTCACTAGTTGCAAAGTAAACTGGACTTTAGAAGGGAAGGAATGGAGTTGTAGAGCGGTAGTACAATAGGATTTTGTGCTCCCTCGGGTCCCAGCTAATGTCGCAGTCTTACATTCAGAGCTGCACTTGATCATAGGGTGTGTGGTTCACTGTACCGTAGTAAGCCACCACAGTCGTTGTATAAAATTTCAGTAGGAAGTGGAGCAAATTAGCTGAAGAGTGCCTCTACTCATTTATTCTGCAGTAGTCACTGCTTGATAAATTAAACTAATCCTCTACAGAAATTCTCCAATCACTTCTGTAATTACTTACTATATGGAAGCACAAAGGATGTGTCCTTAATTACTGTGCTATAAGATACAAAGTTTGGGTGCACTGTTATCTATAGAGAGGTGAAAGACACTATGTATTCATGCAATCTAAGATTACATTTAGTGTGTAATAGTTTTGAAGGTCATAAGCAAAACCTGCAAATTAGGAGTAACTGATAAGACCTCTCTCATATTTCCCTCTCCATATAATAGCATAAATAGCCTAGATAGGAAACTCTTGTTCCCATGGTTAGAATTTGAAGTTCGCTAAATTTGACTATGCTGAAAATTTCAGTAATAAAATCTTATCCGGTTCCTATTATTAGCATTTTCTCTTTTTCTATCTACATGGTTCAGTCTCAGAAAAAAATGTTGAGACTAAATTGAAGATGCTGGATTAATAATTCTGATTTAGAGCACAGAAACTTTTAGCCAAGCTAATTTTTCTTATATGCTCAATTAACCTCATAGTGCTTTAGGACAAAAGGCAGCATGAAGAGTGCCGTTTAAATTAAACAAATGGCATTTTTCTGTCAAGAGGTTGACTTATGTCAGCCGCTCCAAGCCAAGACCATAGTCTCAAATAGGGTGAGCAAGAAGTGGTTTGCTAGGCTTTAATTCTTCTGCCTTTCTGAAGTGGAACATGGCATAATGGATGAGGCTATTATTTAATAGGCTCTGTGAGATTTGTGAGAAGAGCTGGACCAAGTTATCTGTTCAGGAACAGCTGTATAGCATCTGGCTTGTATTTTATGTGACCTCCACTGTAGGAGAAATGTACAACCATCAGGCATTAGTGACGGTGATTCTAATTACATATTTTAGGCCTCATTTTATTTTTAGAGAATCGAAACTAGGTTGTATTATACTGGCCGTCTGAACCTACAGTTGTCAGTGATTGTTTCCAATAGATCACAATATTCAAAATATATATAACATGTAAAATTGTAGGGGATGGGCTATATGGCCAATGTTCAGCTATCTTGTCAGAGCCTAAGTTCTTATTTCTCCAGCAGTCTGCCATTTACCAGAAACCAACTGACCCTGTCATGGTTCGGCAGTTAGACTAAAGGTAAGATTTAGATGGAGCCACCCTGTTGTAGTTTAATGGTTAGATTAGATAAAGATAGCAAAATATTCGGTGTGGCAAAAGGTTGTGACTTGCTTGGAATTCCTCGCATCTTGAGATAGCCTACAGCTGGGTGGCCATAGAAATATGCTCCCCTGCCCCCCTGCCTTATAAAAACTCTGTGAAATTTCTCAGTAAATGGGGTTTGATCAGAATCCAGACTTGCCCTCATTTCTTTGTGTCTCCTGTCCCCCCATTTGTCTGCCCCCTCCACAGATACCCATGTAAGACCCCGCAGGACAGAACATAAAATAAAGAAATTAAGTATATGTAATTTTCTTAAAATTATTATTCTTTCTTAATATTTATATTCCATTGATAGACATGGAACAAATCTTTTCTTTTTATTAGCTATGTTAATTTTATAAAATAATTGATTTTATTATAGCATCTTCAGAATTCTAGGTAATATACTTATTTATTGTCAACCTAGATTTTCTGGTCAATGATTACCAAACTTAGTCAGATTTCTCTTTTTAAATTGCTTAAGGAAAAATTAGACTAAATAAAATAAGAGGGAATATTTACTCTATCTATTTTAAAAGTTTTCAATAATCTTTTGAACTTCAGCATGGGCTATCAAAGTATATTTTGACATGTAGCCATTATATAATATGAAATTTACATGGAACAATGCCTGTTAAGCTCTTAGGTCACTTTTCAGCCTGTGTATGACTCAGACTCAGACCTTTCTATCTTTAATGAACCCATCTAAAGATCTGGTAGAATAATAAGTGAGAGGTTCGCATAGAATACAGACCTAACAGTTTTCCTGAGTAAAGCTAGCAGCAGCGCAAGTTGTTGATCCTTGAAGGATCATCCCCAGAGAAATCTCATAGAATCAAGTCTAACCAAGATCAACTCCCTAATCCTTAAATATATCTCTCTAATTGCAAGCCAAAGCCTAAGAATATAGCACATATATGTGAGTCATATAAATAGTGACCACTTAGAGATAGGAATTATTTTGCTGCTGCTGCTGAAACTTCTATTGGCTTCTTGGGCTCTAGTTCTTAGGATAAATATTCATAGTCAACATCAGGAGCATTAGTCGTACTTTCTTTTTGACCTTATATAAATATAGTAAATTTTAAGGTTTGAAGAACTAGCCTGTTACTTTAGTACTGGCAATATTTAGAGACTGTATCAAGTTTGGCAAAGAGAAACTTACCTGAGATAATATGTATTCTTACTGTGTATCAGGCAATTTCTCAGAAGTGATTTTAACAACTGTGTGGGAAGGATGAATCTATAAAGAACCCCTAGACAAAAGTCTGGAAAACGTCAGTGCTTTGACAGTTGTTGTAGCTTCGTTTCTTAATCATAAAATAGGCTGCACTAGGAAATGAATTGTTCCATAAAATGGTTCTTCTATTTCAGAGAGCAGTAAACAAAGACTGAGTGAAACTACTTGCAAGGTCACCCAGTATCTTATCGAAATATCATGGACTGAAAATAACTTAGAATCAGTGCTTTACTCAAGTCTGAACCACACTGAGTATAATGGAATATCGTTTTTTTTCAAATTTTTACTATAATATAATATTATCAGGGTCACATATTTATTACTCTCTATTAATGGTTAAACATTAAAATCTTGTTTCATCAAAATTAATAGTAATCATAATTTAACACATATGAGTTTTGTTTTCCACCAAATTCAGAAAGCAAATTTCTTTAATTTGAATTATATTTATCTTAGGAATCCATTTAAATTTTCACCTGAAGTTATAAGAACAATTGTTAAAATAATATAATATTAGACACAATAATTGGCAAAGTATCTCAAACTACATGATCTTTATGTATCCATATTTCCATATTTCCAAATGATTTCCATGTGTAAAAATATTTTCCTGAGGGAAGATGTCTTATTCTATATAATCTGCTTTATTTAAAATTCATATGCAGAAGCTAAAATTAAACTCAAGGAAAACAGAACAAAAAGTAGAAAAGAGTGAAAGAATAGTAGAAACGACAGTAGAAAAGACAATCTTCACTGACATTTTTACTATTAAATAAAGTTGAAAACACAAAGTCAGATGCAAGGAATTATTACAAGATATCCAATTTGTATAAAAATTCTAAGCTAACCAAAATGACTATCAATCCTTGCTTTGACTTGATTCCATTGTTGTTAAAGAAGCATACAGTGTGCTTAATTAACGGTTAATTAATTGGCCTGCATCCAAGCTTGCCCATTTTTAGGCATAATACTGTCTGTGGTAGAATATTCTTTGAGGTAGGCTGGGTATTGCTAGAAGTTATTCTGTCTCATTGTCAATAAATCATTAAAATAATAAAAATATTTTACATGCCATATTCTTTATGCCTGTGAAGTATTTGAAGACCTTATCTATTTCCCTTATCTTTCTAGAGAATCATATCTATCTATTACACCTAGGATGTGTATTCTCATGATAAAAATAGACTAGTAATTGATACTACCATGGTTTGATCATCTAACAGTTACCTTGTATAACTTACTTATCCTAAACAGTATGCAATAGCACTCACAAAGTATGGTAAGGAAACTTTGCATTATAATTGAGTAGTATGAGTGAATTACCTATGTTACAGTAGAAATATATAAAATGTGTGTGAAGAATAACCTTAATTTGAATTCTATACTGATGTAACAAAAATTAATTTATTTTGCTTCTATATACAAAATTCTATAACAGTGAATTAAAAATAACTTTGTGAGTAACAGCTAAGGCATTAAGTTGAGGAGTAGATTCAGCAATCCACTTTCATCCTGTCATCCCTATATATTTCTGTATTCCCCTTCTTTCTTTTCAAACCCTACCTACAAACCTAAGAATGAATGATAAAAGAATGGAGCGGTATCCCTGAGTTCAACCTTGGTTTCTCTTTAAATAAGACCAATAATAACCTATAACCAACTCCTAATGAAAGTAAACATCTATCACCCAAGAAAGCAACCAAAAGCCTAACCTAACCCCATTTAATGGAAATGGTATGTGGTTCTATTAAGGTTTCTTCAAGCAGATTTGGGACAAATAGTACCTTTGTAGGGACCCAAATAATATTGGGAAAAATGGTTAAACAAGATAGAAATAGCATTTGTGGTCCAGTTTCTAGATGTACTCTGGTGCCTCACATTTGACTATGTCCCCTGGAGGGGGAGACCTAGTGGCACTCAGAGGAAGGACAGCAGGTCACCGAGAAGAGACTTGATACCCTATGAGCATATACAGGGGGAGGTAATCCCTCTGAGGAACAGTCATAGGGGAGGGGAATAAGGGGAAAATGGGAGGGAGTGGAGAATGGGAGGATACAAGGGATGGGATAACCATAGAGATGTAACAAGAATAAATTTATAAAAAATAAAAAAATAAATGTTGAGAAAGTACAGGCTTAATTAGAGTCCTGCCTGAGACCGCCTGAAGTGATGGACCAGATAGGATTGGAAGCTTTCTTCAAGCCTGTCCTGGGAGCTCTCCTGTTCTGATGAGGAACTTAAGCACTTGGTGCTGGAACATGAAGGATATAGGAGCATGCTGAGAGTAATGAATCCTGTCAGGTCTGATCTAGTGTCAGTGTCCAGTTCTTCTGTTTTGAAAACATGTGATTTCTCACAAGCATTTTACAGTCCTAAAATTATAAATGTAAGCAGTTGCATGATGCACAGAATAATTAAGGCTGGCTCTCTCTTCTTTGTATGAGCAGAAAATAGACATCTATAAATCTTTATTCATGCCAAATGAAGAATAACACCTAATAATGAACCATGAGGATTCTGTAAGCAACCAGAAAAATTGTCTATGCATAGATATTTTTGTCTCAACCAGTCTCACAGCTATTTCTTTAAATGCTTCTCAGCCATTCAAGATTCCTCTGCTGAGAATTCTCCATTTTAGCTCCGTGCCCCATTTTTTTTAAATTGGGTTATTTTGTTTGTTTGTGTTTAATATTTTGAGTTCTTATATATTTTGGATATTAGTCCTTTGTTGGAGGTAGGACTGGTAAAGATCTATTTCCATTCTATACACAGCTGTTTCATTCTGTTGACAGTGCCCTTTGACTTGTAGAAGCTTTTTGGTTTCAAGATGTCCCATTTATTATTATTTGTCTTAGGGCCTGAGCTGTTGGTGTTCTGTTCAAGAAGCTGTCTCCTGAAAAATTCTTAAAGAGCCGTATAAATCCATCACATGACCTTGGTATGACTCTGCCTAATATATGTCCTTAATGGGCCTACTGGGCACCAGGAATGCACATAGTACACAGATTTACATATAGGCAGAGCTTCTAAACATACAAAATAAAAAATATTAAAAATAATCTAGTCATCTAGGTAAATATAATATGAGGCATGTAAGAAAAATTGAGAATACATTTACACCTATAATAATTAGTTCCATGTTGATGATCAGAAAACTAGTAACTGATCATTCAGAGAGGGGTAAGCAAGATAGTAACTCAAAAAGGAAACACATACTTCATAGAATACCTACACATGCTTTTTAAGTTTTGAAGCATTTTGATATTTTGCAAGTTCTAAAACTATAAAAAATGGAAAATATATTTTAAAAAATCAATATATGCATAAATTAATGGGTACATAAATTAGAATAATATGTTATAAAATTAAATTATATTTTGAAAAATAAATTCAGTGCATGTGACCTTTTCACTTAAAAAATAAAAAGAGGTACTAGCTGTTTTTAAGATCCTAATAAGTAGATTAAACACACAACTGCAAAAGAAATCAATTCTATAGACAATTGACTCCCTGTCTGCACTAATGGAAGACATTATCTTTGTAATCTATGAGTGCTAATGGAAGAGTGTCACAAATAACATAAAGGATCCTTTGTGACAATGGAAACATCTTTTAAATCCAACACTACAAATTATTTATGTTTACCATTGAATATAGACTTTTACTGTTCTGGGATTCATGCTACTTCACACAAAATAACGATTCAGTTCGATTGGTCCCCAGCTCTTTCTCGGCACGAGGTGCGCATGCGTTCTTCAAACATTCGTGGAGGTTTTTTTTTTTTTTTTTTTTTTTTTTTTTTTTTTTTTTTTTTTTTTTTCACCCTCTCATTTCTGAGCCTGCTTCCTGGAACATCCTTATATACTTCTTATGCTTAAAAATACTTAAAGGAAACATTCTTCCTTAAATAAAAATTTGTTAGTTTACTGAAACCCTAGGAATATTTCAAAGTGCTACATGGTAAAGGTTATTCACATGGCATTTTACTTTCTCATCTATTCAGACTTTGATGTCTATTGTAAGCATAAAGTATGAGGGTTCAGATCCTTCAAACCCACATATAGGTAGTTGGTGCTGCATTTGCCCCATATAACTAGAAATTAAATCCTCATAGAGCATATTTCCAATGCAGAATTGTTTTAGTAGTTTTGGAAGTCAACAAATTTGTTTTAAAATTTATAAACTGACTGTTTTGAAAAATAAATCTACTCAAGAGTCAACTTGTTCTACAGATACCAATTTCATCTGTTACTAAAAGCCTTATTTAATAGCTTTAAAAACTTATAAACTGATAGTTCTAAAGTTCTGAAACTTGAAACAAATCTTATGGTTCTGAGTGAGTGTTTGACTAATGCTAGTGTACCACATGAAATGTCTGGGCATAGTTCATACCCTTGCCTTCCCGGATGCTTCAAGATGCCTGCCTTGCAAAAACTTTCCAAAATCAGTCATCCACTTCTGTTATATCTATGTTACTGGCTGTGAAGTTTTTAAAAAATAATGATTTTATTCACTGTTTGGGGATTTCACGCAATGTACTTTGATTATATTCTTTCTTTCCTTGATCCCCCAAATCCCCCACCTCCTTTCCCACTCAGTTTTATGATCCCTCTGTTTTACAAACCTGAAGAGAAAACATACAGTCCACGTTGTATTATCTTACAATGGAGCATGGGGCCCACCCTGCAGTGTCACCGACAGACCCAGCAAAACATGGAAAACTGAATTTCCTTTTCATCTCACTTGTCAACTGTGATCACCATCTTGCCTATAATTTTATCTTTGTTTCTTAAAGTCTTATACACTTTTTCCTGGTAATGAGTGATGCAGAGATTGTTTGTTCTGGTTCTTTTTTATGACTTTCTCTTTAGGGAAAGCACTTTGCTGCTTCTTTGAATGTGTTATTTACTATTATCTGATGCACTTTCCATATGATATAAAGATTTTTCTTTGGGAAGATTCAGAATATTGATTTTTCTAGCAAATAAACGCTTTCCCAAAAGACACAAATCACCCAAAAGTCAAGTTTTAAGCCTAGGAAAGGCAATCTTAGAGCAAACTTTATTCTAGGCTATGTATGTCAACCTCCTGACAGGATTTTTGTGTATCTTAACTAAATAACATGGGAGAAGAATTCTCAAGTTTTCAACCATCATGCAACCTCAGTGACTTTCATTCATCTTCAGTCGGTGAACCTGACCAGGGCTGAAAGAGCCACATACTGAGCTTCAGCAGTCCAGTCCTTTAAAAAAGAATGGTGAGGATGCTCCTAGTCCTGCAGAGACATGATGTACTAGGGAGGATTAGTACCCACAGGGTCTTCCCCCTTCCTTGAGGAGAATGAGAAGGAAGAATGGGGTAGCGTTGGGGAGAGTTGTGTAAAAGGAGGGCCACTCTGACCAGGATGTAAAGTGAATATATAAATAAATATTTTACAAAGTGTGAACCACCAGCCACACTTCTGGGTGCATTTTATGCTTGTCCCTGTTCTTCCGTACTCTGTGCTTAAGCATCTTCTGCTTCACCAGGGCCAAACTGATCTCTGGCTGCACCAGTACTCAATGCAGTAGATGCAGTTTCCTCGTGTCGCTGTCAGTAATATTTCATCACATTGATGTCTAAGATGAACTTGAGGATTATTGTGTATGTTTTATTCACTGAAAAGTTTCACTATACGCCTAATGGTCCAATATTTTTAAATTATTATTGACATATTATTTAAACTTTGAATTTCTTTATAACAAAATTACTTCATCATGGCCTAATGTATAATGTCTCCTGGAATAAATGTACAAACATATTCTGATCACTGTAAGATTATTGCCAAGAAAGTGAAATAAGTCTTTAAGCAGACTATGATCTTTTTAACAGCAATACTCAGTGCAGGTGATGTTGATGTTTAACGAACGAGACAGGGAATATATGATATATGATTATATTCCTAATCCAATTTTGTATAGTCTACATTTTACCCTGATTAACTTCCTCCCAAATTTTTCCACCTGCCTATCCACCTAACTCTACACTTTCTTTTAGTCTCTCCCTATGGGAACAAAAACAGAATATAAAATTTAAAACAAAAGAAAAGGCACACCACACACACACACACATCATAAAAACACAGAATTAGAAATCTTACTATTCAAGCAAATGACCCATAACACAAAAATGACAAAGCAAAGCAATATGAGACAAAAAGTCTAAAAAACATCATTTGGTTAGTTTTGTGTTAGTCATATAGTGCTGTGCTGGACTCACCATTAAGTGTGCTAAATATACCAGTGAGACTCAATTAGAAAAAAAAAAATTCCTGGACATGCATTGTCAAATGGAGATATCTTCTTGATTGGTCAGGGTAGCTCATTTCCATCTCTCCATCCCAGTGCTGGGATCCCTTCCGTGTGAGCCCTATGCTTGTTTCTATCTTCGGTCTCTGTGAGTTAGTATTTTCATAAATTCTTTTTTTGTTTGTTTGTTTGTTTGGAAGACTGTTTATTTAGTGTCATCTATCTACTCTGACTCTTAAAATATTGCTGCCTACTCTTCCACTTAGCTTTTTGAGACCTAAACCCTGAGGACAGGGACTTGAAGGCTTCTCATTTAAGACTGAGTGATCCCAAAACTCTTGCCCTCTGCATATTGTGCAGTTGTTGGTGTCTGTATAGGTTACAGTCTACTTCAAGAGGAAGCTTCTCTGATGATGACTATGCAAGTCACTAAACTATGAATATAGCAAAATGTCATTAAGGATTATTTTATTGCAATGTTCCTTAGGACAACAATAGCTTTTCCCAGCTAGGCCCACTACCTATTATAAGATACTTTTTTTCCCCTTTTTCTGTCAACTGCAGATTCTCAATGTTATTATTTATCATATCTCAAGTTAATAAATCTATATGTAATTGTTTTTGCTTATAAACTTTGTTACTCCAATTTTCTCTGTTAAAAGACTTTGTAAAGACCTTCTCATCTGCTTCTGGATAATAGAGGAAACAATTATATTTCGCAGACTGATATAATTTCTGGAATTTTTTATGATTTAAAACACATTTATTTTCCTGTTATTCTCCTCTTTTTTTAATTTATTCATATTACATCTTGATTGTTAGCCCTTCCCGTTTCCTCCCATTCCTCCCTCCTTCCCACTTCCCCCCTTCTCCCCTCCCCTATGTCTGTGATTGAGGGAGACCTCCTCCCCCTATGTACGCTCTTAGAATATCGAGTCTCTTCTTGGTAACTTGCTGTCCTTCCTCTGAGTGTGGCCAGGCCTCCCCATCCAGGGGATGTGGTCAGAAAACGTGGAATTTTTAAAATAAAGATTAGGGCTATACCTCACACACTCTTTCTGTTTGACGAACATTACTAAAATATATTCATTTATTTAACCTGGTATGAAAATTTTCTTCCCAATTGTAGGATAAAAATCCACTTTTATGGTTACATTTATAAATCGTAATTTGCATATTTTCAGATTACTAGGAGGTAGGTTGTATCTGTATTTACGCATGTACCATTTAAAGCTAGGTTCCAGCTACAAATGCTTTATATAAAATATGACTATATATAATATCTTGGTTTAAAAATACATTTAAACTCCTGTGATGTTTTTTAAAAGTAATTAGAATAACATGTATGTACCTGTATTGCATATATACATATACATAATGTAAAATTTGAGGTATTGTCTCTATTTGCTGTATGTAATTTTCTTTCTAAAAATTTCCATCTTTTCCATATATTTCATTTCTTAAAAGAGGATTATTGCTGTAGACTACAATCTAAAGTGAAATTGCAAAATGCTGGCTCCCTGTTCCTCAGAATAAATCATCACATTGTATCTTTTATTCAAAGCACACCTTGGCATCTGTTCTCTTGAGGTGTATGGGTTTCCACAAACCAAATATACTTACAAAACTGAATAAAGTCTCAGAGTTCCTGAAAAGTGATATCAAATCTGTCCGATTTTACAGAAAATTCCTAGGAGTCATTTCAACTTAGCACATTTCTTGAGGCCTATTTGAAGCTGAAAATTTCAGTCTTGACAATTTAGTGGGTTGACTATTTTGTATCACAGAGTTTATATTAGAGATATTTCTAGGCATGAACAATGACTCTTGCTTTTTTTTAAGGATGGTTTGTTTTTAAGATTTTTGATACTTATAAGCTATTTCTTTTCCCAATAAAGTACATGACACTCATTTAAGCATGCAAGATATCTATATTGTGCAATAGTAGCATATTTAACTTGGGGTGACCAAGAGCTGCTTAATTGGATTTAAAATTCAATGGGGAAAAACATCCCTGTAATTTAAATCTAGCCAATTACCCACAGAGTGAGTGGTCATAGATCTGATAAAAGAACCTTCCATTGCGATTTTCCTTAACCAAAATAATTTGTTCTCTATATTTAACCTTGTACCCTTAAGTTTTCCTTGACAATTCACCAAATTAGTTGATCTTACCATTCTATACACTTATGAACTCAATATGTTGAGGTTGAAATATACTTTATGAAAGAAAACAGGGCATGGAGGCTGGATGATATTGACTATGTTTAAGGCAGAACAAAGGCTAGAGGCATATCTGAATCTGGTTCTTTATATTGGTTTTTTAAAATAAAGTCCTAACAATTCAACCAAATGAAGAAGATAGAAAAAAGAATTCTATACACTAGAAATACGTATAATTTTATGTGAGTATAGTTGATAAATAATGCATCAATGTAGCCAAAAATAATAAATGACAACATTGTCTAACAATGAGTTCAAAGTGTAAAGAGTACAGAGTAAGCAGAAAATTGAACGATTTTCAACCAGTTTTGTCATTACATGTATCTATTACGTTTTATACATTTTATCTCATGGTTAACATTTGACAGTACTTCCCGTCTACAAAAACATATTTCACACTTTTAGTTTAATGCCCTCATCTTTTCATCAAGATATAAAATACCTTATTTTTAATTTTATGAGCATAAATCTAAATTCTTAAGCTTCCATCTCATGCCTCCTCGCTATCCACCAATGCATCATAAACTGAAGGTAGAATCCTGAAATTCGTTCTTATGAAATTGATATGGCTGAATCTCAAGGTTGCGGATATTTAGACATGATTCTTATAATTAAGCAATAAATTAACTTCCTATTTTCATTAACATGAGTCTTTTTAAATATTTCTACCATTTTTCACCTCAAACAAAAGCAATCAAATATATTATCTTGTCCACCCTTACCACTTTTACCTTATATACTCAAATAATTAAGAGTACAGTTGTGAACTAGCATAAATTTGTTAGTACCATATCATTATCTTCAGATTCTTCTAGGTAAATCCTGACAAACAGGTGGCTTAGGCCATTAACTAAAGTGTAATATGATGTAAAACACCATGAAGCATGCGTAGCTCTTCCTCTTGGTCTGTCTTCATGTACATTTAAATACAAACATTTTTATATATTCTGTTATTCAGAAAAAAAGAACAAAATCAAATAAATTATCCTGTAAAAATCATGTCCATCTTTTACAACCTAGCCTGCGCTGTTTTTCTTTTGCAATTCACAAACTTATGTTACTTCGACTCTCCTCCACATCTATTGTAGCTCATGTGCCATATTTTAAATTATGCAACTTTAATAGATAAGATAAAATATTAAATCTGTAAATTACTTCCTCTCCATAAAAGTGTGAAATCTTTGAAAGAAAGTCTTTGTTTCATTACTATTTTATTTTCTTTCATCAGCAGAATTTATGAACCAGCTACAGCCTCATTAAATATTGACTAAATGGGTAAATGATTTGGGCAGGTCAAATATCAAATTTGGGAACCTAGAATTTATGTGCCATTTTTTATTTGAAAATATTCAAGACTTAAAATGAACATCTTATTTAATATTGATGACAAACTAGGGTCACAGGGTTTATTGTTTAAAATTTAACTTTTTTGACAAATACATTATTAAATATCAAGACAGAGCAAAATAAGGTAGATGATTGTTGACTATTCAAAATATTGTTCTTTACACCACCTAAATTAATGTCATAATATAATACTTTTATTCTCACTTAAACCATGTACTGAAACCTGGATGGGGAGACCTGGTGGCACTCAGAGGAAGGATAGCAGGTTACCAAGAAGAGACTTGATACCCTATGAGCATATACAGAGGGAGGAGGTCCCCCTCAGGAACAGTCATAGGGGAGGGGAGTAAGGGGAAACTGGGAGGGAGGGAAGAATGGGAGGATACAAGGGATGGAATAACCATGGAGATGTAACAAGAATAAATTAATAAAAAATTTTTAAAAAAGAAAAGAAAAGAAAATTCCCTCCTATCATTTTAAACCAGCCCTGTACTCCATGATGCACACTACGGGTTTAAGGCCTTACACAAACTCTGTAAGCCTCTATGTGTCTAGGTTAGTGGACTCTGTTTCTTTGTTTGTAGCATTCTTGTCCCCTCCAGCTCCTACTGTCCTTCCCTCACACTCTTCCACAGGACACTTGAACTCCACCTAATGTTTGGCTCTGAGTATCAGCATCAGATTTGATCTGATTCTGAGGGACCCTCTCAGAGAACAATTAAGTCAGTCTCTTGTCTATAAACAAAGCAGAGTATCATTAATGGTGTCAGCGGTTGGCTCTCTCCCATGGGTTTGGTCTCAGGGTGGGCCAGCACATGGACTGGACCTATGCGCCCTAAGCATATATAACCAATGGACAGTTTGATCTTCTTGTGTATCTCCTAGTAAGTTGATCAGGTGCTCTCTATGTCATGACCTCTGTTTCCTGCTTTCAGTCACTTGGCCCTAATTAGACTGCCCTGCCTGACCCAGTGGATGAGGAGGATCTCAATCCTGATGCAACTTGATGTACAGGGAAGGGTTCCCCCTTTCTAAGAAAAATGGGAGATGAGATAGCAGAAAGAGGGTGGGAGGGAGGGGCTTGGAGGAAAGGGGGGAAGAGGCTATGATCAGGTTAAAAATTGAATGTATAAATTAAAAATAAAAATTTAAAACGTCTTTTAAAAAAGAAAAAAAAACAGAGAAGGTATATAAACTCATTTATTTTCTCCAGAAGTTTGCTGAATGACAACTGAATGAAGTTGGGGGCGGGGCAACCGAAGAAGAAACAAAGAAAACCAAAGAACCCCAGATGTTTCTGCCAAAATAGGAGTCACCTATAAGCACCCATCAGCAAGCTTTCCACAAAATAAAAAAGACAATGAAAATGCGGAAAAAGAGACTAGATAGTCTTAATTTACAAAACACAGCAGTAGAGAAGGAAAAGATAAAAAAGTTAAATAAATACATAATTGAAGATTTTATAGGTTTTAAATTTGAATATATTTGTTTGTACTGTTTTTTTAAGTTTGTCACTCAATTTTGCTTCAACATAAAGAACAGAAAATAGCCTTTGTAGTGGGCAAAGGAGATAAGTTTGTCAGACATAGCAACTGAACAAGTTTTTGGATCAATAGTACTTGGGTTTGTGGATGTATGGTATTTGGGAGAAGAAATGATTTTAAAATATTGATAAAAGATCTGTCAAGATAAAATATTTAAAAGTGAAAGCAAAATGTAAAATTTATCTTTGATTAGTATTCAATTATTTTAAAGTGTACTGATAAAAATCACATTATTTTAGATCCATCATGACTAGTTTCTTTGTGACCTAAGCTGAAATCAATCTGTTTCCCCAGTTTGCTCATCTGTTACTGAATCTGTACCAATGTTGATATGTATTTCATCTCAGGATCAACTTCTCATGAATGAACGTCATAACACTGCTATGAGAAACGCTGAGGCCTACTATGAGATGCTAATGTATTTGTGCACACTAGAGATGTGGTATGTCCATTTATTACTTAGGGTTATGGTAGCTCAGTTTAAGACCCACTATAGAGTTACAAACAACAGTGTGTGAAATCGATACAAATAGAAAATATCAAAGTAACAAAGTGGATGCAGGATCAATGATCTGAACTTCAGTGAAGGTTCCAATGTCACTTGAGTAGTAAAGAAAGCAGTACCATTTCCCCACATGTGTACCTGGCTATTGCAACAGAGAAGCATAAGCTTTAACACTTACCTCACACCATCAATTTAATTTGGAATATATTTTATAATGAATTGGGAAGACTGTAAGATTTTTAAAAGAAATGATATAATCTTGACTTGAAGAAAAAAATTTTGGGAAAAAAGACAAGAGAAATAATAAATTAGCCAGGCCTGGTGGTACATGCCTGTAATCTCAGCACTCAGTGAGGTGGAGGCAGATGGTTCACTGTGAGTTCAAGGATGCCTGGTTTACAAAGTGAGGCCAGGGCAGTCAAAGCCACAGAAAGAAGCCCTGTGTAGAAAAAAAAAAAAAAAAAAAAAAAAAAAAAAAAAAAAAAAAAAAAAAAAGAAAGAAAGAAAGAAAGAATAAAAAAAGAAAAAAATAAGTTTTGCTTACATAAAAAAAAACATCAAAATTTAGTTGTGATAAAATTTAGAAAATAAAAATGTAAACTATGGATATTTGGAAATAACAATGCATACAAATGTGTCACTGCCTAATTATTAACAAGATATGTAAAGAGCATTTACAAATCATAAAATATTTTTAAAATAAATATAAATGAAAGATCATAGGAAAATGAAGACACACCAAAAAAAGAAAGATAAAAACAATAACTTCATGAAAATATTTTCAACATCATTAGTGAAGATGAAAATAGACACTAAAACCAGAATGAAACAGGACTCTATAAAGCGGTTGCATTTGTTGGCTTTTCTGACACTATGGACACATGCCCAGGCAAGGTACTATGCAAAGTGGGTGAAGCCTTACCTCATAGATCATAATCAAGGAAATGTCCCAAAGTCATGCCCACAGCCAATCTGATGCAGCTATTCCTTAACTGAAGTTTATTTTCCCAGATGTGCCAAGCTCATAACCAAGTCAAGCCGACAGGAGTCAGCCTGTTGTGATATAAAAGCACTTCACTGTTAAACTACAAAGCTTTCTTTCTTGTTTGTTTGCAAGATCTCACATAATATCATCGTAGCTGGACTCTGGGCAAAGTGCTGAGAGTTCTATGAAAAGAGAGAGTGGGGGGAGGGGCCTAGAATGATGGTTTCTGCTGGTGGATCTAGACCTGGGGAGCCTGCGCAAACTGGCACACCAACCAAGGACAGTGCATTCAGAGACCCTAGACCTCCTGCTCAGATAGAGCTGATGGACAGCTCATTCTCCATGGTGGGAGCCTTGGACACTAATTCACTTCCCCTTGGCTGGGAGGCCCTGTGGGCACATAGGAGATTCAAGATATTTGGATAAGACCTGATAGGGTGTTGTCAGATAGACTGTGGGAGGGGAGGGCTCCCCCCAAGTCAGAAGTCCATGGGAGGGGAATAGGGCAGAAGAGGGAGGGAGGGTGGGAATGGGAAGATAAGAGCAGAGCAAGGGGATCTAACAATCAGCATGTAATGTGACTAAATTATAATGAATGTAAAAAATGAAAAAATAAATAAACAGCGCAACTTTAAAATACACCTGTTCTTTAAAATTCCTAATGATAAAAATCCAAAATCATATTACAGTATCCAAAGTCTCTTAACTGTGGGCACCTGTTAAATCAAAAAAAAAAAAAAAAAAAAAGTTAAGTACTTTCTTATGCCAAAATTAAGATCCAGAGGAAAAGAGCATTCCTTTTTCAAAATCCATCCTTGCAGCTCGAAAGCATATAGTCCAATCTCTGACAACTGGAATTTACTATGTGATCTTCTGGGTTCCAAAGTGCTTGGGCAGCTCCATTTTTCTGCTTTGCCACCTACACACATTCAGCTTGTCTTAAAGTATCAGTTCTATTGTACATTTGCCACTGTCATTGTGGTCACCCTAGGATTCTGCCATCTTCAATAAACTATATTTTCAAATGCAATGAAGACTGTGCTTTCACTAGCGGTCACCTGGTCTTTCTTCAGTCACCCTGACCCAGCCATATGGTGTGAAGTTTCAGCTGTTTTCATGACCCCTTCAATCCTGTAGTGTCTATTGCCACTGGGTTATAATGTTCCCAATGACTGCTCCTGTCTTCTCATGTGACACATCTAAGTTGTTCCCCATGATTTTTTCAATTGTGTAGGTTTAATGCCACCCAATGCAGTACCCCAGGGGAGGCAAACGTTAATAAGTTTGGCCACAGATTTGACCTTTCTGGAAAACAATATTTATGTGCTGACCTTGAAGGAATAATTTCTGGAAGGTTTCACCTCAATGATGCACTTCACTTATTAACCAAATTAGTTCTTAAGTCCCAGTGAGGCAGCCAACACTAATTTTCCAAGGAAATCTGATTTTTAAATAAAATAATCACATAAATTGTCTTGATAGAATTTTTGTTTCCTTGTGAATCGTTGCAAGCCCACATTCCTTTTCTCTGTAGCAGGTCTCCAGACATTTCTATCTTCCATGCTTTCATTAAAACTCATTAAGCTCCATCTACTCAAAAGCTTTTCCCAGCCTAAATCTCTAGAAGATTTCTGAATCTTCTCTCAAAGCAACATGATCAGGTTCATCATAGGAGTATTGCATTTTCATGTTACAGAGCTTTGTATCAGTTGGCAATTCTGTGGCTTGGATAAACTCAGAGACCAAAACATCACGAAGAGTAAAAGGGGTTATTATAATTGTTAACATAATATTGCATCATCAAGGAAGGCAGGGCAGGAGCTAAATCCAGAAACTGAGAGGCAAGAACCGAAGCAGAAACAGTAGAAAGATGCTGCTGTCTGGCTTGTTTTTGATGGCTTTCTCAGCTCACTTTCTTTTTATGCATGTCAGAACAACAGACCAAGGATGCTATTACTTATAGTAGGCTAGGCAAATCCATACCAATCACCAATAAGGAAAGTTCCTATTTGCATTTTTCTGATGACTAAGGACACGAGCATTTCTTTAAGTGTTTCTCAGCCATTCATTATTCCTCTGTTAAGGATGCTTTGTTTAGTTCTGAGCCCCATTTCTTAATTGGACTTTTGATTTGGTGGTGTTTAATTTCTTGAGCTCTTTATATATTTGGCATATTAGTCCTTTGTCAGATGTTGGGTTGGTGAAGATCTTTCCCCAGTCTGTAGGCTGTCGCCTTGTTCTGTTGATGGGGTCTTCTGCCTTACAGATGCTTCTCAGCCCCATGAGGTCCCATTTATTAATTGTTGATCTTAGAGCCTGGGCTGTTGGAGTTTATATTCACTTATAACTGGACACTAGCCCAACAGAGAGGTCCCCTGAAAGTCTTCACTTAGCAGGAGATTGGGATAGATACTAGGAATTCCTATTGGGACTCCAGGTGAGAGAGGTAAGGGAGAATGGGAAAATAGAAAGATCCAGAGGATCCTAGAAGCTGACAAGAAGATCGTTAAGGCTGGAAGATCTGGACCCAGAATGTTTTGCTCAAACTACTGTACCAACCAAAGCCAAAGCATGCTGTAAATCTAGAAACTCTATCCAGATCTAGCCAATGGACCTCACATTCTTCACAGTTGTGTAGAGAGTAGGGACTGACTCTGTCATGAACTCTGGTGCCCCCTATTGGAGCACTTTCTCTTGGTGGGGAAACCTGGTGACACTCAGAGGAAGAGTAAGAATGCTACCAGAATGAGACCAGATAGGCTGTGATCATAAGGTGGGGAAGAAGGTGCCCTTCTGTCTGAGACCTAGGATAGAGGAATGAATGAAAGAGGGAGGGAAGGGGGAATGGGAAGATACAAGTGAGGGATAACAATTGAGATGTAATCTGAATAAATTACTTTAATAAAAAATTAAAAATAAAAAAGAATGCCCCCCCATAGACATGCTAACAGGCCAACAAGCATTTGTTCAATTGAGGTTCCTTCTTCTTAGACCATTTTCACAAACACGATTAATCATTACAGTAGCTGGATATTATTTGTAAGTATAAACACATACAAACACACACACACACATGCACACAAAACTGGGAACAGTGCTAGTAGTCTTATTTATCTATGAGAGACAAAATGTTCAGATAAGAATGTGTATTGTATCTAATGACAAATTTTTCTAAGTATTATGTAACACTAAAATTATCAGCTAAATTGTAATTTTATCACTGAATTCAATACAAAGGCAGAAAAAAATGATATATAAATTTATATAAATAAAATCAAACAATTGTGTATATAGATATATAGTGTGTGTGTGAGACACTATTTACATACCATGCTAATAAATAAAATGTGCCTAAAAATAAATATGAGCTCTTCTATTCTCAGGAGCTGTGGGAACCACAGGTTACTGTGCAGACATGGCCAAGTCTGATATCCACACCACATACAACCAGTTCTGCAAATGGCACAGAAATGTCATCAAGAAACCCTGGTCACAAAAATATGAATCTCTTAAGGGGGTTGACCCCAGGTTTCTGAGGAACATGCCCTTTGCTAAGAAGCACAACAAGAAAGGCCTGAAGAAAATACAGGCACACTTCGCTCATCTAGAGTTCCAATAGGATGTCCTCCCCTCTGTCCCAGTTTCCTGGTAAGTGAAGATTTTCATAGGGCATGCCCCTTGGGCTAGCATGCAGATATAAGTGAGTATATACCATTTGACTCTTTCTGCTTCTGAGTTAACTCACTCATTATGATCATTTCTAGCTCAATCCATTTGTCCACAAATTTTGGGAATTCCTTGTTTTTAATAGCTGAGTGTAAATGTATCACAGCAAGAAGATCATTATGATAGGCAGATTTGGGGCCAGGGGTCCTGCCCAAACTTTGGCTCCAGCCAAGGACAATATAGGCTGTAAACTTCAAACCCCTACCCAGATCTAGCCAATGGACAGGACATTCTCCACAGTTGGGTGGAGAGTGGGGTATGACTTTCATACGAACTCTGGTGCCTCATATTTGACCATGTCCCCTAGATGGGGAGACCTGGTGGCACTCAGAGGAAGGATAGCAGGCTACCAAGAAGAGACTTGATACTCTATGAGCATATAAAGGGGAAGGAAGTCCCCCTCAGTCATAGTCATAGGGGAGGAGAGTTAGGGGAAAATGGAAGGGAGGGAAGGAGGAATGGGAGAATGCAAGGGATGGTATAACCATTGAGATGTAATATGAATAAATTAATAAAATAAAATTTAAAAAAATACAGGTAAACAATAAAAAAGCAATGAGTGTCGTGCAGAGGCCATTAAGGCCCTTGTGAAGTCTAAATCCGCTAAACCCAAGATGCCAAATGGCCACAGCCACAAACTCAGCTGGCTTATTTCATCACCCATCCCAAGCTTGGGAAGAGGATTTGAAGCTACATGGCCAAGGGTCGTAGGCTCTGCCAACCAAAGCCCAAGGTTCAAACCAAGGCAGAGGCCACAGCTCCAGCTAAGGCCCAGGCTTCAGCCCCAGCTCAGGCTCCCGAAGGTGCCCAGGCTCCTGTAAAGGCCCCATACAAATGGCTTCTGCCAAGGTAAAGACAGATGGACTAGTGTGACATACCCACCTACACATTATTTACTGATGGCCAGTGTCCTATGGTATGCTGTTTTTACAAATAAACCTGAGGCAAGATCTGTTTAAAGATATACATATGAACTCATGTTCTGTTTCAAGTTATGAAAGATCTGAAAGTCATCTAGGCTATTAGCAGACCAACACAAGTTATCCCAGCCATGATTTTGAGGGACTTAAACCTAGAGGGAACCTGTGTAAGCTCTTACAAGCTGTCATTCTATGAGTTTATATGTACATGACTCCTGTTCTACTCTATAAGAAACTGTATCCTTGGAGTCTGCTATTCTCTCTGGAAGAAATGTTAAACATAATAAATAATTATAAAACTTGAAGAATATTGACAAATAGCTATAAATAAGGCTCTGGTATAAAGAATTATCCAACCTTCAGTAAAATAGGTTTAGTGTAATTAAGAAGTATTAACCTAGCCACGTGTGGTGATGCACACCGTTAATCCCAGCACTTGGGAGGCAGAGGCAGTCGCATCTCTGTGAGTTTGAGGCCAGCCCAATCTAAAAAGTAAGTCCAAATACCCAGGACTGTTACACAGAGAAACCCTATTTCAGAAAAAAAGAAAGAAAAGAAAAGAAAAGAAAAAGAAGTACTAACCTGTTGAAATAACATTTAAGTCATGTCAATTAATGTATTTACTGAGTGAAAATAACCTTACTTCCTTGAGCAATTGTATAATACTTTCTAATAGATATATCTGTGAATTTTTCTATCTGTCTATTTTACAGTGCATAATCCCCATGAATGCTAGGCAAGCCTTCAAGCACTGAATTGTATTCCCAGTTGTTGTTCAGTATAAATATATATTTTCATCTTTAATTTTGAGATAGGGTCCCACTAAGTTGTTTCCGATGGCTCTGAAGTCATTCAAGACTTACAACAGCAATACCTTTGCCTCCACAGGCAGCTGGGATTACAAGTAGATGTCTAAGGTTTCAAGAAAATTTTCTTTGTGTTAATATTTTCAGGTTACTTGTTTCCTTTTTGTCAATATCTCCTTAATGAATGCTCATTTGTATTTAGTTACCGCTGTCTTTCAGTACTATGTAGAAGCCATTGATAAGTGTTTAGTAAATGTATGAAGTATAGTTAGACATGATTTCATAAGTTATGATTCTTTATAAGTAGGAGGCTAAGGCAGGAGTTTCTCAGGTTCAAAGCAAGCTGGGTTACAATGTGAGTTTAAGGCCACATAAGACAAGCTAAAGACATACTATCTCAAAATTAAAATTAAATGAAGGCTCAAGATACAACACTATAACCCAACTTCCCTAGCATTCATCAGACATTAGGTTGAATTCTCAGTCAGTAAATCAAAGCAAAGAATAGGAAAAAGAAGGAAGGGAAGAAATTTTGTACACAAAAAGGCAACATAAATGTAAGTGATTATACTCTGAGGATCAGACATGTACCATGGGATGGAGAACATTTATATAAAGTTAAGAGAGACATTATCTAAGTGTTTGCATATATGAAAACTAGTTAGTTTTATTATGCCAGATATTATTTGTGGGCTTTTGACATGTGATACATATGCAGACACATGAACATTCATACTACTTGCTAGAGTAGTGAATCTTTATGTGGAAAGGTTTGAAGATTAATGCTACTTTCTCTTGCATATGACGAGTTCACCACTTTATTCACTGTTCAGTCTTGTCTGAATATTACCCAATTACTCAAATGTTTTCTTTTCTTCTGCCTTGGGTTCTTCCCCTTTGCTTAGTTAGATTCAAACCATAAAAAGTCCATTATTAAAGCTATGGAGAGGAAACACTACATCAAAACAGTTAATAGATGTCTCAAACGTAAAGCATGCATACCTTCATTTGTCTCTCACCTCATTTACATCATCCTATACTTGCTAGCAAAAATTTCTTTCCATTTCTCTATACAATATAATTTGATTGTGATGCTCTCTGGCATTTTTAGTATTAAGGCATTTCCTTGGCTAAAGCATAACATTTGCAAAACCAGTGCAAAAAGTTTATTATCAAAGCAGAGTACCAATGTGTTTCTTGAGCATTCATCACACACCAAAAGTGTGAGACCTTGAAAATGAATCATCTCAGATTACCTATCCAGCATTGAGAGGCTACCACGGAAAGCAGCAGCCATGATTAAGTTGCCGAAGTTCCAGGGAAATTTACAGAGGCTGTTCTGTGGAGAAATAGAAAGCCCATTTGCAAGATCCTTACCTGGGAAAGGCGTCTTAAATCAGATCAAGCCTAGATGCGAAATTTCTGCCAAGGATCCCCAAGGGTCTATGGAATCCTGATGGGCCTCACAATAGCATTCATCCCTTTTCACTCAGTGACCTGACTTATATATGCATTCAAGTTCTGGTGAGTTTGACAGGAACACAGATTTAACACTATAGATGCCCATGTGTAAATTTTCACATAGTCAGATGGGGCTTTACTTTCTTTCACACAAAGAGGAGAACTAGGATCTCAGATGTTTATTCTGTCCAGACATTGGTTTCTGCAATAATTATTGGCAGAAACATCTCCCTTAAAAGTTTGTCTAATTACTTAGTAGGAACTATAGGCCTGTGCAGTGGAATTTTGGGTGAGAAAATATGTCAGGCCCTTCTAAATATGTCATGTTTCTTACTTCCTTCAGAAGTTTTCCTAATAGCCTTACTGTAAGGACTTGGGATATACTCAAAGTCACTAGCTATTAATTTGCATAAATAAATAAATAATATATAATTCTTGTTGACACATGAAGACAAAAAAAATGTCTGAAGAACAACATTTGGCCATCTATCTCTTAAAGACAACATTTTGGTTTAATACTCTTATTTGAGACAGTAAACTGTCGTGACAAAAATAAAGATCTTTCCGTCTATTAATATAACGGTTAATAAAGCCACAAGAGAAAATATTTCTGTATTCATTCATATGAGTGTTGCTACTGTAGCATCCCAGGAGAGTAAAATTTACAAATAGAGCATTTAGAGGAAAAAGTTAAGCTACAATAAGAAAACTGTGGAAAAAAAATAAAAAGGAGCCCATCCTCTGTGGCTTCCCCCTTGTCTCATGTGCAACACAGCTTGCTTTATGTCAGAGTATGCAGGAGCTAGGTACTGCCTTGGAAGAAGATAGAATTTAACCTGAGATGTTCCAGAGTGGCCCTTCTTCCCACATTGATGGCCTAAGGAATGGTCCTTTGACCTAGGAATCAGCCTTGAGGTCAAGGATGTGATCTTTGTTCACCCTGGACAACCTGATCACAATCCCTACTGTCCCTACTCGCTCCTGAGAAGAAACTTGTTTTCAAAAATGAAGGCTCAGTTCTCTTCACTCGGAAAGGGATGACAATCTCCCCACCTCTGCAGCTGGAAGTCTTTGTTCTGACTATGGTCAGGAGGCAGAACACCAACTTTAACCTCCCCTTGGGGCTCATGGGGAACTTCTCCAATTAGCAGAGCTAAAGAAGCCATTCCAGGGGTCTAGGCAAAGACCAACTCATGTGGGCTAACCTCATGGCAGCCACTGATTTGGGTCATCCTCAAGGCCTCAACCCTACCTGTCCAGGTGGCAATACCAGATGACTCTGAAAGCCCAGAAGAGGGTTGCTCAGCACATCAGCCAGCTGTGAGAACACAGGATTCTGGTCCCATGCCAGTTTCCCTGAAATACTCTGTTATGCCTGTAAAGAAGCCAGGAACTAATGACTACTGTCTGGTATAAGATCTTGGGAAGTTAAAAAATGGGTGAAGACATACACCCAATGTTGTGCTTACCTTATCAGTAGAGCCTAATAATGTTTATTATCAGGCCTATAATTATTATTACATTATTTTCTAGCCCACTAGCAATCAATGGAGACACAGATAGCTGTTACTTTTTAAAATAGCCTTAATTAATCTTTAGGAGGCCATATATTAATCCTCTAAACTACTTCCCTATGTTAAAATAATCTTAAATTTGTTTTAAAAAGTCTCATCTGAAGAGACTTTTGATAGTAACAAAAGAAGCTTACAGAATAATTTCAACTTATTTTCCTGATTTTCATTGTCTGTCGCTGGGTTATTTCTGCAAATGTTTTCACTGAAAGTTAAATTATGCATCTATTTTACATGTTAATTTTTACTGCTTCACGTAAAATTTTATTTTCTAATTTGTTTAATGACTTTAAGCTTGTTTAATGTTTAGTAAAACTAAGGTTAATAACAAATAACACTAATAATAAAATATATGCCATTAATGCTATAAGTGACACATTAGTGTATTTCTGAGTTCCTAAAAACCTCTACTTTCCATGAAAATCACTCTTTCCCACAACTTGCTATATTGTAGCCCCTCAGTGTGTGAACAGTCACTAGTTCCTTCTTGCATTTATGCTAATATGATGCTTTTAGTGCAATGAAATAACTAATCCTTGTTAAAACAGTTCTATTCATATATTCTCTGAACTAAAATAACCCAGAGAATCCACCCAATTTGCATATGCATGAATAATCAGTTTCATCATAATAAATAGTGCCTGAGCTCACAATTAAACCCCAATTCAGATAAGCCCTTGCCTTGCATGATGGTAAAATGCAATCACTTATCAGTTGATAAATTATATAATTTCATGACTAAACTCTTGGTATAACTAAGTGTGGAGATTCAAAACATGTATTTCCCTTAATGTTTTCCTAAGCTCCTAATACCAATGAGTGTGTTGCTGCATTTCCTATAATTACTTTTATCTTTAGCCCTGTAGTAAGGCTTTCTTTGTGCAATTTCTTAATATGAGATTTAAAACTATAGTCCTTAATTTCTTGGAAGATGTTGATTTCTTTTAAACAACTCTTGCAATTATGGACAGTTTTACTAATCTGTAAATTATACATGCATATTTACATCTCCCCTCTCTTGTTTTCTCCTTTTGATGCCATCTGCTACATTTTGATGCTTGCATTGGTGATGGGTGGGAAGATGTAACTTATACAAGCTCCCACCAAACACTAAGAATGTAACATTGATATAATTCCTGATTGTGTCATGGGTCTTCTTGCTGTAGCTAGTTTATTGTATATGTGTATAATAATATAAATTTATTATTTTGAACAATATATTGAATATAAATGTAAAAAAATTAAAAATTAATTAAAAATTGAAAATAAAAACGAAAGAAATAACGCAGGGTGAATAATCCATGAGAAGCAAGCCAGTGAGCAGTACTCTTCTACGTCCTCTGCGTCAGCTCCTACCTCCAGGTTCTGTTCCTACTTGAGTTTCTTTTTTTTTTTTTTGACATTTTTTTATTAATTTATTCATATTACATCTCAATTGTTAGCCCATCCCTTGTATCCTCCCTTTCTTTCCTCCCTCCCTACGTGTCCCTCAGTAGAAGAATGGATAAAGAAACTGTGGTATATTTACACTATGGAATACTACTCCGCTATTAAAAACAAGGAATTTCCGAAATTTGTGGACAAATGGATTGAACTAGAAATTATCATAATGAGTGAGTTCACCCAGAAGCAAAAAGAGTCAAATGGTATATACCTACTTGAGTTTCTTTCCTGACTTCCTGTGATGAGGAACAGTGGTATGGAATCATTAAGCAAAATAAATTCTTTACTTTCCAAAAAAAAAAAAAAGAGAGAGAAAAGAAAAATTATCATCCATAGAAATATCCATAAAGCAGTAAATTATCTACCCATTTTTGTTAATCATGAAGGAATTAATGAGAACAAATAAATCTTTTAACTGAGCAGATTCTCTTTTAGCAGTTTTGTTTATATGAATTCAAGCATCAATCATTAGAACTTCAGAGTTACTCATAACATTATTTCAGAATGTTTTATAACCAGTACTTCTTCTGTTTAATTTCTCTACATCTGGATGGTGCTCTCAAGCAGAGCATTCCAATGGAATGGTGAATGCATGTTGCCCTCTCCAGTTCTTTACAAAACCATAAAACAGACTTCAATGAGGTTTTCGTTTAAAATAACTCAATGTAAGCAATAATATGTGGACTAAGTTTCATCAGATACTTACTAATTCACAATTTACATAGTAATTTGTTCTGGAATCATGTAATCCTCAATGAATTTATACTTTGAAATGTGAATTTGTAGAAATAGTATTTTAGGAGGTTTTATCTGATAAGGTTTTAATAGCAATAAGTAAAAACTTTAGAACATTTGCAATTTCTATTACTGCTGTTTATATTTCAGAAAAGTAAATATTCTTTCCAATGGACCCAATCTCCACTTCCAGCTCTAAGAGACTGGTCTAAGGTTTATATTCTGTTTTAATAACACTGATATTTTATGAGAGATTTCTGTTTTCATAACCACAGCTCTAGAAAGAAAGAGCAAGCACATCTCTCCTCTACAGAGAAAAAACAAAAAATAAAACAAAAAATTCTGGGAAACATAAACACATTGAACCTATCTTAGGTCCATAGAGATAGAAAATAAGGATTTTGATTTCTTATACTGTTGTTTTGTATAAGAGAAAGTACAATGTTCTGTCAGTCACAAAGCAGAGCTAAAAATCAAAACTTATGAAATTTCAGCTCATCAGTCTTTTAGTTTTCTTTATGTTTAGGTTTTTACTCTTATCTACTCAATATAATTCAATATAAGTAAGATAACAAATGGTAAATATAATTACCATTATATATTAGTTTTCCTTTCATATTTATAGCCAATTCTACATAGTTTGTTTCAGTAAGCTCATTCTATAATGATTATATGTCTTCTTTGTAAAACACTGGGGAGAATTCAGTAACTATCTCTACATAGAGATAATACAGAAAATAATTTTACCAGAAATTATAATAAAAGAATATCTAGAAGAAGCCAGGTAACTATGGTTTTATATTTGACATTATTATTAATTGGCTGTTGGAGATCTTAAGCAATGTCTTCCACCTTATTAGACTTTTCTTTATGTCTAGTTTGGGCCTCAGCATCATAGGCTATAAAATTACACAAATAAATCCAAGGCCACAGCAAACATTCTACATCTTCAAGACAAGCACTTGGTACCAGTGTGGAGATAGAGAGATATTCAGGTTAATCCACAACCTGTGTGAAAAGTCAACACTGCCTTGTGTTCTACAGAGATCTGGACATAAAAAATAGAGAAAATAAGCAAGAGTGAATAAGGTAACCTTTCACATCCTTCCTTGCACAGTGTAAGAATCACACACCTCCCCTAAATTAATGCTTCCATATGTGTCATTTTCCATCAGCAACTAATGTCCATTTTTGCCTTCTTTTATGATGCTAAACATAAAAGTAATTAATTTATATTCTGAATAGAAATGAATAATATTTAAGGAATGTTAAATATTAAATTATAGGATTCTTGTTTTGTATAATATATATTTTACCTATATCACTGTGCCTAGTCTTTTTCCTCCCCAATTCCTTTTGTGTATCCTTGCTCCATCTCATATCTATTCTTTCCATCTCTTTAATTGTTCTTGCATATACTATGTATGTGTATCCTATTCAGTTCATATAATGTAATTCATATGTATATTATTTCAGGGATGACCGTTTGGTATTAGAAAAACTAATTTGGGCTCTTTCCCAAAAAATATTTCTCCCATTCTCAACATTTCTTGGTTGTGTGTAGTTCTTTGTCTACAGTTGAGACCTTGTGATCTTTCCTTCTTTTACCTTAGAATATCTGATGATGTTGTCCTTCTTCAGGCCATGTCTAGTAATTGGTGTTAATTGGACACCATGGGTGTAGTGTCTCTGATAAATTCTAGGAGACACAACATTACAGCAAATGCACCATTTCTTTAGCTTTTTACAAGATTCCTCCTCCCCCCCCCCATCTTCTGCAATGATCCCTGAGCCTTAGGTCAGGTGTTGCATTGTAAATTTGTAAATTAGGGCTGGACATCATAAGATCTTTCTCTCTCATTCTCTGAATTTTGGTGGCTTAGGGTTTTCTCTAATTCTCACCTGTTGTTATGATTTGAATAAGAAAGGCCTCCATAGGGCCATGTATTTAAATGCTTAGTCATGAAAGAGTAGTATTACTTGAGAAAAAATAGGAAATACGGCCTTATGTAGAGTAGGTGTGGCCCTATTTGAAGAAGTGGTTCACTAGAAGCTTGAGGAAGTATGCCATTGGAGGCTTTGAGGTTCAAAGCCAATCCAGGTCTCTTCCTGCTGCCTGTGGATCTGGATGCAGAACTCTCAGACACTTCTCCAGCAACATGTCTGCCTGCATACTGCATGCTCCCTACCATTATAACAGGCTAAACTTCTGAAAATGTAAACCAGCCCTAATTAAATGCATCCTTTCACAAAATTTGGTAGGGTCATGGTGTCTCTTCACAGCAATAGAACACTAACTAAAACCTTCCTCACTAAAGAACCTCCTCTTTAAAAATGGATGGAGACAAGTACAACATATTTTCTAACAATTTTCTAAACATTTATTCTTATACCTAAAGATATGTGTAGTTCTACCACCTCATCAAAAATTTATCTTTCAATTAGTTTATTAACTTTACATATAAAAAGGACTTGATGCATGAAAATTATATTAATTGTATCCACAACATTATGCAGTGAAAGTGAATGTATATATTCTTAATGCATGTTTGAGTGAGTGTATTTTATATGAGTATGTGTTAAGGAGTGTTGTGCTCAAGATGTATCACTTAATCTGAACTTGTGACAAAAGGATATAACTTCAAATGAATGCATGAATGTGTCATTTACCAGAACAATGCAAAAGTATAATACATTCAGAATCAGTGCAAAGATGAAATAGCCTGATGAATGAAACCCATATCATATTTGACCTTAAGGGGCACTTTCAGACATAATATATAAGTATCAACTGAATACTGTAAAAGTAGTTTGATTGTGTAGTAGTTTGATACATAAAAAAAGTTACCAAAGTGACATATGATTCTTGAGACAACTGCAAATTGCAGTTGCTATGAACTCTATATTATGCTCATTTTTAGTTTCTCTGTATAAGAATTGAATAAAACATTCTGATTGCTGTTAACTTTATTAAAAACATAAAAGAATATGTCTATGTTAATGTACTTAAAATCATGGTCTAAATAGTTATGAAATGCTTAGTGTAAGTAGGAAGAAATAGTGTTTATTTTAATAAATAATAGAGGAAAATGAGACAAAAGCTGATTTTAACATTTAAAGGTAATAAAACAGAATATATCTGAGAGTATAAAAGATACAATTTCATACAAAGTAGTTTTAAACCTCAGTAATATATACAATGTGCTTTCCCTTATTAGGCATATTCCTGACTAAAGAGAAATTTGAACATACTAACAAAAATGTGCATTCAATTTATATTATCTCTCATAAAATGTATGAAAGAACCCAAGAAAGAAAAATATTCTAAAAAAAAAAAAAGAAAGAAAAATATTCATACATAAGTATTTGGTTTTTCTTGACAATTACTTTATAGTACATAAGTCTGTTGGAATTTTTGCAAATAGTTTGTGAAATGAATGACTTATTTCCAATATGATATGCTAAGTTTATAGCTATTTCCAATTTCCACTTTCAAAGCAGATTGAAGTTTACAATACTGAAAGTAATGTTAAAGTCCCCACAGTGAACGTACTCATGTGTTTAATTTGGCTTTGATCTTGGAAAAGCCTAACTGGTGCCCAAAATACTAATTGTACAAACATAAATTTTGATATTTAGAATTACAGAAGTCTTGATTTTGACTTTTGGAGGGTGTAATTGACAAACGTGAAATTAAAATTGTGTGCATGTTTAGATCCACACCCACTCACAAATATATATGGCTCAAAGCTTGATGTTTTGATGTGTGTGCATGTAAAGTGATAATCACAATCTAAGTAATATGTTCATCTTCTCTCATTCTTATTGCTTGTGTGTATGTTTGTGTATTGATAACACTTCACATCAATCTCATATGCACATTTCAAAAACAAGTAAAACATTATTAACTTATGTTTCTTATCACCAATTCTTGTTTACATTACTTAGATAAAATTCCATACCTTTTGCATCTAACCTTCCAAGAAAGCATAACTACATAAGCATGATTTATGTATCTTGAGTTTCAGCTGATATTCTTCAAGGTATCACAATGATAATTAGATGCTGCTGTGTTCTTAAATTAAATTATGTATATTCTTACCAAAACTAATTCATATTAAAAGTAAAATTTCAAACATTTGGCATTTGTAATTTACCTTTAATGAATAAAGAAAGAACATGCTTTTATTGAATCTCCATGGCTTTAGAAGAAGCTAAAGAATGTGAATCTATGCTGGCCTTATTGTCCTGCCTAATGTCATTCATGCCGTACATGTTAGCCTGTACCTCTGGATTTAGTCAAGAACACTGGTGATTTTTATGAGCTGTAAAAGCCACAGGAATGCATTCCTGAGCTGATATATACAATAAAATTACCCACTATTAGCCTTTCCTGGTAAGGCCAACTTAGTTTCACGGTCGCAAGCTTTCCATTGATTTCCTGTGACTGTGTAATAGAGTAAGGAGTTCAAGCTCTCTTGACCTAGCGTATCTATGTTTTACAAAATGACTAACTCAGTAAAGCTTCATATCCCCTGGCAACCATGCAGTTAATTCAAAAGCCATGCAAGATTGAAGTTAACATTGTTCCCTAGGAAGAATGAGGTAAAAACATTGACTTTATAACTTGACATTATTTACATAATGTTTATCTTGAGGACCCAATGGAAGGGAGGTTTTAATGGAATGCTTTCGATCAGACTCTCTTTCTCTCGATCTTGGAGCTTCTATACCAAATAATAAATCACCCCCTCATCCTCATTCACAGCACTGGACTCTCCTGGGATACATTTTTGTTGCTTAATTGTCATACACATTGCAGAAACAAGCTATTTATTTGAGAATGTCAATAGAAAAATAAGTAGTTTTTGTTTGTGGAATAGTTTAATAGCTCTTAACAGAAATGGTCTTCTTTATTTACTCCCAAATACAGTATCTCTGAGTTAATCTACTATTATCTTTTGATTTTGCTTTGCCTTCTTCACACAAGGTCCATGTACCTGTAGTTGCCTGGACCTCAGTGCATAGTGATATAAGATGACCTTGATTTGATACTTGCATTATCTAGAGGCACTTGCGTTATCGACAGGCACCATAGTTGCTTTATGAAGTACTGAAAATCAGATCAGTGATTTGTGTATAACAACTGACTTATATCACAACCCCAAATAAAAAATTAGTAATAACACAGACTGGACCATGTGTTGTGGGGGTTTATATTTTATCATTTCTGTTTTTAATAGAATTACATAGCTAAGGCTGTCTTTTTTTTTTTTCTTAAGATTACATCATTAGTCTCGTGATTGAGAACAGTTGGCCTGACTTTCATTCATGTGTACGTTATTGGAGACAGGAAGATATACAGTCAATGTCTTTTTGCTTAACCGTGAAGCACAGAAAATATTCCCGTATGTATAATAACAAAAAGGAGTCAGTTACAACAAATCAAGAAAAAGTATTCATATTTGTCTAGGTCGTCTGAACTTTTCATTATATAACATGAAAAAAAATCAGAGAATCTGCAGTGGTACAGAAACACTGCCTAGGTGCGAATAAAGCTTAGATTGAGAATTATGCTCAATGAAGCATCATATTAAGAGAGAGCAGAATGAGGAAAGACCATTCTTAACAAGATAAATGAGCAGCTCATTTTATTTAATTATAATAAACTAAAAATAAATTGCATCACAGGTATAGCCAGACTCTCACATCAGAACAGTAATCTTCTAAATTTTGAGACTCTGCTTTGCAACACTACTGAGGAGAAAAGGTTTAGAGTGAAATGTGGTCATCTTTCACTAAGTTCTTCCATGGCCTATCATAAAGTCTTATTTATTACCTTATTACTGCCTGTTTGGCCTGAAGCAAACTCTAGGAGAGCAATTTCAGTTGATTTTTTTTCAATTTGTTCAAAGAGATAATGAAAACTTCTTTTCATTCATGCAAATCACCACAAACCTGCAGATTTGGGGCTTGAACAAAATTAAGTTTAATCTAGAATGAGGTAGAAAAGTTTTCTGTACAATCTACATTATGCTTAGGGAATCTTAATTCAAACAATCTGTTTATTTTTTACTGACATAGTCCTCAATATTATGGTAACTTCTTATGATATATTTATGATCAACACTTTCTAAGACGTGTCACAGGATTAATATTTTTTCATATTTTGTTTATTATTTTTCTTTTCCAATAAAAAGCTCATGCTGTCCATTCAAGCTAAACTGATGGGATTCTCATGATGCCTAGCAGGGATAAATTCAAAGACTCAGAGAGTATGCAGATGTGTAATGTTTACTCAGTCATACTGCTACTTGTTTAATTTTCTGCACTTAATTACACTAACATTCATTTTTAACGTGATTACTAGATCTTACATTTAAAATGTATTGGTCTGTGTGTCTGAAATTTTCTTGCTTCATTTTCTAGGCATGTTATAAGGAAGAAGTTGTCTTCGACTATAGTGATAATACATCTGTAACAAGATTCCAGATTTTTCTCTACTTAGCCAGATGCTATTTACTTCCATACAAATGAAACGTTTAAAAAGTTGTGTAGCTAGAAATAGAAAAGCGGAAAACTTGGGAATTCTTTTATTTATAGAATTAAATTTTCATATTTTACCCGATGAGGCATAAATGATATTAAGCAATGATGACAGTAAAACTTTAACACTGGGAACATTATGAACTTGAGAGGGAAATTTGATCCATTAGGGACACAACTTTGGTCAGAGGGCTCAAGCATTTCATTGACACTCTCCCATCTGTTTTCAGGTCTGTGTACACGATTAAAGAGCTGTAGGTTTAGAGTCCACCATTTAGACAATTTATCTGATTGTTTTTTATCATATGGACTTTTAGTTTTACACTATTGGATGACACTCCAGGACACATAAAATCAAGATGTAAATTCAGGTAATTATTGCCTGTCATTTAGAGGATGTTGAGACCATCCTCTGATGGACCATATGATATCTCTTATTTTGTTTTTTTTATGAAGTCATTATGTCTGTCATATAGATGATCCTGATACCATGCTGTGATGTATCATATGGTGTCTTTTTTTTTATGCTGTCCCTTGGAATAAAAAAATTCTTCCAGTTTTTCCTTATTTATTTTGAAATTTTCGTGTGAGTTTTGTTTATACTTATATCATCTTTATCATTTCTTCCCCTTACTCAACTATTTCAGTGTCACCCTCTCAAATTCATGCCCTGCATTATTATTGTTAAACTCACACACAGCCTCTGAGATGATATATTCTAAATTTGAATATTTACACATACAGATAATATTAGTACCCATCCCTGCTTAAAGAGGCTTAAAGAGGCTTCATTTTCTGAAGGTGGTGACAGTTGCATAGAGACACAACTTGTCAAAATGCAGAGAAGAACTCATCAGGGACTGCTTAACTACTCTACACTGCTACTCCTACAACCATGGCTCAGGGACCATTGCAGAAGTGGGCTTGCTATAACAGTGTGTTCTACAGGTCCTCACTGTTAACAGTTTTCTCCTTTGCTTCAGTTTGTGCTTAGACTCTTATAACTAATTATTTTTTTTTACCTTTACCTTTCATCCCCAATGATCTTTGTTTCCTAGATATGAAAACAGGCAATATCTAGATGGCATTAAGAACTCTTATATTCAAAATGGCTGCTTTTCCTCCAATTTGTAAGAAAAGCATTGTGTCACTGTGTTTGCAGTGTAGCATTGGGTTTAAATTGATGTCTCGCTACCTCCTCGCTCAATTCTTCATTTTATGCCTTGATGGCCTCTTTATTTCTGTACACAACCTGCATTATTTTGCCATCAGACCCCAGTCAAAATCTATTCATGTCATAATCTTGGTGATAGTTTTACATGTATTTTAACAATATACAAGAATACTAATCACTTGTTCAACTGAATCCCTCACATTAGCAAATTCCCTTTCTCCCTAGCCTTCTCTTTCCATGTCAGCATCCTTCGTCCCATGTTAATTGTTTTAAGATTACTCTAGCAAATCTTGTCAATAGTTTTCTCTTGGGATATACTCAATTCATTCCTGTATGACACTATTGACATCCTGTTTTGGTATTTTTATCTTCTGTTCCCCAACAGATAGTAGAGATTACTTCCTACATTTTCTACCCTGAAGTTAAGAGACATATTTTAATCAATTCTCCAAAATGTCTAACAAACTGATAAAATACCCAAAGCAATTGTCACATGTTTTTGTTTGTGTGTGTTGTAACATCAATAACCATTACACATTGAATGAGGAACAAATATTAAAATTTTGTCCTTACCATGAATGCACTATAAAGGAATGGGAATGAAATATATTACTGTATACAACAGCATCTATCGGAAGCATCAGGTTTACCAAAATGAGAAGAGAGACTGTATAAAACACTGTACTATCTGAATATCATCCTTTTGTTTTATAAACTTTTAAAAATGTTTTTTTGTGAATTTCACATTATGCAACTCAGTCTCACTCATCTCTATCTCCCTCCATATCTGCTCTCTGCCCTTGAAACTTCCCCCAACACAAAACAAAACAAACAAAAAAAAACAAAGAAAAAAATATAAAACAAACAAATATCTCATCTTGGTTTCTGTGGTGTATACACTTTGGTCCAAACAGCTTCACTTGCAAATATTCATTGTAATGAATCGCTAGTCTAGTTCAAGGCCTCTGGTTTCTGCTACACTATCAATACTGGATCTTTACCAGGATCCCTCTCAATTATCCTGCTGTTGTCCTGTGTCATGCAGATGCTGCACATTTAGTTCTGCAGGATTGGCTCCTTCAAATCCATTGGTAAGAGAGAGACTGAGTGGGCTAACTCAAAGTCTCTGAGCTAGGCCTGGAAGGTAGTTCTGTTCTTCTACCTAATGGCTCTCCTGCACACATGCTCCCAGGGCCAGCTCTACTATGCTGGCTAGGAAGGTGGAGGGCCTGCTTCCCTAGTGCCATAGTGTTTGGGTGGGAGGGGGCACATTTTCCTCTCTCATTTTCTGCATAAGTAACATAAGTAAAAGCATTCTAAAGAAGACTGAAATACTTCAAAACATCATAGCAAAATGAGATTACACGCAATTTAAGAAACTTATGCTGAGTGAATGAATCAAGAGTAAAGACAAAGTCTACAAAAGGAAGAAAAATCCTTGAAAATTATATACTAACATGAGATTAATATTTAGATTTTATAAGATCTAAAAGTTAATGCAACAATTCATCCAATAAAAAAATTGGCAAGTGATCTGAGTATGTACTTGTATAAATAACCACAAATATAAATATATATGTATATATGCCATATACAGCAACACACATACACACATTCACACCCTCAAAAGTCCATATCTACCAGGACAGAGTAAATTAAAATTATATTGTACACTCAATTTCTTTCTAACAAAATGGTTATTATGAAGAACATAAGTTATCAAAACCAAAACAAACAAAAACTCTATTCAGATATAAGGGGGAAACCTAGTCCTTACGTACTTCTGTTGGAAGTGTAAACCAGTAGAGACACTGTGTAAATTAGTATGAAATTTCCTAAAAGGCCTCAAAATAATAAACCATTATATATAATTAGCTGTATCGTTCCTAGGTATATACTGAAAAGAATATAAACCAGTCCATCACAGAAAGAAACCATGTATCTTATCATATATGGGATCGAGATTATATATTATAATATATATGCATATATTTGAGCTGAAAATATAAGAGGTTTTATTTTTGAGATGGAAAAGCATATGTGAGAAGAGGTCAAGGAAAGACAGTGAAGTGTGCAAAGATGAAGATGAACAAAGTCAATGTGTGTATGAAGATACCATAATAACCCCCAGTGTTTTGCATGCTTGATAAAAATTGCAACAACTGGAGGAGGGGGCTGGAGAGATGGCTCAGTGGTTAAGAGCACCGCCTGCTCTTCCAAAGGTCCTGAGTTCAATTCCCAGCAACCACATGGTGGCTCACAACCATCTGTAATGTGATCTGATACCCTCTTCTGCAGATAAAGCACTCATATGCAATAAATAAAATAAATAAATCTTTAAAAAACTTGCAACAACTAAAAATCATTTGTGTAAAATACCTAATTGCATTTGCCTTATGTAGTTAAGAGACTAAAATAAAATTAATATTAAGTGTATGGATCAAAAGTATTAATGAAAGAACATAAAACCATACCATGTCAAGTTTCTAGAAAACAATATAAATTCATATTACAAACTTGACATTTTAGTAAAGTACCTTAAATACATTGACACTTGGAGACAATCTAATTTTAACAATTTTTTTACTTTGCTTTTGTCCAGAAGAAATGATTTGGCTTTAGTGGTGTGAACTAAGGAATAAATCAACATAAAATAATATAGATTACAAAATAAAATATCAAATGTGTGGGGGTTTTATGTTTTTTCTAATTATGTTTCTTTTTAACATATAGATTTATATTAATACACATGGGTAAAACAAACTACATATAGCAGGAAGAACCACAATACAAACAGGAATTATATCAATGTTACATTAATAATGATTTGGCTATTTGTATTTGGCAAACTTGAAGTAAACATCTTTCCTATCTTGTTGGGTCTAAATTTCTGATTGGAGATTAATATCTACCATATATCATCTCTATTAACTTAAACCATCTATCTTGATCTAAAAACATCTTAATCCCTAACCTACTAAGCTTGATTGACAGACTAAACTATATGGTCTTCAAACCCATCAGAGACTTGAGAAAGGATAAAACTTAAATACTTGAGTGAACCCGGAGTTCAGGTTGGCAGCTTCCAAAATGAAAAAGTGACTGAGACAGTTTACTGCCTGAACAGTCACCCAAAATTCTCCATAATGTGGAAGCATCATCTTCAGAATTCTGGCCAAATATCTCTGACAGACATATTTGCAAGGCAGGAACTATTGAGGACTTGTTTACCCTGTCTTGGCAGAGTTTGGCCATCTACTCTGCTTGCATCTAAACTTGCCCATTTTTAGGCAGAATTCTGTCTGTGGCAGAAATGGGGACATTTTGCCTAGTGGCTGCTTGCTACATTTGAAGCCAACTCCAGAAGGCATTTCTTTGATGTTCATCTTCTTCTTTGAGGTAGGCTGAGTGTTGCCAGGAGTTAGCTTGTCTTGTCAAAGAATTTTAAGCCAAAGTCCCATACCAGCAAACACTTTGCCATGTCCCTCCCACCTTTCAGTGCTTTACAAGATCAGTTAACAAACCCAGTCTTTAATAGATGCAGCCCTTTCTTCTTAACGACCCATTTTATAAGCAGACTTCTTATAAAATATGTAACTTTAAAATTATTTTAGTAAACCTAAAGACCAATAGATTAGCCATGATCCTATCATTGATTCTAAGAAAAATTTTATACTTTTAATCTTCCAGTGTGCACCATTGAGCAATTGGCTGAAGAGTTCAAATATTTATTGATGAGCCAATTTCCTTCAGGTTGATATAGTTGTTTTTAATATCTTTGTAATTTTTCCATAGAGAGAAAATCAACTGAATGTTAAAAGTAGGAGGATACACAGGACATATTTGTGGTCACCTTCTAAGTTTGCGCTTTCAGACCAAGGTTGGTTCTGAGGACTCCAATATTAATGACGTCAAGGCCAAAGAAATGGTCCAGTAATACAGGATGTGGTGTCAAAGTAAAGCTGACTGCCTGAACAAAGGCTTCAAAATAGAATTCTACTCTATAGAACTCTTGGCTTCCCAAAATGTAGTGTGAGGGCAGCACACTCGTTTTTTATTAATCAGACATGCCTTAGAGAAATATCTATAGCCACACTTTACCACCACTACCAAGTCATTAGACACTATTTATAATTCCCGAGTTCTTAGATTATAAGTCTCTGACCACTTCAAGGTACTACACAGAGAGAATGTTTGGCTTTAGAATATTTAGTCACAGATGGTAAACGGAATTTCCACTGTCTGCTGCATCCCAGACAGCATAGATTAAATCTCCCCTACTCACATTTATTTCTCCATCCTTTAGAACATTTTTTTAAAAGTCTCTAGGAAATATATTTTGTACCGCACAGTTTCAAATTTCAGCTTCTGAGAAGCTTGATGCTTTCTCATTTTCTTGGGAGGAAAAGTGATAGATTGCCTTTGCAAATGAAGACCCATGCTGTTATAGTCTTCAATTTTGAATAGTCATGTTAGATTAAAAAGCATTCTGTTGTAGGTCCCTCATTAATTATGAGGCTTCCTGCTGCCTTCCTGGTTCGTTTTGTTCTGGATGGCTCTACCATGGAGAACCACAGTATCTTTCAAAGAGGCTATCACAATGCAAGCAGCTCATTAACTTCAGCCTTCCTCCCAGGTTCCTGTGGCAGCCTAAGGAAATGTCTGTAAGTAACTTGAAGAGATTATAAAGTTTTATTTCCCTTTCACAACAACCCAAGGGCAGTTTAACATGTTCTTTCCTACCAGATAGAATTGTTAACAGAAGCAGGACTAAAAACAATTAAAATAGTTTTGAATGCCACTAAGTTGTGTGTTGCTAGAAATGATGAACAAGTTCTATTTAGCAGTTTCAGATTTCATTTTTTTTTCTAAAAAGTCATCTATGGTTCAGTTTGCATTGGCTTTAGAGAGTAATAAAATGAATTGAGTTGCTGTATTCTTATTTTCAAGTTAAATAACTTGGTTTATTTTTGTTCAGCTTTGACATTCTGCACAGTTATTGTATCAGTCTAATTCAAAACTACTTAAACATCTATGCTCCTAAGACTCTCAATTGCAAAAATCTACTATTCTTTCACTGTATTTATATGTGATGGATTTTCTACAACTGTAAATACTCTTGGAAATAGTGCCTATCTAAATAATTTGTTCAATATGGATAATCCAGGCCATGCTATGCTAGAATAGTGAAACCTCTCAACTTTGAGTAGCTTAATATCACAAAATAAAAATGTTTTTCTCCCTGGCTAGAAGTTGAAAATTTACTGCTTTTTTGTCAGAGAGCTTTACCACTACATTCTCTGAGAAACATGGGGAGTGATAGCTCTGTATCTTTGCAAAATTCCATTATTGCTGAGACATTCTTGAAAAAAAGAAAGTGCTGGGTATGACAATATTTGCAGAATTCCTTCGGAACATAGCACATTCTGAGAATAGCAGCTGGTGAGCCAAAAGGAGAGTTGTGATTGTGCCTGCCTCTAGGAGACTAGAAAAATATAATCCTACCTAAATTGTAGAGAAGCAACATCTGTGAACAGTCTCAAATAATGAAAGTATTATATAAGCATTCGTTAAAATTCATACTACTTGATGGCTACACAGAATGAAGGCAAGAATTGTACGCACTGTACAAAAGGTAACATGCTATTGGGCCTTAACACATATATTTGGCAGGAACAGAATAAATCCAGTACTAAGAACCTATTCCATGACTAGTGTATTCACAAAAACAGTGCTGAAGTTTACCAGTCTTCAATGGTGTGAATTAAAAATAGTAATTTTAACTGATGTTAAATAATCCAATAAGGTATATCAATAAGATATATTCACACCACTTAGTACAAATTCATGTTGCTTATTTTTAATAATTTCAGATGGAAATATTTTACATTGGCAATAGAGAATAGTTGGGAAGCACTGGCTTAGGTATACAGCTTATTTTTCACTGGGTTATACCTTACATAACCAATTTCCCAGTTACAGCTGATAATATCCACTGAATAACAGACTAATAATAGAGAACAAAATAATTTGAGCGTAAAAGATTTTATTGTTCACTTATTTATAGAAAAACTATAAACATGTAACTATTGTTTTAATTAGCATAGCATGTATTTATGAGTTTAGTAGCCATTTATTATTTTTATCCATTATCTTGGATAACTCCAACTATTTAATATGTCCGTGTAGTCCATCTGAATTTCTACTGGGTGCAGAAGCACATTGAATCTCCAAATAAAATTCATAGTCCCAGGTTGCTATAGGGAGGAACATATGTTCAAAATGTTTACGGAGGTACAACGTTTATTCATGAAAAGTCTTCTTTACGTTCTTAGGGATAAATTAGTAAGGTCTAAAGAAACAGAAACGTCTGTCGAAGTTCATGTCCATATTTCTTACAAAAGGGGAATACTTGTGTGCAAATGTACACAAACAGAAAAACTGGAGTCCTGTGTTTGGGATAGAACACAGGACAAGCAAATCCATTGCCTAACTTGATTTGGCTTTTGGAGTCAACCTCACAATTATATAAACCAGTTCTTGTCCTGACTCCTAAATGTACTCTGAGTAGGATTTATATTTAAATTTTATTTTTATTTTTACATTTCTTTTTATATATGTGTATATTTGGGAATGTATACTATGTGTGATTTTGTGTTGGTGAAGGCCAGATGTAGGCCTCAAAATATCTAGTGAAAAATATTACTGAGACAAAAGTAGTGATAAAATATAGAGAAGAGATATAAGCCTGAAGACAAATTCAGTTTTTATCAGAGAGATACTTGAAATGACTAAAGCACATTACACGTTACATCATTCTTGAAAGTCTCACAAAGAAATCCTTTATTTTACACTGCTAACATATGATAATAATAAAAATAATTTCCATAAGGAAATCATTAATATATATTATAAATATTTACTAGAAGTTTCAAAGAAAAACATGCAGAATAATCTCATGAGGTGGTATCAAAGGTAAAAAAGATGCATACTAACGGTAAAGTCACATGTAAAACTAGAAATACACACAGCATTCTGAAAATAACACAAACTCTGGTGCCCCATATTGGACCATGTCCCTTGGATGGGGAGGCCTGGTGGCACTCAGAGGAAGGATAATAGGTCACCAAGAAGAGAATTGATACCCTATGAGCATATACAGGGGAGGAGGTCCCCCTCAGTCACAGTCATAGTGCAGGGGAGTAAGGGGAAATGGGAAGGAGGGAGGAATGGGAGGATACAAGGGATGGGATAACCATTGAGATGTAATATGAATAAATTAATAAAAAAAATTTTAAAAAAGGAAAAAAAAGAAAATAACAGAAGTAGGTGAGAAGTAAAAGAGGAAATTTACATGGATAAAATGAAAAAGAAATATATTGCAGATTAGTGGCAACATTTCTAAATAAGGCAAAGATTGAGAAAGTATTTGAGGAAGTAAGCATTAACTATTAACACAATCAGGTTTCCTTCAAAGCAGTAATATCATTTTCAATATATTTATCCATTGTTCACACAAATTTCCTTACTCTTTTAATTAAATTTTTATAATTGAGAAAATGAAAAGTAAAGGTGCTAAAATAGATTTGTTTTCAATTGCTTTTTGAAATTTTCATCTTAATCATTTTAATTTCCTTTCCCAAATGCTGCCAAATCATCTCCTCCCTCCCTCTCTGCCTGTTCACTTCATGTTCTTTCTCTTCTCTGAAAAAAAATAATAAAACAGAAGAAACAAAAAAGCCATCCAACTCATAAAAATTCCAAGGACTCTATTTGTGTTAGCCAGCTCTCCATATGCCCATGCACTAGTGAATGGGTCACAATTACATCAGTGGTCATATCTAGAAGTATGTTATTGCTGTTTTCAGGTGGTAATATTAATTATTACTCTTTTCCTCAGGCAATGTGTATAGCAACTTCCAGTACTATTCCTTCTGGTCAGCAGCAGTATGGCTTTCATTTGAGTGCAAGACAGATTTATACAAGTTAATAATACAATCTTATATAACTGTGCTTTTTGCTTACTCTCTAAGTGAACTACTAGATGCATTTTCATTATACAAGGTGACATCACAGTCTAAACTGGGCCAGCCCTCATGTTACCTCTGTGTCTGCCATCTGAGTGCTGACATTACAGATAAGCAACACGTGCCTTACCATCTTTATTTTATTTTTGAGTTTCCCATGTGTTCATCAAGCAAATTTCCAACTTTATATAAATTCTTAAATATAGTTTATTAATTTATTCATATTACCTTTCAATTGTTATCCCATCCTTTGTTTCCTCTCATTCCTCCCTCCCTCTCATTTTCCCCTTACTCCCCTCCCCTATGACTGTTCCTGAGGGGGATTTCCTCCCCCTGTATATGCTCATAGGGTATCAAGTCTCTTCTTGGTAACCTGCTGTCCTTCCTCTGAGTGCCACCAGGTCTCCCCATTTAAGGGACATGGTCAAATATGGGGCATCAGAGTTCATGTGAAAGTCAGACCCCACTCTCCACTCAACTGTGGAGAATGTCTTGTCCATTGGCTAGATCTGGGTAAGGGTTTGAATTTCAGTATTTCAATATATCTTTACATGAAACTATTCATAAAATCGTGTATCATTATTTTCTTTAATTTCAAGTTACTTACTTCTGTTTTATTTTTGAATCTGAAATTACCTGTGTGCTCTTTCCTCATGATCAGTATTGCCACATCCTTTTTTATACAGTCATTTAGGTTGACTAAAAATAATTATAGATTTAAAAATTATGAGATTAGTTATTTTAAGATTCAGTATCTATCTATCTATTTATCTTCTGTCTATCTCTATATATTCATTTAAGACAAAAATGTCCTTATGTAGCCTTGGCTGACTTCAACTCACATTTTTCCTTCCTCATCCTCTAGAATGATGAGATTATAAACAGGTGCCACATCTACCCTGTTCACTTTTAAATCCCCCTGGAACCATCTTTGTTGGCTCATGGCCAACAGTTATCAAATACTCCTTTCTTTAGGTACATTATTCTCCTCAAATCTTCAGCTTTCTACTCTTTGTTGCAATTATTGATTGCATTGCTTTGATTATCTAATACCCTGACCTTTCCGAAGATGGGATCTATCTTCTCCCATGATGTGTCTGTAGCATTAAGCACTCTGTCAGGCTGCCAAGTACTTAGCGGATATAACCACAGGATATGAGCCTGTTCTTTCTTAGAGCAATCTCTTCTAAGTTTTCAGTAAATGCAATGGCTTAGGTTTCCCATGTCCTCATATATCTTCCTTTCTAAGGTTTAATTTATTATAATTTATTCATATTACATCCCGATCGTTATCCCCTCACTTGTATCTTCTCTTTGCCCCCTCCCGACGTCTCCCTCCTTCTGCCTCCCTAGACCACTGGGAAAAGGGGACATCCTTCGCCATCATATGACCACAGCCTATCAGGTCTCATCCAGATAGCCAGCGTAGCTTCCCCTTCCTTCTGTGTGCCCACTGTGGCATCCCCATCAAGGGGAAGTCCTTGTCTATTTTTGTCATTTTCTTTCCGTGTAACAAATTACCCCTACCACTTATGAATAATCACTAAATTTTATGTAGTTGCTGAAGAGCATCCAAGTTCTCTTCTAAATGAATTCTAAAAGAAAGAGGATAGAGGTAATATAGGGCTCATATTCATCTTGACTTTCAGGTAACTAACGCTTTGGATAGATTGCTACTCAAATGTAAAACATTATTATGTATGAAGTAGTTTATACATAAGAACTGCAACATAAAAATTAACTGGACATATCAGGTGACTTACAACCTCCCTGATAATGTATAAGGGTGGAAGAGGCAAAACAAAATCTTGCAAAACAAGAAAACCTTTTTTTTTTTTTTTTTTTTTTGTATTCTGTCTTCATCACCTATTCAATATCTTTGTGAGATCCTCTAACCTATGAAAATTATTTTGACACTTTGGGAAAATATGATCACATGATCATAACAAATATCTTTATTTCCTCCTAAATCCACTTTCTAGAACAGTATTTAGACTTCAGCTAGGTATAGGATGATGTCTCTACACATCTCCCAAGCTCCAGGGAGAGTCCAGTCTCTGAACAATAGAAAAATAGCATCTTATTTTCTAGTCCTCTTCCCCCAAGTAAAATGCCTTCAATTACTAATAAATAATTCACAATCTTCAAAATAAAATTACTTTCCTCAGAGGCATCATTGTCTAATTTTATTGTTAAAAGGATTATATTTTCTCATTAAGAAACTAAGAATGTAGTCTACAAGAATGAATTTATTAATTAATACTGTTCTTTGAACATCACTGACATTCATTACTTTTGTTGCTTAATTTGTAGGAAAATTTTCTAAATATATTGTTATGAATACAAGTCTCACTGACTTACGGAATGTGTGGCCCCCACTGCCCATTGATAATAAATGAAGAATTGAAGTTTTGTATGGATTTATATTTTATGAAAATAAATATTTCTGTTACACTGTCTATATTAGCTGTTATTTCTGGGAATCTAATAAGAGAAAAATATCTATAATTCATTTGAACTTACTTGCTTTACTTTTAATAAAACAGGAACCCATTCCTTAATAATTATTTAATAGGAGGGACACTTTGTACATGGGTAAGGAAACTTGTATAATGGAACTAATGTTTAAAAAGAGAGGAAGCAATAATTGCTTGCATGAAAATTCACCATATACTGTTTTCTTATTGCAAGAAACAGAAAATCTTTTAGATTAATGTGTTATTCCAGTGTAACAAATAATTTTAAAACATAATTATGAATTAAAATCATTTTTAAACATCAACAATTCCTTCATATTTACTTATGCCCATCATTGTACTAACTCTTAACCAGAAGTCAGAAGCTAAGGATTTTCTCAGCTGTTGGTGCTCCTTTTGACCATGGTCATCATTACATTTGCTTATTTTAATTTCTAAATGTCTCTATAATTAAACACATTTCAACCTTATGGACAGTGCTTAACTCCATGTTCCTACTATGCACCTGTGAATCATTATGACTTATCATATCATACTGGTCTCCAATCTTAAAATCCAAGTCATCGTTCATGGTTCCCTACATTATACACACACACACACACACATACACACACACACACACACACACACACACACCACTTCTACAAATGTTTTAAGTTCTTAGTATTACTTTTACTATAAATCCAAATTTCTTTAATATTCAGATATTCCAAATTCTCCAGACTTACTGTTTACTCCCTAATTCTGACCCTTTCGAACTCCCTGTGTCTTTTTAATGAGGCACAGATTGTAACTTTTCTCAGTCTTTATAAGTGCTAGTATACTTACTCTGCTTGGCCTCCTCCTCAGGACATGACTAATTTCATGGCATTCTTCACAACATTTCTGTGTCATCATTCTTAAAATGTCCTATCAGATCGCCTTAGACTGTGTCAACATATGTCTGAGTGCATCTAACAATGTGATATTCATTAGACTCTTTGGAGCACCAATGCTACGATTTATTACATCATTTGAAACCTGAGTGTTAAGAAATAAGTCTTTAGACATGCTTAAATGCACATTCATGATTTAGAGACTAAGTTATTTAATTTAAGACAATAATTTATTTTTTCTATTGTTTAACTTACTCTTGCTAAGAAAATACAACAGCATTTAGGTACTTTGAAAGTTCTTTCTTTCTCTCTAGAATAGTTCTTTTAAATAGTTGAGTTGCCCAGCAATGAAACAGAAGAAAATAAGATTGACCAAACTCTTACTTCTACACCTCTGCCTTATGGGAGTTGAACAATATAATATCACCTTAAATGCACATGTTTATATTCTGTGGAAATATGGATATGTCTAATGTTATATCATTATTTTTATTCCTAAGGCTACTGAATTAATTTTTTGTTTAACAATTTGCATAATTTTGGCCTGTCTCTAAGATTTGTAAAGTTAATAGTTCAGACTCACATATCATTTGTAAATGGAAAAAGGGTTATTGAAAATATACCATAAGGGGCTGGAGCGATAGCTCAGTGGTTAAGAGCACCGCCTGCTCTTCCAAAGGACCCGGGTTCAATTCCCAGCACCCACATGGCAGCTCACAACTGTCTGTAACTCTGAGATCTGACACCCTCACACCAATGCACATACATTAAAAAAAAAAGAAAGAAAGAAAATATACCATAAAAGTAAAAGACAGACTGTTTGAGAAGATAAAAGGTATGAACAACAGGGTGAAAATATAGATATAAAAATAAAATAGGTGTGGGTAGTGGCACGCACATATATAAACATGTTATCATAAAATGCCTTTTTACTTTATTGTTGAGAATTTTATAGAATTTTATCATATGCTTTGATCAAATATACTCCCATACTTCCCCTTCAATTCCTCTTGTATCAGTTCTACATTACTTCCACCGTTTTCCATGCCAAATTCATGTGCTCAGTCTTTTAAGGTTACTAAAGTACTACTTAATGTGCTAACAAAATACCTTCTGTATTATCTTGATAAACTAATGTGTCCACTTAGTGTTTAGAATATGTTCATGGGCATATGTCCATGCAGTGGAGCATGTGCAGCTTATTAGTGGTCACATCGCTTTAAAAAACCTGATACTTTCCTCACCCCAGCAGCCATCAGTTTGAAGTAGCTCCTCAGCCAGGGTTCGAGCTTTCTAGGACTTTGGCTATCTTAGTTTTGGGTTGGCATTTGCAACCAGTTTTGCAGTTAGGAGTTCATGTGAGCATTTTCTAGCCTTTTCTGGAAAATACTGTTTTATAGCAATATTTCTCTATCTCTGACCCTTACAATTTTACTGACACTTTCTTATGTAATGATGTCCTAAGCTTAAGGAGATAGGATGTGGTACAGCTGTCCCATTTAAGGCTAAACACTCTGGAGTTGAAATCCATTTTGTGCATTTCGGATTTTCAAGGCAAACATTATAATACATGCTCAAATGTAAATTACTTCAGTCATCTTCCACTATAAATATTTATTCTCCAGCACATTCCACAACAAATTGTGATATAGTCTATATGCTACTTCTTAAACTCATTATCCACTTCTTTCTGTGGATTATCAAGTAATTTCAAAGTATTATCTTTAGATTTCAAGAAAATTAATCTTGCGTACTTCTATTGCTAAAGTAATTTTAAAGTGCATACATATTCATTTTATGTATATGTAGTATATTGAAAAATTTGACAGGAAAATAGAAGACTTCAACTCCTAACGACTCTTTTTTCATTAAATATCAGTATAAGGATTAGAACTACTCAACATGAGTTAGAGGTAATAAGGTACTTAGAAAATGTACTGGAGGAAGAAATTAACCTACAATTCAGGCTTCTAGAATAACTGAGAAATCTCTAGAGTTAATGTGGTGCAGATCCACTGCCTCTTGGATCATTACTTGGATTACTGAGTCATAAAGCACCCTGCTCTGCTCTAATCATGGATCATGAAACTTCTCTTAAGAGACATTGTTCCCTGTAGCATGGTTCCTCTCTGTGTTTTGACACATATGCATTATTAGCAGATATCGGAGATAAATTACAACCGTTCTCCTGACTCAGCTCCCTCTCAATAAATAGAATAAAAAATAGAATAAGAAAGAAAACATAAAAAGAGAAGAAATGGTTATAAATAAAAATACCTTTTAAGTTGCCCTTGAGATAGCCAACCCGAGTTGACCTTTAAACTTTATTTACTCTCTAGTCATTTCCTGTTCCCTTCACCTAGCACATAACCTCAGGGAACCAGCTTTCTTTATTATACAGGAATATGACTTCTTCATTGTTATTGTGTATGAGCATATCGGTTGCTGTCAAGTCTGAATTGTGATTGCCTTCAATTAATTCTATTTTTGCTTGAAAAAACATAAGAGATTTCCTAAAGAACCAAGCAAGAAACATAAGTGACTGTCCCTTCTGCCATACATCAGTAGTCTCAGTTCTTTTTAGTGATGAAAAATAATCAGTCCAGCTGGATGTGACCAGCTTATTTTGTTTTATTTATAATTTATTTTATTTCTTTTTATCCTTTTCTATTTTAATTCTTTTATTTTGATCTACATTTCAGATTCATAGAAAGGGTACAATATGGAGAAGGGAGACATGGTGATTTCCTTATGGAATCATCATGAATCTGAGTTACTAAAGAAGATGGAGGAGGAGGAGGAGGAGGAAGAAGAAGAAGAAGAAGAAGAAGAAGAAGAAGAAGAAGAAGAAGA
>OU015758.1:27659134-27677630 GCA_907169655.1 Acomys percivali | reverse complement strand
GAGGTAAACTAAACTAAATTGTATATGAGTTTTTATGTCAGTTAGATAAGTTTCTATATCAGAAGCATACAGTTGAATTAGTAGAATGCAATAGCTTCTTGGGCTTTTAATATTTATTGTCTTACTTAAGATATTTTCTTTTTTCTGAGTCTCTAAACCAGCTGGATTTTTTTTAGGTCTAACACAAAGAACTGAGTCATCAGTTCCCCAGAAAGGACCTACTATAAGGTCCTGTTGGATCACTATTACTGTGTCTTAAGTATACACTTCCCTCCATATGATCACATAATATGACAATATAAAAGAAAATATCTGGACTGCCCACTGTGGACATGCAGTATTACACATTCTAAACTGAATACTGTCAATAAACACACTGCTATGAAACACTGAATCATGGTTTGATGTAGAAAATAAAAGCTATCTTTTTCTATTTTAAAACTATTAATTGCAGGGCATATATAACTAATATTTAGAACAGATCACACAGTAAGTTCGGAAACTCATACTATTTCACAATGTTTCAGCCTCTTATATTGTTGGCAGTACAGGTGTGCCTGCCAGTGCCTATCAACAAGCCGATTTACAGTGACAGGTACTTTTTTTTTTTAACATATAACAGATTCTCATTTTCATAGTTGAAAATTTCAGCATTTCTAAAACTGCGAGGAGACACTTTCGTAAAAGTTATAACGCTGGAGATATGTGAGAATTGTGGGCAGATAACATTCATCCTCTCACCACAAACTCCCTCCTATTGTCTTCTCAGCGCAGCTGCCTCAAGTGCTGTTCATTCAATTATCTAGGAGCCCATGTAGCTACCTTCTATTCTGCCCACGGCTTTCATCCTTGTACCTGATGTCAAGATGGTGTCTCTTTATGAATTTTGTTCTTTCAGCCTCTTAGAATCTTTCTGGTATTTATCAGAATGTAAAAATAGAACAACTGTCTAATAAAAATTCTGAGATCTACCTAAAAAGCATTCCCAAATGTTAGTCGGGTTTTATGTTAATATTGGCAAGAGGATAAAAGATGAGTTTCAATCGTTATATCATGTTAACATTTGTTTCCTTCTAACATCAACCCCACAAAATAATTTCTTCACTAAATACATACACACAAGCCAAGTAAACTGAAGAAATTTTTAAATTTTTCAGTTGTAGTATGGATTCTGAGGTGGATGGTAATGTAACCATCTTTGATAACTTTCCAAAGTAACATTAATCTAGAACAACAATATAAAGCCCAACTTAGTAAAGAACAATAAATGACATTAATGTAGATGACACATATCAAAAAGATGAATTACTAAGAAAGGTGTATGTGATGGAGTGGGTGTGTATAGTACCCAGGACAGAAGAAAGTAGCCCATGGTAGGGAAAGGAAGATGAATATTAGAAAAACTGTTATACTAAAGAGGAAGCGGGCTTGTAGGGGTGAAATTCTTTCAGAGATGGTAGGTAGACAAAGGGAATAGAGCGTAAGGTCAGTGTAAACTAATAAAATATGGAATGACAGTATTAACTGGCCAGTCAGGGGAAATCAATAGGAGTAGAAGTGGCAAGACTGCTGCCAGGGTAACCAGCTGCTCTCTGATAGGATCCAATGCCTGCTTCACAGGTGGAAATTCACAGTAGATACTGTAAACTATTCAAAGTCCCATAACTAGGAGATCACGGGAGCTAGTAAGGAAACTACTGCTTGTTATTGCTTTACAAAGTAGTTATGATGTACCTTTCAAACGCCCTCCCCAATAATTAGGATGTGTGTGTGCGTGTGTGTGTGCACGTGCATCATGGGTGCATGCGTGTATGTATGTATGTATGTATGTATCCATCCATAGAAAATGCTATTCCCATCTTTGGTTAGAAGTATGGGGAGGGGAATAAGGGGAAAATGGAAGGGAGGGGAGAATGGGAGGATACAAGGGATGGGATAACCATAGAGATGTAACAAGAATAAATTAATTAAAAATAAATAAATAAATAAATAAATAAAAGATTAGATATTTAAAAAAAGAAGTATGTATGTATGTATGTATGTATGTATGTATGTATGTATGTATCCATCCATAGAAAATGCTATTCCCATCTTTGGTTAGAAACACGTATGTATGTATGTATCCATCCATAGAAAATGCTATTCCTATCTTTGGTTAGAAAAGCTTCTTTTTTGCAGTGTCCAGCAGTGATTGCAGAGACTCACTCAACCCTCATCAAAGAACAGAGACAAATTATTTTTTAATGCCCAACTATAAATGGGACACCTATAACATCCCCTCCAAGGCTGAAGGAACATCATAGAAAAACAGGACAAAGAGAACATAAACACTGGAGTAAAGAAACAGGTATTGTGAAATACTGGATGATGCTGGATGCAGGGCATAATATAGCTGCTCTGCTCTTGAACTTCACGTATCTGTAGTTACCTGTACAAGATCTTCACAAGATTAGACCAGTAAACATGCTGTCACGAAAGTGAGAGGGCTCATGTTCCATGCCCTCCAGAATTTATAAGCATATAGCAGTCGATGGGGGAAGGGAAGACATCATTTAGAGTAGTGTGTTCACTGATAAGTTACATATTATCCTGTAAACAAACTCCCACCAGGCTCCAGTAAACATCTTTAATGAAGCTTACTGCGTCAATAAACAGATAATATTACAGGGATATCTACATAAAAAGAAAAAAGGAATTAACTTGTGTGGCATTGGGACAAGAGAAGTTAATGATGGTGGATATGAGTGAAGTATATTGTGTAACTATTTGAAAATGACATAATGAAACTTAATTATTATCTGCTATATGATATTGAAAACATGACTTTGACCATAAAATTCCTTACCCAGAAGTCTTCAATAACACTTGTCACTCTAGGGGTATTAGATGGAACCTTAATCCATGAACAGAAAATCCAAGTTCAAATTCTAAAACTGACCTCAACTGAATTGTGAAATTTCTCAAACAATATTTATGTTCAACCAAAAAAAATGGATAATAAGATTATGTAAATCAAAGGATAATTCCTTCCCTTTTAAATGTTATCTCATAAACTAATGAATGGTATATCTTTTCCACTGTTCAGCAAGTTTGTCAACCAAATGAGAATGAGAGTGCCATCACATACTGCACAGACACAGGAGAATTGTGAATCATTTGCAAATTAAATGGGAACACAGTGCCTCACCTGAAAACAGATTGATAATGAGGTTTGAAGAACATAGTATGACGTGATGACTAGGGAGTGAGAATGCAGTCTTTAGCTGAAATAAAGACCGTGGTACAAGTTATCTGTCAACAGGTCAGACATGTAAGAGGCGTGAGCTTGGGCAATTTGTTATTGAACTTGTTAATTTGTAGAATTGTTTTAAAAGCTTGTGAAGAATTGCAAAGGACAGATAAAAGGGAGGACAGATGGACAGATAAAGGGGAGTTCTGCACCAATTAACTGTCCATAATGAATTTAATGTAAGAATGTAGTAACCTGATGCAAAAGAATCCTAATTTTATTAATAGGTAAAAGATGCTCAAACACAAAGTTTGTCTTTTTTTTCTAAAGCAAATGTAAACAACTTGACAGTACTAGGGTTGCCCCCGAAGGCAACTGAGCTGTGGGACTCACCTGTGTCTCCTCGTATCAGGCTTCCATCGTGTTTGACTCAAAATAGAAAGAACATAGCCTCTAAGCATACTGTACTTTAATAGAATTTAAGAAAATGAGAGAGAATGAGAGAAGAGCCTAAGGGGCTACTTTTATTCTAGGACAGTTGGCTGCTGTGTGCATTTAATTCACAGAACCTTTTAATTTGAATGGATGTGGAGGTCAGTGAGTCCAACCTCTTTAAGTGTATGACACTTTAATAAAATCGCCTATATGGTAATTTGAACTTGCTTGGCTAACTCTGGTAATAAAAAAACACTAATTAGTTTGGAATCTAGATCTGGGTGATTATTCCAAATCTGTGCTTTACATACAATGATTATACTACAGCATCCCTCTCCTAATTTTGCATAGCAATGAAAATAGAAACACACACACAAGCATACATCTCTCGTGGGCTTTCACAGACAACCCTTCAAAGTATCACAGTTGTGGTATTCTTCTTCCTCTTCAATTCTTGCTTGGTTCTCTGTAATCTATCTATCAAAAATAATGTGGGCTATTCGTAGCCAACGATGGTAGTAGTGTCAGACAGAGAATATACCAACCAGGTGGTTCTGTACTGGATTTATTGTTGAAAAAAATTAGACCTTGAATAAGCAGAGTGGAAATAACCTGCCCTGTACCATCACACAGCTGAGTATTTGTGCCATAATTTTATTAGTGACAATTTATCTATGGAGGTTCCTATACTAGCTCCTTTATTTTGTTAATGAAAAATTTTATTTTAATACATTGTATTTTTGTAGAAATTAAATTCAAAGCAATGATAGGAAAATGTTAGAGTAATGAGAATATAAAACAATGAATGATTATAGAAGTCTACCTTACATTGACAGAATAAACATTTTAACAATTTGTCAATAATAGTAATTTTTCTAAAAACATAGTGAAACAATTAGCCGAAGAAAAAATTATCTACAAAAAATAAAAATAAAAAAATCAAGTGACAGCACATGCTGGTAGGGATGGTAGAGAAACGGGAACATTCCTCCATTGCTGGTGGGAGTGCAAACTTGTACAGCTCAAAAACAGAGCAAATAGCTTACACACTAGAACACTTTCCTATCAACCATTTTATTTAGTTCTGTTTCAAGGTTCAGTCACACTTTTTCTTCCAACTAAATATCTTTCAAATTATGAAGTGTGTCTTTTAAAGCTTTCTCAGACCTAAGACAGAGAAGAGACACATGCCTTAATATTTGAATGTAGTGCCGTAACTACTGAGGAAAATACAGTTTCATTTGGTTACCGAAGGCTTCCACTGAATATTTACGTAGATCACCAGGAGAGCCGTGCTAGAAACCACATCAGCATTCTAAATCAGCAACCCGGTTTCTAAACATCAGAGTCATCCTGTCTCTTCTCTTTTGTCCATAATTTCTCACTCTCGGTTCTCTCCATGTATACTGCTTATTGTTAGGTTAAGCTCTCTTTTCAGCTTTCACAAATGTGGTCTTTCTATCCCCAGTGGAGCTAACCCACTCAAATGTATTTATAGATGAATTTAATGGCTGTTTCATGTTCTTTCTGCCCAATTAGCCAGGCTGCTTTTCAAAATATCCATGAGAAAACTTCACCTGCCCCCTCTTAGTAAGGGGTTGTGAGTGACAGTGAAAACTCTTCAAAGTCTTGATTAAAATCTCCCTCCATAGAAGGAGAATAATGAAGAGGAAAGTTTACATAGTGAATGGAATGGATTAATATGGTAAAAAAAAAGGGGGGGGAGGGATAACTATTATTACTGTTTGAAGAACCCATATGGAAACCAACTAACACATACATACTTAGAAGTATTAGTGTATATGTATGTATGTGCATATATGTATGTATGTATGTACGTATGTATGTGTGTATTTGGAAGGTGCTCATTTTTTGAAAGATTGTAGTTGGAGTTATGCTACTTGTGAGATTATGCTCCTCTTCTATATAGACAAATAACAACCCCAAACCATATGTGGGATATTTCCTCTTGGATTGTTTATCAGAGGTGTTCAGGAGCTGCTCCTACAGCTCTTTTTATTTCTCTTGCTAATTTTCCCAGCAAAACTTGATAGTAAATATATTAATGCTAATATACACTGTTTATCTAGTATATTAACCATTCAATGTCTACATACAAACAAAAGCTCTTATTTACATTTGTACACATATGAGGATCAATGGATATAAACGTCATGAAAAAATTCAGGAGATGCAAAAGAAAAGCATTATATTCAATATATTTTAGATATATTTTGATAAATTACAGCTTGGATTACTGACATTCTGCCTCCTCATGTGTTCCACAAAAGGCAAGGCTTCTTTTGTGTGTATGGACAGGGAGCAAGCAGTCAAAAATATATGACAAAAAGAGTAATATACTCTGTACATGTTGGCAAACAGATGTCAACCCGTAAATTGTAGGCTGAGGCAGGTGAATCATGAGTTTATCTAGATTGCAAACTAAAACAGTCATTAGGGAGGGGAAGGTGAGGGTCTATTGTACCAGACTATTTCTAATGAGTTATATTACCTGCTTTTATCTTGTCTTTTATTAATTTACTTACTTATTTAGTTAGTTAAAATGTCCTACTTTCTCAAAAATCTCTTAGTTGAATTGGTTTTTATTCTTAGTTTATTTAAAAATGTACTGCTTAGAAACAGCTCATATTGTACCAACCCAATTATATTTCATAAATCAGATATGTGGGAATCAGATGTTTTGCAACTGAACACCATTGAATTGTGATGAGTTGAAAGGAATGAAACAAGCCTTTGCCTGGAAAATTATTCACTGTTTTACACTGAAAATGAAGTTCCTAATTTTAGAACAAAACAACAAAGCTGCTGTGGAGGTCCCTTGTAGGAAAGTTCTTTTACAGAGGAAATGTTTCTCTATTTTAAGAGAGTATTTACTATGAGATAGTTTGAGCATTGTTATTTATTTACAAATAAGGAAGTAGGAATATCAGATCCAAGAAAGAAAAAAATGAAAGCTAAACTTTACTTTTCTTAACCTTTTATTATAGAAATAATCTCAGCATGTAAATAGTAAACACCATCAAAAAACTAATAAATTTACTCTGGTGCCTCACATTTGACTATGTCCCCTGGTGGGGGAGACCTAGTCGCACTCAGAGGAAGGACAGCAGGTCACTGAGAAGAGACTTGATACCCTATGAGCATATACAGAGGGAGGTAATCCCTCTGAGGAACAGTCATAGGGGAGGGGAATAAGGGGAAAATGGGAAGGAGGGAAGAATGGGAGGATACAAGGGATGGGATAACCATAGAGATGTAACAAGAATAAATTAATTAAAAATAAATAAAAAATTAAAAAAATTAAAAAAAAGAAAAATTAACACACAAAAAAAAAACTAATAAATTTGCAAAGAACATACATGAAAGCAAACAAAGTGATATACACTGGATGCACCTGAGAATTGCAATAGTAACTAAAGCAAAGATATTCCCATGACTTGGAAGGTAGGTAAATGGCAATACCCATATTATTTTCAAGAGCATAAATGTAAAAATTACCAAGATGCTAAAATATTTTAGGAAAATCCATTGCCTTTAAGAAAAAAAACAACACAGTATATCAGTGTCTAAATATATATACAACACAAGTCTCTAACACATCAAGAAGGATAACTTTGATTTGTAGGTATTATCCAAAGAAAAGGGTCTAAGATATCACTTCCTACAACCATGTGCTAAAGCCCAAATACTAGGCAAGGAACAAAGTAAGTAACTTGCTTCTTACTAATCATAGTTACATACCTCTTATTGATATCCAAATTACATATTACTCATTAAAATAACAGAGCAATGACTATTTCCTACAATATTTTGATACTCCAACTCTTCTACTGTCCCCTCCAACAAAAACATGATGAATAACGTATATAAATAACACAATCTTTTTAGGTAATTCTCTGTCTAGAGATGAAAGACCATGGGAGATTCCCTATTTTGTTTTAGCATGTGTATTAATATCATTATTGTTCTGGCCTTGCATTTTTCACGTTGAAAAAAATATTCTTCAGTCTGTCTTCAGTGTGTGCATGTGTGTGTGTGTGTGTGTGTGTGTGTGTGTGTGCCTGTATACACACGTGTATGTGTTCATCTAAAAGTGTGCATGTACATGTGTGGTACATGAATGTGTAGTATTTGTGCCTGTGTGTGGGTATCCATGTCCTCTCATAAGCCAAGATGTCAGATTCCTTGTGCTATCCCACTCCACGTAATTCCTTTCGTGCAAATTCTTTTATTGAATTCAAAAGTAGGCTTAAAGACAGCAACTCCAAGTAATCCTGTTTCTGATCCCTACAGTTCAAGTGACACAGGCACTTTTGGTTACGCCATATAGATGTTGCAAGCTGAACTCTTTCTTTCATGCATATCTGGAAGGATTTTTACCCAACAAACCATCTCTGAAGCCCTGTTTATCATGTCTTTATTCTCACTTAATAGTATGGCGTCGTTGACATTTGTCACTCCCCGTTTCTAATCATCTTATATAGTTGAAATTTGGTATAAATTCAGTAATATTCATTTCAGAGATGTTTGCATTTTTATTTTGTTTTGAACTTAATGTTTGGAAGATAGTATTCAGTTTGATAATACCAAAATTAGCCAAGAGAAGAAGGTACATTTCAGGCCATAATTTGTGTTTCCTGAGATTATTGATATTTTATCACAGACACAATAACTTTCCAACAGAACATCAGGACTCAGCTAAGTCCAAGTTTATGCTATGCATATGAGCTTGTTCCACAATGAAGTTGAACTATATATGTGTTAACCTGACATTCCTAAGGGTGAAATAGTATCATATAGGAGGTGTACTCCTACAGTTCCAGCTCTTGGTGGTATGGGGCAGGAAGATTGAAAATTCAAATTCCAGGCTTGGTAACAAAATAAGAAATGTCTCAAAACAAAAATGTGGGAAGTAAATTTTACTAGGGCAATAGACATCCACAAACAATGGGGTGGGTTCTTTAAAGAAACTACTATAGAAGACATAAGAAAGATAGATTTGTTTTTTACCTAAATGCTGAAAAATGCTAAATATCCAATACAGGTCGCATCAAGAATGCATGGGATATTTTAAACGCATCATTCTCTGTAAACTTTCATAGAATTTCCAAGATAGTTTGCAGTATCTTATGAAGCTGAAAGCAATTTTACCATACATTACATATAATTTATCATATAATAACAAATTTCTATACCTAGGCCTTTAGTCAACTCACTTGAAAATATATCCACATAAAGACTGCACTGAAAAACTTAAAGCAATGGAGGCCTTCTTACCAATAAAGGAAATACCCAATGTGCCATCAATAAACCTACTGTAGTATTTTCACAAACTGGAATATATTATGAAGAAAAAGTAGCTATTAACTCACCAAAAGAGCTGAAGGAATCTTATATTCATATTGGTAGGATGATTTTTGAGAACTATATTCTTTGATGCCAACTATTTGACATTTAAGGAAAGGAAATTCAATACAGAAAGAGTAAAATCAAAATCACTAACGTCTGAGGGGTTTAGGATATTGAGAGAGTCAGATAGGTGACATATAATGTACAAGTATGTGATAAAACATATTGCAGGGCTTTCCTGAGTCCCACTTGAAGTTTTATTAAGACACAGGGACTTAGATACAGTCTAAAGATATTCGTCTTTTACTGGAGTAGTCTCTCAGTATGCTAGCTAAAGTTATCCTGACTTCACTATACATCTTTCCACGTGGCACTCACTGCTTACCTCCAGCTCTGAATGTGTCCCTCCTTGTCTCTCTGCTTCTCTCACATAACATGGCATCTCTCCTACGTCTCTGACTCCCTGGAAGTCCTTCTCACAATCCTGTCCCAGCTCTTGTCCAGCATAACTTTATTACACAAAAATCCACATTCCAGTCTGAACCAATCAGGAGTAAGTCAATGTCTGATCCATCTCTTATGGGTGGCCCTTTGGCAGGTGAGGAAGGGCAAGCATTTACAAATAGAAAACCAGTGATAAGGAACAGAAATTACAATACCAAAAGTATACCAACACTTACTTCTCAGGCTGCACAGAATTAATAATTAAAAATAAAGGGGCAAGAGGGAGGATGCAAGATGGCAGCGCCTAACACACACCTTGTTTGTTCAGCAGGACAGCAGTGATTATTCAACCACCTAAGAACCTATCTGAGAATCACAAAACACCAATACTGGTGACCCACAGGTAGGAAGGGGTCCAAATTCTGTAGAGCACTGTTGGGCCCACCTTCTGGCCAGCCAGCAAAATCACAAAATCCCTGGGCCCCATGGAGATGAGGACACAGCCTCAAAAGGCTAGTGCCACATGCCTGTCTGCCAGACAATTCCTGATCCCTCTGGGGCACAGAACTAGCTGGGGGCCCCAAAGTCATCAGTGTCTGTGGGTTATAGCACTGAGCAGGCTCCATAGTCAGGATCACAAGTGGATCTGATCTCAGTTCACCCAAAAAGGCCACAGAGAGAACTCCTGGGTTTCTAAGCAGCCTCTGCACGCCTTTGCAACCCCAGCAAATTGACAGAAAGTCCTGAGGTCCAAGCAGGCACTGGGCATACACTCAAACCAGAGACATCTTAATGGGAAGAGGTCAGCATAAGAACACAAGCAACAATCCGCACGACCATTTGATACCGCGAGAAACTGGCAGTCCACCACCACAACAAGCCCTGGAGACACTATCTCAGCTGAAGCACACAAGAAGGATTTCAAATCTGAGGTTATGAAAGTGATAAAGGTCTTAAAAGAGGAAAATAAATCCCTCAAACTGGAATACATAAAGAAAGAATTGAATAAATCACTTGAGGAAACTGCGATCAAGCAAGAGAAAGAAGTGAATAAAATATTTCAAGATGTAAAAATGGAGATACAAGCTATGAAGAAAACACAATCTGAGATAATCCAGAAAATGGAAAGTCGAGAGAAGAGGACAGGATCTACAGACACAAGCATGACCAACAGAATTCAAGAGATGGAACAAAGAATATCAGTGATGGAAGATATGAAGGAAGAAATGGATACAGCAGTCAAAGAAAATGCTAAATCTAAAAAGCTCCTTACATAGAATATCCAAGAAATCTGGAGCAGTATGAGAAGACCAAACCTGAGAATCATAGGTATAGAAGAAAAAGACCTCCAACTGCAAGGTCCAGAAAACATTTTCAACAACATCATAGAAGAATACTTCCCTAACCGAAAGAAAAAAATGTGATAAATATACAAGAACTGTATAGAACTCAATATAGAGTGGACCAGAAAAAAAATCATCCCACCACATAATAACTGAAACACTAAACATACAGAACAAAGAAAGAATATTAAAAGCTGCAAGAGAAAAAGGCTAAGTCACATACAAAGGCAAACCTTTCAGAATTACACATGACTTCTCAACAGAGACTATGAAGGCAAGAAGGCGTTGGATGTGAGTTATGCAGACATTAAGAGACCACAGAAGCCATCCCAGAATACTATACTCAGCAAAGATTTCAGTCCCCATAGATGGAGAAAACAAGATATTCCATGACAAAACCAAGTTTAAACAGTACCTAACCACAAATCCAGCTTTACAGAAGATACTAGAAGGAAAACCCCAACCCATGGAGGGTAATTTTACACAGGAAAACAAAGGACTGAATAACCCCACATCCAAAAAAAAAAAAAGAAAGAAAGGAAGCTCACACACACATACACACTCTGCCACTACTAACCCTAAGATAACAGGAACCATCGAGCACTGATCTGTAATGTTACTCAACATCAACAGGCTCAACTCCCCAATGAAGAGACACAGGCTAACAGAATGTATGAAAAAACAGGACCCATCAATCTGCTGCCTACAAGAAACACACCTCAGCAATAAAGATAAACATTACCTTAGAGTAAAGGGCTGGAAAAAGTATCCCAAGCAAATGGACAAAAGAAACAAGGTGGAGTAGCCAATCTAGTATCTCATAAAACAGGCTTTCAACCAAAACAGTTCAAAAGAGATGGGAAGGACACTTTATACTCATCAAAGGAAAAATACACCAAGATGATTTCTCAATTCTGGACATCCATGCCCCAAATACAGGAGCACCCACATTCATAAAAAAGAAACACTATTAAAGCTTCAATTGCTCATCAAAACCCACACTTTAATAATGGAAGACTTTAAGAGCCTATTTTCACCAATAGATAGATCATCTCGGCAGAAACTAAATGAAGAAACAATAAAACTAATAGACGCCATGAACCAAAGAGATCTAACTGATATATACATAACTTTTCAGCCAAATGTGGAAGAATTCATCTTTTTCGCTGCACCTCATGGAACCTTCTCAAAAATCAACCATATAGTTGGTCACAAAGCAAACCTCAACAGACACAAAAAGATAGAAATAATTCTTTTCATCCTATCAGACCACCATGGATTAAAGCTGGAACTCAATTACAGCAGAAACAACAGAAAGCACGGACAAGCTTGCCTCTTGCTGGACCTACCTGCCAGAGGATTTTAGACTTCCACCTACTTCTTTAGCTGTGCATAGCACGGCAGCTTAAGAAAGTCTCTAACACTTTGTATATTAGTATGGCTTTGTGGAGCTCCTCGGTCTCCACTGCCTTCTAATACCAGCACTCAAGTTCTAAAAGAGGTAAACTGTAACATTCTGTGGGAAACTCATTTTCCACCTGCCCTGGTGAGGCCTGGAACCCGGACCAGCACCCAGGCCACAGGCTTCTCCTGAGCATTCTAAGTTGCCAGGGGGCAAGAAACATCACCATAGGACCCTTGGTCTCAGGGTTGCCCATTCTTATGCAGAAGCCAGCAGCACTGGACCAGCCCACCAGATGTAGGATACAGGGCACCCACGAGATGCAGAATAACAAGGATAGGTCCAGGGGTTTATTCTAAAGCAGATATGATAAGATGGGAGAAGGAAAAGATTTACTCAATAGTCTTATCCAAACAGAGAAATCTTATGGTATTTCAGCTAGGTGACTAATACCTGAAAATTATGATAATGCGTATCCTTGAGGTGATTAGATAAAAGGGTTTTTTTTTTTCTTCTGTGATTTTTTTTTATCTCCTCACAATCAAGAAAGTTCAATAAACATTAACCGCTACAGGAGCCTATAGTTTTAAGTCTTAGTTGGCAGTCTGCAGTCTAACTGAATAAGGAAAAAATATGTTTCCTAAGAGCCCATGGTTGAGGAGGCCATAGGCTTCACTGCTTTTAGTTTGCTAATAGGGCACAGTATCAAACTGCCTTCAAAATATTTTTCCTTGGCCTGGCGTTAGCAAGCTTCTTTAATTCCAGAGAAGGCAGACAAATCACTGTGAGATTGATGTCAGCCTCATCTTCAAAGAGAGTCCAGGTCAGCCAAGACCACAAAGAAAATGCCTGTCTCAAAAAACAAAACAAAAACAAGCAACCAACCAAACAAACAAACAAAAAACAAGAAATATTTATCCTTATACCCACAGAATAACGTAGCTCTCATCCCTCCTCTGGAAAGCTTCTTTAATATGGATACTCACACCTGATTATAGTGTAGGAAATAATTGAATGAGTCCTCAGTGCTAAAGGAAGCATCTGTATTATTCATCTTTCCTCCAGAGTCAGAGGGAACAATGGAAAAAGTGGAAAGACTGTAGCATCTAGAGGTCAGAATAAATTTTTGTGAAATAATAATGTCCTAGACATGAATTTATCTTTTTACCTGAAGAATATCAATACTATCTTAATCTATACAAGAAAAATCTGACAAATTAAAAGTAATCTGACAAATTAAAAGTAGTATAATGTCAATATGCAAGAAAAATCAAGTAGATAGAAATTATCTTGAATGAGTTGCTCATTAGTGACACATATCTTTAATCCCTGCCGTGAGGAGACAGAGCCAAGCTGATCTAAGTTTGAGTCCAGCCTGACCTCTCAGTTTGCCATTATGAGTCCCTCACTTGAAAAGAACAAGAAGAATAAATAAATCATCTTGAGTGAAAATAGTGGAGTCTGTTTGTAGGGTGGGCACTTAGATAAATGCCTACTCTGAATAAGCCATGATATATAACTTTTACATAGATGTGTTTGAAAATTTGGCTATAATATTGGTTTAAAAATCTAGCTGCATTGTACAGTATTTTTAAAAATCATATGTTTTTCTAAATGCCTATGTTATTCATTTCATATGTGCAAACATTTCTTTAATAAGAATGTAATGTGAGAATATAGCACTTTGCAACTGTTTCACCAGAAGAAAATATTTTCTAAATAACAGTCTAATTTAATTATATATTAATGAAACTGAATTTTCACATTTATTTAATGAATTTTGTTTTACTATGGTTGCTTACCAGTTTTCATTACATTTCACTGTGTATATTTCACTGTGGAACCTTTACTTAAATTACCAAAAATAATATGTATGCCCCTAACAATATGCATTCTGTGCCTCTGAGCTTTGTTACTGACATTTCAGGCCTCATTTCATCTACATTCTGTCCAGAGTTTGCTAAAGAATTGTTTTTTTATTAAGTTAAATTTAAATAAAGATCTTATCAAACGCTTCAAGAAAAAAATGCCATTAGATATTAAAACTGTTCGGCATGACTTTTTCTGATCACAACTTATGGTTTTGTGGCTCTTGATTTTTTTAAACACAAGTTCACTGTTGTACATTTAAAACAGTATCACTGGTCCTGAAAATAATGGTCAAAGGAAAAACACATTGAATATAAGATATTTCAATTTCAAATTTTTGTACTAGACAGTTGTGGCTAGGCCACATTTAAATTAAAGCCATTTCTCTTTCTCCTCTGATGCACATGACATTTTAAAATACCTGAAACAGAGATAAAAACTTCTGTGTGAATTGCAAATGTCTTTTTAATATTTTAAGCTATTAGTTTTATATTCTAGGCCACAGTAAAGCTCCAAAATAAGGATTTTGTTTTGGTTTTCAACATTGTCCTCTAGTTCATTCACACAGTATTTAGCATATCTGGCATTTCCATACACTCATGTACATATGTATGGTCTTTTTTCAGAATGTAAACATCTTATTCTTGTAATAAAAGTGAAAAATATTCTTTAGAGTTACTAAACAGACAACAGTATCCTCTGCATCTGATGTCACTGGTGAAGTTTCCTCTAAACATCATGGTTAACAGCAGTACTTAAAGCCACAGATGCTAGCTAATATCAGGGAAGCGGGGAATATCAGTGAAACTCATTTCTTCAATGAGAACTCCAAGAAGGAATGTGTTTTTCCTGGACAGAAAAGTAGAATATAAAATTAAAGCTTCTAATAGGAATACTTTTCTCTTTTCCAAGTACCAAAAATGGATCATACTTTTAAAGTCACAAAAAATGTTTATGGATACACTTAATATATATGCATTATTTCCAAATCAAATAATAATTCAGTTTTAAAATATTAGTAGATGTTTATATTAAATATAGTGGACATGGATTCAACAAAACTGTATCTAATAATTAACATACTCTCTATTGTGGATAATTTTGAACATGAACAAAAACATAACTAGGGCAACGACCTACTGTATGTCAAATACAATCTCAGTAACTAATATTTGGCCAATCCTGCTCCATATGCATTTATGATTTTCTTCCCTCCTGAAGAAAATTTTAACTGTAACAGAAATTCATCTATAGATATCTTTATGTACCCTAAAATATGATCAATGTTAAAATAGAAATAACCCTAGAACTACTCTAATAAAATCCATTCACATTGAAATCACTTAATTGAGGTTTATACATAATTGCATTTACCAAGAATTGACTTCATCTCTGGCTATCTAATATTATATGAAGATTTGCTAGCAAAACTATGAATTCCTTTATGGATTCATAACCAGCTATGGAAATTCACTATCAATACTTGTGCTTTTTTGTGCATACTTCAATCAATCTCCTGACAATTCTGATGAATGGTCTGTGCTGCAGTAGGGCATGGTCTTTTTTCCAGAGGCTCCATACTGCCTGGAAATAATACTCATGAGATTCAAAATATATTTATATTAAATACCTAGTTCATATATCTAGGCTCTTCTCTGACTAGCTCTTAACATAAAATAACACATTTATACTCATTTCCATTCTGCCATGTGACTGGTTACCCAGGCTCAGGTATCATGTGTCTGTCCTCTTCAAATCTTGCCAGCTGAATCTCCTGCACCTGGCTCTCTCCTAGATTCCTCTCTGCCTGCCAGATGTTGCACCTCCTATTTTATGCATAAGCTATGGGCAAACAGATTTTTTATTGACAGCTGTTGCCTACATACAATACACAAGGTAATATTTCTACAGGTCTGTTCAACTTTTGTTCTTTCAATGGAGCCTACTTGACACTAGGAACATTGGAATTGTTTATTCTTCATACTCATTTGTCACATGACCTCAGTACTGAATATATCTTAAATTTTATTTTTGGGGGGTCAAAAAATCTATAACCAATGATTTGAGGACCAGTTAATTGCCTTTAACAATCAATTTGTCTTACCCTGATTAGACAGTAAGTAACGTAGACATGTATCAAAGAGTTTTATGACATCACTACTAAAAATGTGCATAATTATCATGACAGTTAGAAAATAAAATGAAGCATATCATTGAAAACCACTTTCTGTGTGTAAACTGAAAGTTCATTTTCTTATACATGTAATGCTAAGGTAAAAATGAAACTATGCATAAAAGCACTTCTTATTAAGATATGCTATGGCAAGGTGTTGGATTTCAAGTACAATAGCCACCCGTGAAACTTTTGATTTTACATGTAAGTAGTAAGACAGTTTTAACAGGTTTTAATGAATGAATTAACACGGTACAATACACAGAGCTACAAAACCAACAGATATTTTGTAATAATATTGATACAAAACACCATATTACTCTTTTTTTCCCCCAGAAAGTCTTCGGGAGAGAAGGTCAAATTAAATAGGTAATGAGAAGAATATTTCTGGAAAAGTGATGTTCTCTGCAGCCAGAGTCAACTTATAGAAGACTTATTCATTTACAATGACATACTCCCTCATTTCCAGTAGAGAAAAGAGGTTAAAAAAAAAGTAATTGAAAAACAAATGAGAGTTAAGTGGAAAATATAATGGCCAAGAATAATGCCAATTGATAAAGGACAACAAAGTGAACACGTACAAGTAAGAACTGAGACTGGAAGACTTTCATGGGACATGCCTTTTGGGCTAGTGCCCAGTTATAAGTGAGTACATACCATGTAAATCTTTCTGCTTCTGGGTTAGCTCACTCAGTATGATCACTTCTAGTGCCATCCATTTGTCCACAAATGATCATACTGAGTGAGTTAACCCAGAAGCAGAAAGAATCACATGGTATATACTCATTTCTAATTAGACACTAGCCCAAAAGGCATGTCCCATGAAAGTCTTCACTTACCAGGAGATTGGAATAGATGTGAGGACATCCTACTGAGACTTTAGGTAAGAAAAATATAGGAGATGGGGAAATAGAATGACACATAGGGTCCTAGAAACCTACAAGAAGGACATGGTGATGGGTGGATCAAGGCCCGGGGGGGGGGGGATCTGCTCAAACTATTGTACTAACCAAGAACAATACAAGTAGTAAACATCAAACCTCTACTCTGATCTACCCAAAAGACATTCTCCACAGTTATGTAGGGATCGGGGACTGACTCTGACATGAACTCTGCTGCCCCATATTCGACAACCTCCCCTTGGTGGGGAGGCCTGATGGCACTCAGGGAAAGAATAAGCAGGCTACCAAGATGAGAATTAAGCTTATGTACATATAGTGGGGGAGGAGGTCCTCCTTGGTCTTAGACCTAGGGGAGGGGAATAGGACGAAAGCGGGAGCGAGAGTGGAATGGGAGGGTACAAGTGTTGGGATAAAAATTGAGTTGTAATCCGAATAAATTAATAAAATTAAATTTAAAATTAACTTAACAAAAGAACTGAGAGTGACTGGCTAAAAGAATGACAAACTTCATATATTCATTGAGGGGGTGAAGGACAGTCGGCTCCACTTAGCTGAAGTGTTAGAATGTGGAATCTCTCACTTGAGATTAGCTGACTATCATCCAACTTGGCTACAGGTTACTTCGTGATATTTTAGAATGGAAAAAAATCTTGGTTTATAGCTGCATAGTGGCAATACTGAGTTACAGAACTTGATTTTTGTAAATTTTTGAGGTGTCAATGCTAAAAACAAACCAGTAGTAATTTTATAATGAAATTTTGAAATTTTTGTCCGCATTCATTGATGTTTTTATTGCTTTTAAGTTTGTGGGACTTATAAATGTCACCTGTATATTTATATTATAATTCTTTTCTTTTCGACAATGGAATCCAGGGTATATGACCTTTCCATAGGTATAACTGGTAATTCTGACCCTAAGAAACAAGTCCATATCAAACTAACAGCTCACTCACCTAGTCATCTTACAAAGAAGCCATTTCATGTAGCTGAAAAACTCCTTCAACCACCAGGATTCCCGTATTTCATTTGCCTCCATGAAATATTAAAAGGGAGAGATTTTCATTAGTGGTTCAGAATTTCCAAGAAAGGTTTTTCGGGGTTTTTTTTTGTTTGTTTGTTTGTTTGGTTGGTTGGTTGGTTTTTTCTGTTTGCCTCCTCCACTCTTTAAAGAATACTTTTTCTCTGTCATGGAAAACTTTTGAAAATCTGTGATTTCTGTCTCCTAACCCTTGTATACATGACCACTACTACCACCACCACAACAACAACCACAACAATAACAACAACAACACCGCACCCACCATCACCACCACCACCACCACCACCACC
>OU015758.1:27647554-27659124 GCA_907169655.1 Acomys percivali | reverse complement strand
TTATTCTCCCAGGACCTTTTCTAACACCTTTTAGGAGACATCTACCTCTTTTTCTCCCATTCCACATCCTTCCTTATGATCTCAGCACACAACCTTGCCTTGGAGGCTAATTTAAAATGTTAAATTTAGTTAGTAGGATCAAATATCGTGGCTTCTCCATTATTTTGACAGGACTGAAATTGCTCTGCTGATTCATTAATCAACTTATCAAATATGGAGTAGGATAATGAACATACTAATTGAAAATCAAGAAACAGAGCTTCAGTGTTTAATGTCAAAACCTCAGAGACAGGCTTCAGGTAATCGCAGGAGAGACTGTTCACATGAACATTAAATATACATACTTGATCTCGGTTAAAATAAAGGCACTGATTCATTATTGGTAGCATCTTCTCCAGCACAGAATTTAATTTGGATTAAATAAGCAACTTAAATAAACAAAAAAAGATATACTCAATTTTAAGCAAAATTTTAATTTCTGTCAGTAGAAAAGGAAAAACATTCTGCATGTATTCAAAAAGAAAATGAAAATGCTCTTTTAAATATACACATTAAAAACAAATTATGTTCTCAAAACAAAGCAATGCCGGTAAGTATTTTGAAAACTTAATTTGTTTTTAATATATGCCACAGAGCCACTATTTATTGCTATAAAGGTACTGTGTGTTAAGTGATACTGTCTAAAATTTGTAACATAACAAAAGAATTTAACCATCTTAACCACAAGCTAGGGAGACCTTAATTTCCATTAAAACACCAAAAATGCTATATGTATTATATCCAGGAAAATGCAAATATTTTTATTTCTTCCTTGAGCCATAGATAAATGAGATATGAGAAAATAGATTAGAATAAGGCTATACCTTTAAAATATAAAATCTCAAGTGGTCTTACAAATCAATACTATTAGAATTTTTCATCAAGTTCAAATACATTAAAGCAAATCAAGTTTCATATATGTATATACACATATATGTATATGTATGTATACACACACACACACACACACACATATATATTTCAGTTGGTCCCTAAATATATTTTAACTGAAATTCCATCTCTAACAAACTACTTCATTCAATGTTGAGAGCATATTTTTATTTTTGCCATCTTCTCACTCAGGAAGATTTGTTTTCTGAGTAGTCTAAGATAAAACCACATTTTAAGATTTATTTAATATAACAAATGTATGTTTAGATGTTATGTATATTTTTTTCAAATATGCAGAAAGCAATTAAAGAATGAAAAAAGCATGGAGACAGAAGACAGGGCAATTGGAGAGAAATACAGTCACCAGAGGATGAAAGAAAAAGAAGAAAGGTAATAAGAGCAATGTGATAAATACAATCAAGAGTATTCTATATGCGTGTACAAATAGGGTCACAATCTATACTGTGTACAATAAAAATATATAAAATATTCTGTACATAGATAAGAATATGTACAAATATGGACAACACTTTGTAAAAAGGGTAATAGAGAAAAGTACAAGTAAAAAAAGAAACTCCCAGACATGACAAACAGGACTGAAAGTCTAAAGTAAATGCGTGTGACACATTTCCCAGGTGTTTCCTTGGTGATGTGCCTGGATCTGCACTTGAACTTGGCCTGTTTCTCTTATCCCCTTTTCCTACCTCATTTTCTCTGTCAAAGGAATAATTCTACCTTGTGAATCACACTTGCTATAAATTAATCTTCAGCCCAAAGAAGTATTACACTTATATTAATTTTAAACATGTTGCATTCCAACCAGAGTTTCTCCTTCCTCCACTCTTTCTGGCCACTCTCCATCTCACGTCTCCCGCATATCCTCTCCTCCCCGATTTCCTACCATAAAAGAAATGAAGACTCCCAGAGACAGCAACCAAATGTGGCAAAACAAATTACAGTAAGACTATGGCATAAGCAATTACAATAAGGAGAAGCACAAATCCTCATATAGAGAGCAGAGCAGGCAACCCCGTAGGAGGAAAAGAGTCCCAAAAGCAGGCAGAAGTATCAGCGATATTCCCATTCCCACTGCTAGGAATCCCACAAGAAAACCAAGATATACAATTATAACATATGTGTCAGAGACCTAGCTCAGACAACAAAGGGACTGTGATTGTTACTTCAGTCTTTGTGAGCCATTATAAGCCCTTTTCAGTTGATTCCGTGGGTCTTCTAACAGTGTACTTGATTCCCAGAATCCTTCCCAGAATCCTTCTTCCCCCTCTTTTGCGGGGTTCTCCTGGCTTTGTTTAGGATTTAGCTGGGGGTCTCTGTATCGGATCCCATCAGTTGCTCGGCAAAACCTCTCTAGCACCTATGAGTATAACAGCATATCATTACCAATCATTTCATAGACTTTTCTTTTTGTTCAGGTTCTATACAAATGGATCTATCCTGGGTGCTTCCAAACATCTCGTCATTGGCTACTCAAGCTATGACGGGCATGGGTTCCCTTACACAGTGTGGGCCTTAAGATGGAGCAGTAATTGTTTATTCCCACAAGTTGTGCACTGTCATTACCCTAGCACATCTTGCAGGCAGGACAAATTGTAGATTGAAGATTGATGCCCCAGACTTACTACTTGGAGTCTTCCCTTGTGGAAGAAGGTGGCCAGATTGGGCTCTGTACATCCCTTACTAAGAGATTTCACTAAGGCCACCCTCGTAGATCCCAAGGAGTTTGCACTGCATTAGATTTTGACGTTGCCCGACAAATCTGACAATTGCAGTCGTCTCTTCCAGAACTCTCTTCCTCCATCCTCCATCCTCCATCAACTGGATTGCTCCTCTTCCCATCTACCCCTGCCCCTGCCCCCAGTCCACCCACAATAATTATTCTATTTTCACTTCCCAAGGATATGCATGTGTCTTGCTTGAGCCTTCCTTGTCACTTAGCCTTCTCGGGTCTGTAGATTATAGCATGATTATCTTTTACTTAACAGCTCATGTATACTTATAAATGAGGTCACACCATGCTTCCCTTTCTGTCTCTGGGTTACATTACTGAGGATGTTTTCTTTCTAGTCCTATCCATTTTTCTCCAAATTTCATGATATCATTGTTTTTAGTAGCTGACTAATAATTCATTGTGAAATGTACTACCTATCCTTTATCTCTTCTTTGGTTGAGGGACATGAAGGTTGTTTCTAATTGCTGGCTATCTCAAATAAACCATCTATGAATATTATTGACCAAGTGTCCTTTGGTAGGATGTGGTGTCCTTTGGATATATTCCCAAGAATGGTATAGCTTGGCCTTGAGGTAGATTGATTCCTGATTTTCTGAGGAACCTCCATATTGATTTCAGAGTGACTGTGCTATGTATTCCAATCAGCAATGTAGGAATGTTCCACATCCTCATAAGCTTGAGCTGTCACATGTGTTTTTGATTTTGAGCTTTTCAAAGTTTAGATAAAGTCTCAAAGTAGTTTTGATTTGTGATTCCCAGATAGCTAAAAACATTGGACAATTATTTCTTTCAGTGCTGCTCAGACATTTGATATTCCCCACTTTTTTGTTTTGTTGATGTCTAGTTTCCTGAGTTCTTTATGTATTTTGGGTATGAACTCTTTGTAAAAATGTGAATTTGGTGAAATTCTTTTCCCATTCTATAAGCTGCTATTTTGTCCAATTGATAGTGTTTTTGCCTTACAGAAGCTTTTCAGCTTTGTGAGGTCCTTTTTATTGACTGTTGTTCTTAGTGCCTGCACTATTGACGCTCTGTTCAGGATGTTGTCAGCTGTGCCAATGCATTTAAGACTATTCCTCCCTTTCTCTTCTATAGAGTTCAGTGTGTCTGTTTTCATTTTGATGTCTTTGTTCATCTTGGACTTGTGTTTTGTGAAGGCTGATTGATCTACATCTATTCTAACTCCTTTTCATGCTGACATGCAGTTAAGCCAACACCACTTGTTGAAGATGCTTTCTTTTTCCATTGGTTATTTCTAGCTTCTTAATAAAAAAATCATGTCCAAAGGTATGTGGATTTACCCCTGAGTCTTTTATTTGATTCCATTGATCATCCTGTATGTTTTTATGCAAATACCATGCAGGTTTTATTAGTATTGCTCTGTGACTTGAGTTTGGGTTATGGTGCTTACAGAAGTTCTTTTATTGTACAGAATTGTTTTAGCTATCCTGGGTTTTATGTTGAAGATGAGTATTTCCCTTTCAAAGTTTATAAAGAATTGTGTTGGAATTTTATGTGTATAGTACTAAATCTGTAGACTGCTTTGGGTAGAATGACCATTTTTACTATGTAAATTTAGCCAATACATGATCATAGAAATTTGTTCCATCTTCTGATTTCCACTTTAAATTCTTCTGTCAAAGACTTGAAATTTTTCTCAAACAAGTCTTTTACTTGCTTGGATAAAAGTGCCTCAAGATATTGTATGCTGTTTGTGACTATTGTGAAGGGTAAGTGATATTTTCCTGATTTTTTTTCTCAGCCCATTTGTTATTTGTATAAAAGAAGACTACTGTTTTTTTAGTTAATGTTGTATCCAGCTAAATATGAGTGTTTTGATATGTTCTTTGACTCAGATGGCAAATTCTTACTGAGGAATTTCCTATAAAATGTTTGGGGTTGCTTATGTATACTCTTATAACATTGGCAAATAATAAAACTTACTTCCTTCTTTCCAATTTGTATCCTCTTGATTCCCTTCAGTTGTTTTATCGTTCCAGTTACATTCAATAATTATATTGATAGATATATAAAGCGTGGATAGCCTTGTCTTGTTCTTGATTTTAGTGGAATTTCTTTGAATTTCTTTTCATTTAAGTTGAAATTGGCTTCGGTTCCTGTAAATTGCTTTTATTACGTTTGGTTTGTCTCTACATCTCTGATCTTTCCAAGACATTTATAACAAAGGACTATTGGATTTCTTCAAAGGCTGTTTCTGTGCCTAATGAGATAGTCATGTGATTTTCTTTTTCTTTTAGTTTGTGTATATAGTGGATTACATTGACAGGTTTTCCTATATTCAACCATTGTTGTATCTCTGGGATGAAGCCTACTTGATTATGGGGATGATCTTTCTGATATGTCCTTGGGCTTAGTTGTCAATTATTTGCTGATTATTGTTGCTTCTATATTTATGAGAAAATTTGCTCTATAATTCTATTTCTTTGTTGTATCTTTGTGTAGCTAGAGTATAAGGGTGATTGTGGCATCATAAAGTGAATTTGGTGATGCTCCTTCTGTTTTTACTTGGGGAATTAATTAGAAGAGTATTGGCATTGGTTTGTCTTTGAATGTAATAGAATTCTGCACTAAAATTATCTGAGCCTGGCCTTTTTGTTTTGTCTTTTTTTTTTTTTGTCTACCTTGTTCTTGTTGTTGTGAGGAATTTAATAAATGCTCCTATTTCCTTGAGGGTTATAGGTCTATGTAAATTGTTTACTGACATTTATTTCACTTTGTTAAGTAATATGTATCAAGAAAAGATATTAGATATTTAGATCAAAGAAGATATTTATAGATTGGTAATACAACCAATAATAAAAAATGATTTAGGCACAGAACTCTAACCTCATCAAGATAGGATGGATCATAGAATACTTTACCCTTTGTTGCCAAATGCATATGGACTGTGTATTGTGAACATAAATCTTAATCAATAGGTTTAATAATTGTTATGTAGCTGTTATCATTGCATATTAGTTTATTACTGGAAAAAATGACCTTTTTTACTGGACTAGAAAGGAGAATTGTAAAAGGAATCTCTTGCATTTATTATGGATGAAATACTTGCCAATTAAAAAATCTATAGTCTGTAGTTGAGGCTATAAATAGGTGGAACATCCAACAGGCAGAAGAAACTCTGGGATAGAGCCAGTAGCATGAGATTTCTGTCAACAACGTGTAAGGAGAAAAGGATGTATGATATGTATGATGCTTGAGCCCAGGTGACCAGCCAGAATGTAAAATAATACGAATGGGTTATTAATTTATGAGCTAGGCAGAGAAGAGTCTAGCTTTATGGTCTAGGTATTAGTATATAATAGTTGTGCCTTGTGATTCATTATCCTGAGAGCTTAGATCAGGACGGAACAACCGTTAGTTAACTTCAATATTCCTCTGCATAGTTTTTGTCTAGGTGACCTGTCCATTGGTGAGAGCTGTGTATTGAATTCTACCACTGTGTCAATATTTGAAGTTGGATGTGTGATTTAAGCTTTATCAATATTTTCTTTATAAGGATGGGTGCCCTTTGGGGAGACATAGATGTTAAAAATAGAAAAATAATCTTCCTTGATTTTTTCCTTTAGTGGATATGAAAAGCTCTTCCCCATCTCTTTTGATTAACTTTATTTGAAGTTTATTTTGTTATATATTAGAATGGCTACACCATAATGTTCTTTAAGTCCTTTTTTTCCTGGAAAATCTTTTTCCTACCTTTAACTCTGAGCTAATGTCTATCTTTGATGTTGAAGTGTGTTTCTTGTATTCAGCAGAAGGATGGATCCTGTTTTCACATCCAGTCTGATAGTCTGTGTCATTTGATTTGGAAATTATGACCATAAATTTTGAGAGACATCAATGAGCATTGATTGTTTATTTGTGTTTATTTTCTTGTTATCTGAGGTGTGTGCAGGGGTGTGATTTCCTTCTTCGGATTTTGCTGGTGTAAAATTATTTATTGTGTGCATTATTGTAGGTGGAGTTAATATCCTTTGTTTGGAATTTTCTACCTAATTTGACTTTATCATATACTATCTTGTTTTATCCATCTATGATGAAAAAAATGTTCTAGTGAATATAGTAGACTGGATAGGCATCTCAGGTCCCTTCCAGTTTTCAGGACATCTACTAAAGCACTTCTGGCTTTTGAGTCTCCATTGAGAATCTGAGCATAATATTTATAGCTCTGTAGTTTTACCTTGCAGCTTTTAATATTCTTTCTGCATTCTCTGTGTTTAATGCTTTGCTTATGTGTCAAAGAAACTTTTTACTGACCCAATATATTTGGTGTACTATAAGTTCTTTGTGTCTTTATAGGCATGACTTTCTTGAAATTAGGAAATTTTTCTTCTATAATTTGTTAAAAATATTTTCTGGTGGTGTTCAACTTCTTGAGTTCCTTTTATATTTTAGATATTGGCCCTTTGTCCAGTGTAAGGTTGGTGAAGACCTTTTCCTAGTCTGTAAACTATCTTTTTGTTCTTACAGACAAACTGTCCTTTGTCTTACAGAAGCGTTTCAGTTTCATGATGTCCCATTTATTAATTGTTGCCTGTGAATCCTGAGCTGTTGCTGTTCTGCTCAGGAAGTTGTCTTGTGTGCCAATTTTAAAAAATGAGGTACAGAGTTAAACAAAGAATTCTCAACAGAGTAATATCAAATGGCTGAGAAGCACATAAAGAAAATTCAACATCCTTAGTCATCAGGGAAATACAAATCATAACGATTCTGAGATTCCATCTAATAATGATCAGAATGACTATTATAAAAACTCAACTGACAGCACATGCTGGTGAGAATGTAGAGAAAAGGACCACTCCTCCATTGCTGGTGGGAGTGCAAACTTGTACAACCACTTTGGAAATCAATTTGGCACATTCTCAGGAAATTGGTCTGGTAATCACATACCTTGGCATTTTCACAAATGAGTTGACAGTATAGGTTTCACAACAACCTTATAACAGATGTTCATAGTAGTTTTCTTCATAATTGCAAAATTTTGGAAGCAACAAAAATGTTCTCAGCAGGTGAAATGTTGTATAAGTTTTTGTGCATCCAGATAAAGGAATAATTTTCAGTGCAAAAAGGTAAATGGAAAGAAGTAATTTAAATGCATGTAATTAAGGTGGAGAAGACAACAATCTGGAATGAATCCCATTAAAATATTGTGTGATCTCAGACATATGACATCTTAGGGACAGTAAAACTGAGGAGAATGAACAGATCAGTTCTTGCTAAGAGTTGCTTAGGGACAGTAAAACTGAGGAAAGCAAACAGATTAGTTCTTGATAAGAATTGATTGGAAACCACGGACAATCGAAGGACAGAAGTAAATGAATTCTGAAGCACCGAAATATCCTGTATACAATAATGTACATAACATAAAGTCATTGTAAGTATATCAAAATTTCTGTGATAGACAACACCAAGTGCCAGTATAGACTATGAGTATGAGTTAATAGGTTTGTATTATTTGCTGTAAGTCTACTGAGTATATTAAATTGTACCACTATGATAGAAGAGATTGACAGTGACGGAGGCAGGCAGCAGGGTTCATGAAGAGTAACAAATATACACTCTGTGTGACACCTTTCCAATTCTCAAAAACTAAATTTGGTTTGCAAATATGTCACCATTTACAAAAATCATATTTAAGTCACAGTGAAAATTTTGGACACAATTAGAGCACCAAAATATTGCTTGCCAACACATATCACAGGGCGTTAACAATAGTAAAATATTTTTTATTCCTTGTCTAAGTCCATTGATGTCAAAACACTTACTGGAAGAGGATTGGAAATGTCTGCTATCAGCCTCCACACCAGAGCCTTTTGCCAGATGACAAAGCAAGTCACTGGGCCTCAGACAAAGAATCCACTTCAGAATCTCCAATTGAAATGGCCAGAAAAGGAAAGCCTCAATACCAATTAAGAATCTGTCAATCTTGATTTTTTTTAATCTACTCACAATTGTTGATCTCTAATAAGCATTTCATCCTTCAAAATCTGCAGTGTCATCTTCCCTGTGGCCATCTCATGATATCATTGTAGTGTATATCTTTATGTAACTCATCCCTGGCTTTTCATTTCAACAGTGCTGACTTTCTGATGTCTATTGTATTTAATGCCTTTTATAGTATAGAATTTACCTTCAGTGGATTTGCTCAAACACTTCTAATTTTGAATCTCAATTTGTTAAAATTGAATTTGAATAAAGTGAGTACACTAACAAAGCTTGTCACCCTATGTATTATATTTGAAGCTGAGCTTTATCGTGGGGCAAAGAGTATCAGTTCTAGAATTCTTTGTCTAATGTATCTTCAGTGTTGGCTTTGCTTACTTGGAAGATGAAATAAAGCACCTTTGGAAACGCCTGTTTCCAGAAATATGTTCATTTTTTAATAAATGCACTAATTTTATTTTCTTAAGTAAAATGTTTAGATTTTTAAAAATTTGTATTGCATTAGAAAATATTAATAAGTGGTAAATATCCAATCAAATTTCTAAAAGATTGTCATCTCAAAGCCTGCATATATTTAGTGTTACAGTCTTAGCTTACCAGTTCAACTAAACCTAGAAAAAAGAAATCTCAGTGTTGTCATGTATTAACTGGAAAAAAAAACCCACAAATTAACTTTTAGTTTTCTAGTATAAAGCAAAATATTATTACACATATTAACAATACTGAAATAAAAGGAAATCCACATTTGAATAAGACATTTTTCATTTAGTTCACTTTATGTATTGTAACAAAATCATTTTAATTCCATTTTTTATATTTCCCCAAAGAATGCACTGATGAAAGGCCAGGGACCACTTCTTCATTTTTATGGTGTAGCTCCTTAAATCACCAATGTATATTGCAATATCTTGTCCATGTTTCCATTGGAGAATAAAAGATCTAGGCGGAAGAGCCTTAGCTGAACAGGCTCAGACTTTAACATAAACGGCGCCATATATGTTTAGCAGAGAAGCTTGGTACAGTTTCCAGTTGTACTTAACCAATTAATATTTTATTCCACTTGAAGGGTCAATCAAAAGCAGTAGTTTATTTGGCAAATTAAGTATCCCAAATCAAATTAAATTCAGTCTATTGTTTATAAAAAAGATCAATGTTTCCTCTTTTTGTATACTACTAATAAATTATACTTATTTATCTATATAAAAAATTTCAAATTTAAAGATTTTTTTTATTATTTTAAAGATTCTTTGACAATGAGACAGTTTAACTCCTGGCAACACCCAGCCCCTCACAAAGAAGATGATGAGCATCAAAGAACTTCCGTATGGAGGTGGGCTCAAATGTGGCAAACCAGCCACTGGGGCAAAATGTACTCGTTTCTGCCACAGACAGAATTCTGCCTGAAAATTGTCAAGCTTGGATGCAGGAAGAGTCTACTGCCAAGCTCTGTCAAGACAGGGTTAGCAAGTCCACAATAGTTCCTGCCTTACAAATATGTCTGTCAGATATATTGAGCTAGAAGGCTGAAGATGATGCTCCAACATTGTAGAGAGTTTTGAGTGACTGTTCAAGCAGTGAACATTATTTTTCATTTTGAAAGCTGCTAATCTGCACTTCCAGTTCATTCAGGTATTAAGTTTTATTCCTATTCAAGTCTCTGATGGAGTTGAAGACCAGATAGTTTAGTCTTACATATAAGCTTAGTTGTTTAGAGGTTAAGATGTTTTTAGGTCTAGATAGATGTTTTAAGTTGACAGGGATGAGATATGATAGATACTGATTTTCACTCCTAATTTTATACTCACCAATATAGGAAAGATGTTTTCTTCAAGGTTGCCAAATACAAATAGCCAATCGCTATTATGTATCATTTATAACATTTCTGATTGTTTCATGATTCTTCTTGCTTACATAGCTGATTTTACTTATATGTAATAAAATAAATGTACATGTAAAAAGAAATATAATAAAAAATTGCAAAAATTTTCAAATGTTTCTAGGAGATGTTAACTATAAAAACAGAAAATATCATAGAAACATTTAGAATAATTCAGTTTTAGCAATTCAATCCATTTAATTTTTGTGTTCTCTCACATATTTCTTCTAAAATTATCAAATAATAACCCTTAGAAAAATTCTTCATAGAAAAACAGTGATTATATAACACTTATGGCTATACCTTTGGACCATTTGACATGTTCTGTACCAATTGCATTCATTCAAATAATGTTTTCTAAAGGAACACAGTATTTTCAAAGTCTTTTGTAAATTTTCTAAAATTAATCTGACAATAAGACAATATGAAATGATGGAAGAAATGTGGAGGCCAGATAGAAGTCCTTCCCTGTGCTTTCCTTTCTCAAACAAGGGAAGGTGCAGTGCCTTTCTGAACATTAGAGCATCAAGTAAGGTGGCGTTGATAGCAAACACACAATGTGTAGAGCTGTGAGAACATAAAGCCAAAAGTACAGAAGGCGTTGGCACCAAAGAGCAGAATTCTCCATATCTGTACCATGACCACTGCAGTGACAGCTGCTGAGACAGATTTCAAAGTCATTACACCATCAGTTACCCACGTCCATCTATTCTTGGCACCCTTTCCAAGAATAGAAAATACCAGCTGTTCCTGCTGGCCAAGGTATTGCATGAAATTACTTTCTCTCCGAAAACAAATAAATTTGAAGTAAATAACAATGATAGGATCTAAAAATCTACACTAAGAGGGAGACAGACAACCAAAGAACACTTTCTATAAACACTTTCAACTAATACACCACTCTGGCAGCTCACATTTTACCACAACAAGCATGGGGTTCCTATTATTTCCTGAGAATACACACACACACACACACACACACACACACACACACACACACACACACAGAGAGAGAGAGAGAGAGAGAGAGAGAGAGAGAGAGAGAGAGAGAGA
>OU015758.1:27622254-27645556 GCA_907169655.1 Acomys percivali | reverse complement strand
CTGGGTTAACTCACTCATTATGATCATCTCTAGCTCAATCCATTTGTCCACAAATTTCAGGAATTCCTTGTTTTTAATAGCTGAGTAGTATTCCATAGTGTATATGTACCACAGTTTCTTTATCCATTCTTCTACTGAGGGACATTTAGGCTGTTTCCATGATCTGGCTATTATGAATAAGGCTGCTATGAACATGGTTGAGCAAATTTTCTTGTTGTGTGCTGGTGCATCTTCTGGGTATATTCCAAGGAGTGGAATAGCTGGGTCTTGAGGAAGCCCTATTCCCAGTTTCTGAGATAGCACCAAATAGAAGCTTTATTAGAGAATATCCCTGAACTGTAACCGGGTGAAGGAAAAGCATCAATCAGATTTAGAATCTGGTCTCCTGGAGGGAGATATACAACTTGTCAGGACACCTCACAGGATAAGACTGAAGCCCCATGATAGTGGGTGAGTGGTGGGCAGGGTCCTGCCTTGCCTAGGAATACGTACATGTGTATATCCATGGCCCATCATTTCACTCTATTTTCACACCAAGACTTGCGAACTGGATGTGGACACTGGATCTCTAACCCTGTTTCCAGTGAGGCTACGTTGAAAAATTCTCCTTTCCCTTCTATTTACTCTTAAAACAATGAAGAAGAAGAAAGAGAAGAAGAAGAAGAGGAAGAAGAAGACGAACAAGAACAAGAAGAAGAAAGAAAAGAAGAAAGAGAAGAGGAGGAGGAAGAGGAAGAGAAGCAGGAGAAAGAGGGCAAGGATGAAGAAGATTTCAACAACAACAAAAAAATACAATAGAAACATTGTTTCCACTGTTCTGACATGTCCACATTTTGATACTTTTATATTCTTAAAGTAGACTTATTTAGAAATATGTAAGATGATCCATAAATTTCAGGAGAGATTGGGTTTAAGATGCAGCAACAGCAATTCTAAGAAAGCATGGTATCTAGGTAACAAAGCTTTCTTGTTTCATATTCAACTGTTTCTTTCAGCAAAGTAGAGTCAAGCCTTATCCACAGTATGTATTCATATTCATATAATGCTTTTAATAAGATATCTTTCACATCTTCTCTATGATTCCATATATAGGCATATTAGTTTGTTAATCAGATCTTATGACTTCAATATTGTTGACTTCTACAATTGCTACTGAAAATACTGTTTACCTTTCTGTCTTGCAAGACAAAAAATATGCATTTCCACTTCCTACAGAAAAATTAGTCTGTATCAAGACAGTAATTATGCTGCCACATGTTGAGGAAAATACTTTCCTGGCTTCCTCTGTCATCTGGATTATTGCAAATGATTCTGTGACATTCTGCATGGTAGGTTTACAGACACATTTCTGACAAAGTCAATCATGTAAATATGTCAAATTCATGTCACCAGCCCTAAAATATATCTTCAGCAAGGGTTTTATGGTGTGTACAAACACAATGAATAAAGATTCATAGAGCTGTTGGGAAGCTAACTCACACTAACGCGCTGTTAATTATTGATGAACTTTCGTTAACTTACCTTCTGCGAACTATTAGGCAAATTGCTCTTCAGCGAAACATCACACAATTCACTTCTTCTAATTCACTGTCTTTCCTAAAGCTGTTTCAGAAGATTGATGCTTAGTCCCTTAGTGGATGTCCTAAGTTACTGTCAGATCCACAAAATCTGTTTCCACTTCCCACTTTCTTCATACTAGAAGGAAATGAGAGCTGTGGACAAATCAAGTTGTATTCGTTTTGCCAAGTAATAATCTAGAAGGAGAGATATACAAGCCTACAATTTATTTATTCAACAAATGAAAAATGCATAATGCGCCTATATAAGCAGAGAAAATAAATGAACAGAATAAAACCTGAAGTATAATAGAGAGCTGAACAACTGCTTTGAAGAAGCATAACACACAAACGCACGCATGCGCGCACACACACACACACACACACACACACACACACACACACACACACACCACTACCACCACCACTACTACCAGCACCACCACATCAAAGAGAAAAAAAAAACCTAAATACCAATTTGTTTATTGATGTATAAGATACAAATGAAGAAAATCTTTGGGTTTCCAAAATGAATATAATGGTATATAAAATTTTGTTTTCTCTTTTCTTGAAACTTCTCCCAGAATTATTTTTGATTGAATTCAGTTTCTCCTTTCTTTCTTTCTTTCTTTCTTTCTTTCTTTCTTTCTTTCTTTCTTTCTTATGCAGAAGCATCTTTTCACCTCAGTCAGAACATCTGGCATCATATATCCTTGGGTCTAGAGCTTTCTTCTTTGTGTGGTTATACATTTCTTAAATGTTAAGATCTAATTAGGACTGACTCCAATTTTCTCTTCTTGATCTAGCAACAACTCTAATTAAAAGCGTCCTCCAATAGTTTAATTCCTTTACTTCATGAAGGGGAGAAATGTCTGGACTATTCTCTTACATACGGACAACAAAAATTTTATCTTTAAATACCTGTCAAATAAAAACACAATGACAAATAGTCTACATGTCTGGACCCTCTGTCTTTTGTTTCAGCTTCAGCTTCCAAAATAATCCCACATGCTATGTAATGCAGCATGAAAGCATTTACAAAACATCAGTGATGTAGTTTCAGACCACAATATTCAAATCACAGCTGTAAGCCAGGATGTGCTTTGGATTAGCAGTGAGTCATCTCAGAAACATACCATTAAAGGGTACACTTTCAGTATATGAACAGACAGACCTCAGAAACTCTAATTTCTTACTCAAGGACAAGTGGAAAAGGGTGGCAATTAAGAAAATATAGTTTAAATATTGAAACAAATTCTCAATTAGTTACCCTTTTACAAAAGTTTTGCAGTGCCAAGTGGTTTCTGAAAATCTACTTCCCCCTATTAAATTAATATGTATATGACAATTTAAGTAACATATTTTGGTTTAAAAGTAGGTTTTTATTTTTTGTACTGTTTAAAATGAACATCCTCTAATATGGTATTAAGGACTTGTTTTAAGGAAGTTCAAGTAAACTGTGGACCAATTATGGGTAAAGAATTAAAAGCAACTTTTAATATTTCCTGACAATTTAGTGAAGATTTCAAGAATAAAATAGTCCAATTGGACAATAAAATAAGAAATTGTCCCATGTTTTATTGGAATTTAACATTTTGGAATAACTTCTAAATTTTATTTATTGTTATATTTTACATTGTCTGAGATGTTCCATAGTAAAAAAAAAAATCTATCATAAAAAGTTTTTTGATCAGTGAATAATTTGTTCAGCATTGCAGTATTTTCCTTCTGTAAAAGACACTTATTTTAATTATAAGGCATTGTATACCTTTTAAAAACACTTTTTAAAAGTAGAAATGTAGAAATTAGTGTTAAAGTCTTGATAATAAATTATTTTTAATTCTACAGAGAAGTTAAATGAAATGGTAGAAACATCTTGACTGACAATTGGATGAGATGGCAATGTTACAATAATAGTATGTTTACTAAAAACACTCTTTCTAAAGTTGTCTAAAGGAACAAGCACTCACTGACCCTAATACAGCAACTCCTCTGGAAAGCACAAATCAACAGTCAAATGTGTCCCAGCCTCCCAGATGCCCTGAGAACACACAGGAAAAAGTGAAGGAAACCCAGAGTGATAGAATTCTCTTTGAGGTAAACCACATGACATTTTAACTTTTAAACAATATGATTTTATTCATTTTGTTTGGAATGGAACATCCAGATGGAATGCTTACTGGACTCGCACGGCCATGGAAGTTTGGTATAAACTAGATAAAAGTGACTTTCAGGCTGAGCAACATCAAGTGACTGTTCTAAATTGTGCCGCAGACAGCCACAGATTCCAGTGGCATAAAGCAACTTCTGTCAAATAATTTTGGCTAAAACAAATTCAGTGATTTACTAGGCTCAGGAGAAGGTTAATTTACGTTCTACCCAAGATTAGCCCCAGACTAAAAACCGAGAGTGTTCCTCCAAGGAAACTTCAAACCCAAGCGAGATTTAACTAAAGCCTGCCTTGGTTGGAAGAATAAATACATCAGTTCTTACATAAGACTTTCTGTGTAGTCTGGCCTTCCTCACAGCCCAGTGTCTGGCTTTTGTGACCAAACAACAGAAAAGTAGCAGCTGATCTCGTACTTTTGATGCCCTAACATCAGAAGTCTCTGTGATGATTCACACACTACCTGAAAGTTTCAAAGGTATAAAAAATGTTCTTTGATCAAACCCCCACTTTATCCCCTCTTATCCTATTCTGCCAGCTCTCCCAATCCCTTGCACTTCTCAAGTCTCCATGTCCTGTTCCTCAATTGGTGTACTTTTTCCACTAAAGTTGCCTACTGGCATGAATGGGGGTAGCTGTTTACTGTGCAGCACAGGCAGTTAGCCACTGCCCAGTGTGTTTAACTTAGCTTTAGAACCAAGAAAGGGGCAGTGGGGATGCGATGTCTAAAGGGAGGGCAATGATAGAGCATCAGTGATAGGAAAATGTAATGAAGCAGGAGCTCAAAAATTTCTGTAAAATTTAAGAAAAGAGAAAAGCCAAATATGGTAGATCCTATCAGTGCTCAGGACTCAGGAGCTGAGGCCAGATGGTTGTCACAGTTTGTGAATAGATTGGGCACATATTTTGTTATTTAAAAGGTGAGCTGCTTGAATGTTTGAATTAGGGCAATAATTTAATAGGAAGGATTTGACTCCCTTCATCTCTATTTGCAGCTCCCCACTCTGAAACTGTTAGCTTTTCTTTTCGCAACCCTCTGTCCTCTCTGAATGTGAGTGAAAGTAAGAGACTATTCACACTGACTGATAGCTGTGTACACTTCTGCTTCTCCCGTTACTCTTAAAAGATTGAAAGGATATACATGAGTAAGTTCTATACTAAGGAATCTGCTCTTGCTCAGAAAAGAGTAACAAACATACTTTCTGCTTGCCACCTCATTTGTCTCATGCATCTTTCAGTCATGACTAGCATTTCACATTCCACTCGAACTATTAGATTCCTGTATACTTAAGTTTTCCTTGTTCTCGTAGAAAAGTAGGTGACTTAAATTTTCACTTAAGTATCTCAAACATGCTACCTCTGCATCTTTCAGCATACAGTTGTTAAAGAAAGTAAGGGGAACATGAGGCATTTTCTTTATAAGTCGCATAATAATGCTTAAGGATTTTTCGCCTTTTCTTCAGATTCTGTACTGTGTGGGGCTGGTAAAAAGGCTTAGTGGCTTAAAGCACCCATGCTGTTGCAGTTGACCTAAATTCCATTACAAATACCTTTAAAGGAATGCTCAGTGCTGCCTGTAACTCCAGTTTCTGGAGATCTGACTCCTTACTCTGGCCGCTATAGGCATCTGCACATAGCTATGACCTACCCATACATGTTCACACAAACACATACGCTCGCAGATGCGTGTGCACACGCGCACACATACACACACACGGAAAGCATTTATTTTTATATAGCAACCATGTTACTCTTCTCCATTTTGGCTACTGACCACATGGCTGGCAACCACAGGTTAAAAAAGTATTTGTCATGTGACTTCAGCATCTTATAATGACTGCATTGTATAAAGCAACTTTTAAATCCGTGTAAGTTCCCTGCTTATCATTGTATCTATTTTAGACTAAGAAAGGGGTCTTAAATATTTAGATTGGCATGGACTTTTCTATGATAGAAATCTCAGGTTATATTTGCAACAACACACTGTATGTGTGATTCAACTCTGATTTAGAATGTTTTGTATATGGGGATAAAGCTTTAAGGTTATAAATATTTATTCAGATTAAAAATATTAATTTAAGATATATGTCTAACTACTTGCATATTGCTAATTTTCAACACCAAACTACTAAAAAATTTAGATAAGTAACAATATATAAATGAAGTTCATTAAATAATCATGATTTACAAATTCCTAAGGTCTGCTCAGTTTGATAGTAATATTTATTTACCTTATTTGGCATCTAAGCTCTAGCTATTTAGATAAACTAGCAATGCAAAAAGCTACAATAGCCTACCACGGTGCAGTATAAAAGGTTCAGTTAAGTTATCAGTCTCATATCTCCAGTCTATAATTAAAGGTTTTATTTTAATACTAGAAGACCTTCAATTCAAACATCATTATTTTTAAGGCTAAACATAACAGGGCGGGAACGTAAAGTTCTAGTCTTATGGAGACTACTAACTTTTTGTAAATTGTTAAGGATAATTAAGAAATGCAAGTTAATGGTCAGTCACATTATAAATGATCAAAATGTTTAATGTGTTTGGAATTATAGTTGTATTCATGTTAATTATTAATGTAATTAATTACAGGAACAAGCCTTATTTAGCATTACATGCTTTCAGAGCTAAACCTAAAACAGTAACTAGAAACAGGCAGCTTACTAACTTATCTATACATAATAAATAATACTCCTCAAAAGCTTCAGAGATTTGTAGAACATGGCATTTAATTTTAATTTAAATTTTAAATTAAAATGTTAAAGTTTAATAAAAAATGATTTCCATGACAGAGAGACATGCCAGCACCTAGAAGTACCCCTAATCTCCTCCAAAGAAGATGATGGGCACCGAAGAACTTCCTCATGAAGCTTGCTTTTGATGTGGCAACACTGGCCACCCAGCGAAAAACTTCTCTTCATCACAACCACAGTTTGCACTTCCAAACTATGGACTAGCAGGGCACTGGGAGTTGATTGCAACCCTTTGCCTAAAGAAGGTAGGCCAGACCCCTCAAGTTTCCACTGCACAGGAAATTCTGTCAGATATACTGCGCCTGGTTTCTGAAGAGTGATGCTGCTAAGACCTCTACCCCTAAGGACCATGGAGGAATCTAGAGTGACTGTTCAGGGAGCCAATAAGTGTCTGTCATTTTTTAAAATAGATTCAGAAGCTGCTTGGTCTGTGCTTTCTGTTTCCTAAAGTGAAATTCATCCTTTTAGGGATCTCTGATACTGTTGACAACTAGGCTTGTGATAGTTTAGTTATGTTATTAGTTTCATAGCTTTGTCAGCTTAACAGCAGCAACCAAGGCTTCAACTACCTTCTCAGTTCCCTTCATGTTGTAAAATCAGGCCACAGACCTGACTTTCCTAGAGCTACTACTAGGTCTAGACACAGTTTATCTTATTACCAGACTCAGAAAAGAGATAAACTCACTAAACAGACTTCAGTGTAACTTTTTACTGTTCCTGTTTTTAAAGGAACTTGCTTCACAATGACTGCTCCCAGTGATCAACAACTTGTGTCACTTGGTGAATGGTTGTATATAAAAAAAAAAAAAGACTATAAAGTTTATATGAGGTCTAAGGATAAGAAAGCCTAAGCTGTGATAATCTAAGAAAATGTTTTAAGGTCTAAGAAAGTGTTTTAGGGTACGTACATGCAAATCAAACCTTAAGGCAGATAAATGCAAGGTATATACGTCAGAGAGGATGTGAAAGCAAAAGCAGCAGTAAGAAAATGATTTAAGTCATATAAGAACTAAAGAATATTTCAAATTTTTCCCTTGTTATGCTACTGTCGTATTAAGACTTCAAATGCTTACAGTTTTAACATTAGCCAATGGAGTTCTGATACGTTATTAATCTAGCTCTGGCAAAGCACTATTGCTTCTCATCATGTTAGGAAAGTCTGTCAGGTCTGTATACATCCAGTCTTCTAGATAGAGGCAAGAAACCCTTTTTCACAATGAAAATCAAGATCAAGCAAGCTGCTGCATGTCTGCTCAATTGAAGGTTTCTTTTTTGTTTTCCCTGAGCTCACTTTAAAGAGTGTTCATGCTTTGAACCCAAACATTTGCCCAAGCTTTTATGATGACACAAAGGTGTGAGTCTACTGCCTTTTCTACAATGTGGACTTCAGTCCGGATTACAAACAATGGTGATGCTAACATGTCTACAATATCTCTTTTAGTAAATGCAAAAAAAAATGTAAGCTTCAGTGTAACAACCTGATTCCACTTCTTGTGAGTCAAATGGACTCCAGATAAGTATTATCAGTGAAAAGCCTGTTTCCTCACCTGTCTATACTACCTATTACTTATGACAGGATCTCCTCCCTTTTCCTGGTCCTAGGACACCTCTTTCTCAATTACCAGGACCATAGACCTAAAAGTTTCAAATGTACACCTAAGAAAAAAATTTCCCCTAAGCTCCTTAACTTTCTCTTCTGCCCCTAACATACATACATGCATGCACGTGTGTGTGTGTGTGTGTGTATGTGTGTGTGTGTGTGTGTGTGTGTGTGTGTGTGTGTGTCTTCCAGCACCCTGCCAGATCCAGGTCTTCCCTCAAAATACACATCTGGACAACTTCATAGCAGCTAGCCCCAAGTGGTCCATACTTACTTTGCCCTAGATGGTCCCACAGAGCCTGGACATTAAGGAAAACAGCCCTGGACTTGACCAGCTTCCCAACTATTTTAGGTTCACAAAAATACTGTCACTCCCAGACAGCAGGAAGCACTCTAAGAACAATGGGGCCCTCATTCATGCATCAGCATCACCCCTTTCTATTGCTTCACCTTTTATAACAAACAAAAGAGAGAAATGGTATAAGTTCGAGGCTCAGCCAGCCTGCCTTTCAGGAACTCAGTAGCAGCAGCAGCAGCAGCTTATGTTATCACCTGCCATCTTCACTATATCACTATCACTACAAGTTGCTCATTTCAGCTGTGCAGCATTTCTTCCCTTTAAATGTCCCAGCTACCCCAAACAAACCCCTCTCTCTTCTCTCTCTCTCTGTCTCTGTCTCTCTGACTCTGTCTCTGTCTCTGTCTGTCTCTGTCTGTCTGTGTCTCTGTGTCTCTGTGTCTCTGTGTCTCTGTCTCTCTCTGTCTCTCTCTCTGGCTCTCTCTCTGGCTCTCTCTCTGTCTCTCTTTGTCTCTCTCTCTCTCTGTGTCTCTCTCTCTCTCTGTCCCCACTCAAAGATGGATTTTTGCCTTTCCTTTCTCCCCTATTAAACTTCTTGTGTTAGCTCTATTCAATGATGTGATGTTTTCTAGGTGGTATACCTTGTTATGCACCTGCCAGGGTACCTTTTGATGCTTTAGGCTAACAACTAATATCTTTTAAAATGATGCATGTTTCTCCACAAAGGTCATCCCATTACTGTTTCTCTTCATCTTGGTATTCGTGAGCTGAGTAGTCTGTAATACCACTCAGTCTCCTTTTCCTCAAAGAATACACACAACCAAGAAGTCAATACTCTTGAAAGAAGAATGTAAAATTAATCTTTCTTCCTCAATCTGTGTCATGTATTGGCTAAGATAAAATACTTACACGCTGGCTATTAATATTTTTTAATTCTCTGTATAAATGAAACATTGAATTAGACACACAGTATGAGACAGACACATCCTAAAGATCATGAAAGGAGTAATATTTACCTGAGAATCTCTGGCAAGGGATGTTTATTTTCATTAGGAGTTGGTTATAAGTTATTATTGTTCTTATTCACAGAGAGCAATTCAAAGAAAACAAGATTGAACTCAGGAATGGCTCTCCTTCCCTTTGTTTTTCATGCTTAGGTTTAGAGATAGGGGTTGAAAATAAAGAAGGGAGAATACAGAAAATTATAGGGAGTATAGAAGAAAAAGTAGATTAGTGATTCTACTCCTCAACTTAATGCCATAATTGTTACTCACAAGGTTGTTTTTAATTCACTGGTATAGAATTTTGTATATAGATGAAAAGTAAGTTTAATTTTAAATACAGTAGTATGGAATTCAAATTTGAGATTATTCTTCACACACATACATGCACACACACTATACACACACACACACACACACACACACACACACACACACATATATATATATATATATATATATATTCTAATATGTGGTATAATAGCCATACAACTCAATTATAATACAAGATTTACTTCCAATACTTTGAAAGTGCTATTGTAGGCTATTTAGGATAACTAAGTTATACAAGTTAGATGTGACCTGATCAAATCATGGGTATATCTATTACTAGTTTATTTTTATTACAAGAATATGCATCCTATGTGTAACAGATAGATATAATTCTATAGAAAGATAAAGTCAAATAGTTAGATAAGGTCTTCAAAAACCTCAGAGACATACAGAATATGGCATTTAAAGATGCTTTTATTATTTTAAAGATACATTTACAATAAGACAAGTTAACTCCTGGCAACACCCAGCCTACCTCAAAGAAGATGATGAGCCACAAAGAACCTCCTTATGGAGATGTGTTCAAATGTGACAAACAAGCCACTGTGCAAAGTGTCCTTGTGTTTACCACAGACAGAATTCTGCCTAAAAGTGGGCAAGCTTGGATGCAGGCAGCATTGATGGCCAAACTCTGCTAAGACATATTGGGCCAGAATGCTAAAGAGTGTTCTTCAACGTTATATAGAAATTGGGCTGACTGTTCAGGCAGCAAGTTATATCTGTCATCTTCTCATTTGAGAAACTGCTAACCTGAACTCCCTGAATTTATCCTGAGAATTAGCATTTGTTGTAACAGAAGAGCCCATATAAGTTTCCAAAAGAAGAAAGCAACCAACATTTCTCCTCAGCTATGATTATTCTGAACCACAACAGTGATCAGATCAGTCCAGTAATACTAAAGGTGCAGTAATGGCATGCATAGCTTGGTGGTAACCAACAGCTTTCTAAATTGGATCGAGACTTCCTCCACAAGCAGGAATACGCATCTGCTGCTGTATACATAGCCAACTGCACAGGGCTAGCGAAGACATGAATCTTAGAGATAATCCATAACTACCACTTTATTAAACTAGAATATTTCTAAAGTACAATGTAAATAATTGCACAGGTTAGTATAGTTCTCACTTTTCACCAATGAATATTCTTTTTGCCACAGTTGAAGATCATTAACAGAAACAGATTGTTTAATAGTCTTAACTAATCCTACATCTGACAAAGTGCTAATGTCCAAATATATAAAGATCTCAAAGCTTTAAACAAAAATGAACAACTTAATCCAATAGAAAAATGGATGACAGAGCTAAGCAAAGAATTCTTAACACAGGAATCTTGAATGCCCGACAAACACTTAAACACTCAACATTCTTAGGCATTAAGGAAATGGATATAAAAAGGAGTTTGCGATTCTATTGTATACCCTTCAGAATGGCTATGGTCAAAACCTCAAGTTACAGCACATGCTGATGAGGAGAAAGGGAAGCACTCTTCCTTTGCTGGTGAGAGTGCAGACTTGAACAACCACTTTGGAAATCAATCTGGTACTTTCTCAGAAATTTAGGAATAATTACTCCTCAAGACCCAGCTATACCTCTCCTGGGTATATACCCGAAAGATGTGCCACCATAGAACAAGGACATTTGCTCAAATATGTTTATAGCAGCATTATTCGTACTACCCAGAAGCTGAAAACAATATAGATGGCCCTCCTACAAATAATGGCTAAAGAAACTGTGGTATGTTTACACAATGAATTCTCAGTTATTAAAAACAAAGAAATCATGAAACTTCCATACAAATAGATGGGCCAAGAAAAGATTATCCTAAGTGAGATAACCCAGACCCAGAAAGACACACATGGTATGTACTCATATAAGTGGAGTTCAGTCATATAATACAGGTTAAACGTTCTATGGAGTGCAGACTCAAATAACATAAGTAGCAAGGAGAACCCAAGGTAAGATGCTCAAAATCGCTCAGGAGAAATAGAAAAGAGAGATGTAGTGGAAAAAGAGAGGAAACAGCGTAGTAGAGTGCAGGGAGGTGTGAGGGGTAAGACCTGACCTGGGCAGAGTTGGGGCAGGAGGGCAGAAGGCCTATAGAGAAAAGAGAAACTGTGGGCTAGGGCACCTCTGTGACAAGCTAGAGATCCAAGTCAGAGTAGGCTTCTGGTAGAATATGAGGGGGAACCATATTTTTAAACATGAATGTAAGATATTTGCACAACAGATATGATATGGAGAAGTTTATTATAGTAGTATGGGGGGAGTAGGAAGGAGAGTATACCCCAGAGTGAGAGAGCAAGAGAGGAAGAGAGAAGAGGTAAGAGAGCACGATAGGAGAAAGGGAAGAGAAAGAGAGGCAAAGTGGGTTTGTCCTTTTATATACTCCTGAGCAAGGAGACACCTAGAGGCAGGTGAGTAATAACGTCATAGGTTGCTAGGCAGACTTGGGCAGGACACAAATCCATAGCGTCTAAAGAGGACACCTCTAGACAAGACTTCTAGTACAGGAAGAGGGAAATCCAACCCATTCAGTATTTCTTTTTACAATTTTTATTAAATGTTTTTACATATGCATTTACATCATTACACATATATACAATAAACTACCTACAACAAGAAGAACCACAAAACAGTCAGGGATTATATGAATGTTACATTCTTAGTGTTTTGGCTATTTGTGATGGGCAGCTTTGAAGAAAAAAATCATTCCTGTCTTGGTGAGTCAAAAATTCTGAATTTAAATCAATACCCATCACATCTCATCTTTATGAATTTAAAACATCTATCTAGGCCTAAAAACATATTAATCCCTAAAAAACTAAGCTTAATAGTAAAACCAAATTATCTGGTCTTCAACCCCATTAGAGACTTGAGAAGGAATAACATTAATTACCTGAGTATTCATGGAGTACAGGTTAGCAGCTTCCCAAATGAGAAGATGACAGAGACAGTTTGCTACCTGAGCAGTCACCCAAAACTCTATATGACATTGTAGCATCATCTTCAGTCTTCTGGTCCAATATATCTGACAGACATATTTGGGAGGCAGGAACAATTGGGGACTGCTTACCCTGTCTCTGCAGAGTTTGGCCTTGGATGCTGCCTGCATCCAAGCTTGCCTATTTCTAGGAAGAATTCTGTCTGTGGCAGAAATGAGCATATTTTCCCAGTGCTATTTTGCCACGTTTGAAGCCATCTCTGTAAGGAGATTCTTTGATGCTGATCAACGTCTTTGAATTAGGCTGGGTGTTGCCAGGAGTTAACCTGTCTCATTGTATATGTATCTTTGAAATAATGAAAACATATTTAAATGCCATATTCTGTATGTCTCTGAGGTTTTGGAGACCTTATCTATTTGACCTTATTTTTCTATAGAATCATACCTATATGTTACACATAGGATCCATATTCTTGTGATAAAGATGAACTGGTAATTGATATGACCATGATTTGATCAAGTAACAATTAACTTGTATAATGTACTTATCCTAAACATTCTGAAATAGCACTTTCAAAGTTGAAGTAAACCTTGTATTATAATTGAATTATATGGGTATAACACTGCATATTAAAGTAGAAATGTATATAATGTGTGTGAAGTATAATCTTAAATTTGAATTCTATACCAATGTATCTAAAATTAAATTTATTTTTCATCTATATACAAAATTCTATACCAGTGGATTAAAAATGACCTTGTGATTAACAAGGCATTCAGTTGAGAAGTAGATGCACTAATCTCTTTTTTGTCCAATCATCCCTATATATTTCTGTATTCCCCCTTCTTTCTTTTCAACTGCTATCTCTAAACTTAAGAAAGAAAATATTGGAGATCTTTCAATCTTTTGAAATCTTCAATTTCCTTATTCAGAGGTTTGAAGTTTCTTTTTTCATACAAGTCTCTTACTTTCTTGGTTAGAGTTACACAAAAATACTTTTATTTGTGGCTTTTGTGAAGGGTGTGGTTTTCCAAACTTCTTTCCCAGCCTGTTTTTCATTTGTATGCTGCAAATTTCAAGTTTCATTGCATTGTGGTCAGTTACTTTAATCTTTAGAATTTGCAAAGATATTTCTTTCTCAGGATGTGGTCTATATTTTAAAAAGTTTCCATGTGTTGCTGAGTAGAATGTGTGTTCTTTTAATATCCTGGTTTGAATATTCTGTTGATAAAAGTCCACTTACTGTATCAATTAATTCTGTTGTTTCTGTTTGTTTATTTATTTATTTATTTATTTATTTATTTATTTATTCATGCATCCAAATTGCCTGTCTATCCAGATACTGAAATCGCATACTGTTGATGTATAACTTAGTTCCAATATTTTTAAATGAAATTATGTGTCACAATGTTTGGTGCATTTATATTTAAGATAGCAATCTTTTCCTGATTATAATTAAGTGCCCTTTTTCTTTTCTCCTCTCATTAGTTTTATTTTGAAGACTAGTTTGTCAGATATTAGGATATCTCCAGCTGGTTGTTGTCCTTACCACATTTGGTTGGACTATTCTGTACATCCTTATGTTCCAAGCAGAATAATCAGTAATCAAGTAGAGCATGATGGATAGTTTCACACACTTGCTTCAGTCACAGATATTTGTGATTTTTGAGTAAACAACATGGACTCCGCTCTGTTCTTTGTTGTTCACAGCAGCTGAGTAAATATTCAGAATTATGGAATACAAAGCATTAAATTAAAAAGGAACGTAGCCTTTTAAAATTTCTGTCACACTACAGGCATAGTTGGTAAGACTTTTCAAGGTGATAGGTAATAATTACGGGATTTTACAATTGGTAATCTGAGAATAACAATCACCATCCCTGCGCCTCCCAGTCTGATATTAGTGGTGGGTGCTGAAAGGCGTGTCCTCAATGTGCCACTTTCTTAGGAAAACAGAACCATAGGAAAGAAGGTTTATCTGTTTCTGGAGCTTTCATTCAGAATTTTACTTGGCAATGCCCTAGATGGAATATGGAGTGGAGTTTGTATTCAAACCTCTTTAGATTCTGTGCTGCTATAACAAGAAATGACTGAACGGTGATTTCTACATTTCTGGCCACACAATTATATTAATGTTGAAAACACACTCTTCTTGGATAATTCTCAGCAAATGATTGAATGGTCCATATCATTGTCGACCATTCTGTTTTGGGGGTATGTGTCGGGAAAGGGTTGTTCCATTTCTGCGTTTGTTATTTTTCTGATGGTTCTTCTCAAGTGACCCAAAACGCATAGGATTGTACCGTTGTTTAAACTTTCCTTGTCAAATTCTTGTTTCCTCTCTTATTTTACAAGTTACAAGCCTGCTGTGCTGGACTCAAGTGTCTTCCTATCTACTATTTCCACCTTTACCCTCCATGAAAGTATTTCATGCACTAAATCTATATTAGGTCTAATCTTAACTTTTCCCCTGCTTCTTAGAGTACCCACACTATCACAATCTTGATATCAACCACTTCCAAGAGTACCACAGAAAGACCTGAGCCAAACTGCACATAACAATTTATCTTCATAATAACATACTTTATTGGAAAAATTTTACCAATCCTTCTCCAGATGAAATTATCATGGCAGACAGGAAATAATTTCACACAGTTTTTATACTCCCTATAAAGAATAGAGTTCCCTTGCCTTTGAGCATGATATTGAGTTAATTACAAATGTCTAAGAAAGAAAATATGCCATTAATGGTGCTAATCTTTCATAATTGATGGTGATAGAGTCTGACTTTCAACCAATAACTATTTTGGGAACCTTTTGGAAAAGATTCTTTATTCCAGATAAGTCTTCAGATAACAGAATATATCTGTAATTTATCCATAGAAGAGACACTTGGATTAATTTCTAGTAAGGCAATTTTGGTACCCCAACCTTATTTTTAGCCACTGTCACTAGAAAACATGTTATGTGGAAATGTATTAGTGACTATACGCTTAAATTTATTGGATATACTCAATTCATTTTCTTAAAAATTTATGAGAAATTATATACCCACAAACACATTTTATCACATATTGACATATTAATGCATATATATGAAAACATGCATCTATATCATGAGTTATTTTTAAGAAGGCTTTCTCATAAAATATTTTCAATATGTTTTGGCTGCTTTTCAATCCTGAATGTGTACTTAACATCATTATTAATAACTCAATAATATAATTCCATTTCATTATTTGATTATCATTGTGTCTAATCATCTCTTTTATAAGAAATTGAAAAGCTTTGGAGAATGTCATGGCTTTGTTCTAAATAATTTACAAATTGTGGGAAATATGCATGACTAATGGTTCTCACCTATAAGGAGCATATCTGGAGCATAGAAGAGCTAAAGAGCATTCACAACCCTTCAAGGACAGCAACAGTGGAAAGGCAATAGAGATGCACTGTAACTATACAGACCTTTAAACAAAACAAAGCTAAGAAAAACAAACAAGCAAACAAAAGATGATGAAACACCACAAACCTCAGAGAGGGAAACCTAGCATGAGAGAGATCCCTCAGTATAAGAAGCCCTGAGCAGACAGCAATAGCATCACCCAGAAAGGGCCAGGAAGAACAGAAATCTATTGCGAGGGGTCACTGCACATGCATCTTGAAAGGAGTCAAGAGTCTTTCCATGCTGTTATTTCTGAGTACTCACAAAGGCCATATGCTCGTTTAAGTAGTGGTAGCCTGGAGAGCCAGTCAAGCTACAGTGTATCATTGCATCACAGAAACAGAGAGCTTCCTATAGTAGAATCCTGTTAAAAGTCTCATTTTTCTTCTGGAGCAATCAATTCTGGAATGCAGAAATTTGAGGGAAAGATTGCTATCCAAAATTTCTGTCTGAGTTTCTGACCAATAAAGAATATCCACAGCCGATTCTGGCCACAAAGGACACATTTTGGTTGCTAGGGAGGCCTGACAAGGAAAACAAAAAGACAAATGACACAAAGACTCTGTGCTCCTCAGAAGACACACTGTCAAAGTGTCCATGTGTATAAGATCTAGTGAGCAGAAAATAAATAAAAGCTTCTAGAAAATTCTAGACACCTTAATGATTAAAAGCACTGAACAAACTAGGAATAGAAGGATCATAATTCATAGAATAAAGGCTCCATAGAACAATACTGTTAGTGGGGATAAAGAAAGAAGAAATTATAAAGGAAAAGAGAATAAATCCTATTAATATGATGATTAATATGATATCATAGAGGTAATTACATATTTATGCATAAAATGAAACACTAAAATCCATCATGTCATACAATTATTATAAGCTGATACAATAATATAAATGACAAAACAAGATTAAAATAACAAACTACAGTGCAAAATTCAAAAAGTTTAGTCATTTGTCCATTTTCTGCTTATGTAATTCAGACTTACACCTCTCTTACAGTTAAAATTGGACCAAAAGACAGATGGTGAAGGCTTAAAATGATGTGTTTATTAAAGTCATGTAGGCTGCTAAATTATTTCTCACTATCACATGTTTCCATATGCTAGCTGTTCCACCGGAACAAGATCAATGAAATTTGAAGGTAGAGAGGGAGAAATAAGAATTCTATTGTCTATGTATACAACAAAGATTTATTAACAAAGAATATATGAAGTAATGTCATAAAAAATTTTAGAAACAATTGGACCATTCTGACACGTAGTAAGGCTTACTAAGATATAAGGGTATTGCCTTAAAATAATAAAAGGTAAGTAGTAAAGTACATGATATTTGAGATGCACACAAGACACTCATTTTAGGTAAAACTTTTCTCCATAGAAATAAATATACTATAAGTCACCTTCAATATAAATACATGCTATTATAAAGCAATGAAGTGACTCATTTTCTATTGCTGTCTTGGGAGACCATGAATGATGCAACTTATAGGTGAAAGAGTTTATTGGGCTTATAGTTTCAGATGGAAAATAGCCCATAACCATTCTAGCCAGAATCATGGTAAGAGACAGGCAGGCATGGCTTTGGAGCAGTAGCTGAGGGCTGTGATGTTGTGATGTAATTGTGAAAAAAGAGATATAGAGAATCTTGACTATTTGTATTTGAAACCTTGAAGAAACATCTGCCCTATCTTGGTGAGTTTAAAACTCTGAAGGTAAGTCCATGTCTATCATATCTCATCTTTATCAACTTCAAACATCTATATAGACCTAAGAACATCTTAACCCCTTAACAACTAAGCTTAATTGTAAAACTAAACTGCCTGATCTTCATCCTCATCAGCGACTTAAGAAGGAATAAAATTAATTACGTGAGTAGACAAGAAGTGTAGGTTAGCAGCTTCCAAAATGAGAAAATGACAGAGATAGTTTGCTGTCTGAACAGTCACCCAAAACTCTCTACAATGCTAGAGCAATATTTTCAGTCTTCTGGCCCAATATATCTGACAGACAGAGTTGTGAAGCAGGAACTATTGAAGACATGCTTACCCTGTCTTGACAGAGTTTGGCTGTCAACTCTGCCTGCATCCAAGCTTGCCCATTTTTAGGTTTTATAGATTATTGTATACATGTGTAATAATATAAACATATCTGTAAAAAGGAAAAATAATTTAAAAATATCGATAAATAAAATAAATAAGTAAACAACACAAGACAGTAAAAAAAAAGAAAGAAAGAAAGAAAGAAAGAAAGAAAGAAAGAAAGAAAGAAAGAGAGAGAGAGAGTGAGACATAGAGAAAGGTAATAGGAAATGGCTTGGGATCTTGAAATCTCAAACCCAAACACAATAACATGCTTCCTCCAAAAAGGTCATACTTACTAATCCTTTCCAAAGAGTTCTACAAAATGAGCACCAAACATTCACGTGTTTGAGCTTACGGAGGGCCATTCTTATTCAAGCCACCACAACAAGTTAGAGAAAAATGAGGACAAAAAGAGTCCAAGGTGCTTATTCCCTTTTAAAATTAAAATTTTTCTATGTACAGAGCAGCTCCCTTTAAAAACTGAGCCATATTAATCTTAAGAAATTATTTTTTAAAAAAAACTGAATAACAAACATGGGCAGCAAGAAGAGTTGCTAAGTATTTGCTAAGTACCAAGCTCTCCACAAGTATCCCATTTTACATATCCCTTAGGGGATTCTAATCTGTTCAGCAGAGAGAAATAGACTGTATTTGGGGCTCTGCTTATCAGTGAAGTTCAGACTCCCTGAGAGAGACTAATTTGCATCCAGAGTTCTAAGTTCAAATTCACAAGGAATAGCCTCCTTGACTAGGCTTGGATTATACACACAAACCTAATTTAATCAGCCATTTTTGAAAGAATTGTGCTCAAATGGGATTTTCTTCTGGAACAATAAGGATAATAAGATCATCACAGACATTTTATAGAACTGAAAACTGCATGTGGTGTCTGATGTTTTGTAGACCCAAAATTAAGTGAGAACACATAAAATAAAATTTTTGCAGTATCTGGAAAAGTAAATTATCTTAACTGTTTTGAGGTTTTAATGAAGCTGATATTTTATGCTATTGCTTACTTACACAATAAGGAATGCGAACTGATAAAAAGAAGTACACGTAAGTCAAGAAGTTCAAGGACAACAAAATCTATTTTAAATGAAATTATTGTCAAGATTACTATGTGAAAAATGGAAAGCAATCTTTCCTAAGTCTCCATTTCAAAATTGAGTTGTATTAAACAATTGCACATGATATTGACATCCTTGAATATTGCATTTAGTGTGGTGATGAATGACTGGTCTAAGATTTGTGGTGTCTTTATTACTTGTAGACAGACTCACTGTGAAAGATAATGGAGTAGCTACTGTTCTTATTGATGTGTTCAAATAGTTTGACATACAGGAAACTTAAGGAGTTTAACTTACTTCACAGTTTGAGGATACAAACCACTCACGGGGAAGCTGTAGTAGAAGGCATTTGAGGCAGCTGGTCAAATTGCCATCTGCAGGCAGGAAGGAGAGAACTCTGGATGCAAGTGGTCATAGAGCTTTCTCCTTTTTATGAACTCTAGGACTCTAGCCTAAGGGGCAATACTACCCACTTATATTGGGAGTTTGAACTTCTGTGGGAACAAAAGAATCTTCAAGAATCAGTTCAGGATTGGATGCATATTGTTGATATGAGCCATTTCCTGGCCCTCATACCAGTTTCCCATGAATATCCATTTGTGAATGGTATTCATTATCCCAATACAAGTAGCATTTCCTTGTTGAGTTTTTACCTAAACTTTGTAAAGGGCTAAATCTTTTGTGCAGCATTTGATGCGAAATCATATGGCTTGAGTTATATAAAAGAATCTCCATTTGGCTCAAGATATCATGGCCCCATAAATGCAGGGTCATATTGGCAGGGCATACACTTTAAATGACCTTTAACATCCTGTAAACTAATCCTAGAAGAACTCTGTGATGGTGCCCATAACATACCCATCCCTACAATTCAGCAACAGCTGCTTGAAGAGGCTACACTGGGGACCAATGTCATTCCACAACCATTAACACAACCCTCAGTGTCAAGAAGCCCAAGAAAATATCACTAGGTGATGCATTCTTAATTCAGGTGTAATACTAAAATAAATTTGGTGAGACTAAGCCAACTTTTAGTTTACTTGTAAAAGTATCAACTATTATCCACTGGTGAAGCTGTAGCCTCTGTAGTTTCTTGCTGTTTTAGCAAAAATAAGTCCTGCCATGCTTAATGGAAAGGGCCCATATACCTCATATGAATGTCTGAGCCTCCATGCTAGGGTTAGTGTAGATTGGGTGGCAGAACTGAGGTAGAGTGATCCGCTGCCTGAGGGTGCCTGATACAGCTGAGTGATGACACACTCCGGTGACTGAAGGTCATACATATGCTCTATATTGGTTTATGGGCTGAACAAGTAGTCCCTAATGTTTGACGGGGGCAAGGTAAGCACTATTGGTCATTTCCTGGCCCTCCTAGTGATTTTCCATGAATATTCCTTTGTGAATGCTGTTTGATAGCCCAATAGATTCCTCCCTAATAGGGAAGGTGTAGCTGCAGGGCCGTGCAGACTGTACAGAGGATACAGGGGTTGATTGTTTGATTGATTGTTTTGACATTTCTGTTAGTATGGCGCTCACAGGCAAAGTGGCCTATCCTTCGTACATAAGAGTTATCACCTGTTCCTTCAAGGTATAGAATATCCTTAATGGCACCTGAGAAACTCACACCTCAAAGGTAGCAAGGGCCTATGTCTGCACAAATTTAATTATCTCCTATAAATCTAAGCCGATTAAACCATCAAAGTGCCTCCTTACATATTTTACTAGAATATTCAAAAGCTAATTGTTTCATAATAACTTTTCCTGCAATGATTGGGGTCAGGTGTACCCATGTAGCTTGGATGACTGTGCCATAAAGATTCTCTACTCTTCTGGGTCCTGAGAATCTCACTCAGTGACTGGTTTTGGTTTTTCCATTTGGTGGGCAACTCTCTCCAAGCCTTTAAAGTAGTTATGTTATTTTGCTGGTAGGTTTGCAAAGAATAGTGTGATTGTTTACAAGTCTCTTCCTAAGGCTCTATCCCCAGGAGCATACTTATGGTTATAGGAGTTTCATCAACTAAAAGATAGTTCACTTGGCCTTAATAAAATTCCATGAATCCAGCCTTGAATAAGAGTTAATAGCCTGCGTTGAGTTAAGATTTTTACCAGGCATGGATATCCAGAGGTTTGCCAGGTATTATTAATAAAACACTTTATACAAATCCTTCAATATATGAAGCTGCAGGCCCACACATGGGGATTAAAAGGCTTGTTTTATCTTCTTTAAGGATTTGAAAGACATAGTTTCAGGTATTGTTGCACCTATGTTGGGATATTTGTGTCTAGTTGCTCAAATATAGTCAAAACCATTACTATATTAACCCAATGGCCTTGCCCTAAACTATGCCTCATGGAGAGGAGTAGGACCATTCCCCCAGAGTCTCTTAGTGGCCCAGACTCAAAATGCAATGTTGCCACAGGCTGGGTGGCTTTGTCCTATAACTACTACCTTCAGTTTTAGCATCAGAAGCATCAGGATGGTCAGGGCAAGCCAGGTCCGTAAATTAAATTTGTCTCTCTTTCTCTAGTGTCTCACTGGCAAGCTCTATGTGGCTGGTCAATTCCAGGATTCAAACTGACAAAATCCACCTTCCTGTGAGATAATGATTGCAGATGTGTGGAATCATATATATGCCTCACAAACTGAAAGTGAGAATGGAAACACATTCAAGACCTTTGGTCATCTTTTCCTTAGGATCAAAATACTCTCTCTTTAGTGCCAGAGTTGTTACATAGTTGACCACATTCAGTCACATTCAGGTCCCCCTGGGCTATGGCTGAAGGCAACACAATGCCAATGCCTTGGTCATCGGTCCCTAATCTGCTTCCTTGATCCTAAATATTCTGACATAATACAAGCTCCTGATACACATGCTCTGTACCAGCAGCATGCCTCCTCTAGGTACAAGGAATGTGCACCATCAATGGAGAAAAAGCCAGGCAATAGTTAAGCAATGTACCCATTGTATTCCACTTCAGCTTTTCATGCATGAGGTCTTTGTTCTAATTGTCTGATGAATGCTATACTTGTCTCATCTTTTATGAGAGTATGTTTTGAATATATTTATACCTGCTCTCAATTTTGTTTATGTCTCTGCTCACATAGGGTAAGTTACAAAATGTATCACTGCTCAGTGCCTCACTGCATTTGCATTATACACAGTGTGTGAAAATAGACTATGCTCCTGATTTTATCTTTTCTGCATTTAAAAGCTTTTGTGCCCAACATAAAATAGGTCACAATATGGGCATTCTTTATTATCCATAGGGACAGCTTATTGTACAAAGATCCCACAATGTTTCCAACAACAATTAGAAAAACAAAAATGGGAGGCAAAATTTTCTTCCCCTACCAGTCTACACAGGGCTTTCTTTACATTGCTTTTAAAAATCATACAGCATATTAGACCTTTCTCAGATCTTTTCCCAGTCTGTAGGCTGTCGCTTTGTTCTCTTGAAAGTGTCTCCAGCCTTACAGAAGCTTCTCAGCCTCATGAGGTCCCATTTATTAATTGTTGATATTAAGGCCTGTGCTGTTGGTGTTCTGTTCAGGAAGTTGTCTCCTGTGCCAATATGCTCCAGGCTCTTCCCCACTTTTTCTTCTAAGTGACTTAGTGTCTCTGGTTTTATGTTGAGGTCTTTAATCCACTTGGATTTGAGTTTTGTGCAAGGTGACAAATATGGGTCCAGTTGCATTTTTTTACACATAGACTTTCACTTAGACCAGCACCATTTGTTGAAGATGCTATCCTTTTTCCATTGAATGGATTTGGCTTCTTTACAAAAATCAAGTGACCATATGTGTGTGGATACATATCTGGGTCTTCAATTCGATTCCACTGATCAACCAGCCTGTTGCTGTGCCAGTACCATGCTGTTTTAATTACTATTGCTTTATAGTACAGTTTGAGATCCGGTATGGAGATTCCTCCGGAGCACCTTTTAGTGAACAAGATTGTTTTAGCTATTCTGGGTTTTTTGTTTTTCCATATGAAGCACAGAATTGAACTTGTTTTTTTTTTTTTTTTTTTTTTTTTTTTTTTTTTTTTTTTTTT
>OU015758.1:27601228-27622154 GCA_907169655.1 Acomys percivali | reverse complement strand
TTTTGGTTTTTCAAGACAGGGTTTCTCTGTGTAGCCTTGGCTGTCCTGGGCTTGCTTTTTAGACCAGCCTGGCCTTGAACTCACAGCGATCCTCCTGCCTCTGCCTCCCGAGTGCTGGGATTATAGGCGTGCGCCACAACGCCCGGCCAGAATTGAACTTTCAATGTCTTTAAAAAATTGTGTAGGTATTTTCATAGGGATTGCATTGAATCTGTAGATTGCTTTTGGTAGGATGGCCATTTTTACTATGTTAATTCTCCCAATCCATGAGCAAGGAAGATCATTCCATCTTCTCATGTCATCTTCAATCTCTTTCTTCAGAGTTTTGAATTATTTTTCAAACAAGTCCTTCACTTGCTTAGTTAGAGTAACTCCTAAATATTTTATATTGCTTGCGGCTAATGTGAAGGGTGTGGCTTTCCTGATTTCTTCCTCTTCAAGCTTGTCATTTGTGTATAGGAAGGCTACAGACTTTTTTGAGTTAATTTTGTATCCAGTCAATTTGCTGAAGGTGTTTATCAGCTGTAGGAGTTCTCTGGTGGAATTTTGAGGGTCTCTTATGTGCACTATCATATCATCTGCAAATAGCGATAATTTGACTTGTTCCTTTCCCATTTGGATACCCTTGACCTCCTTTTGTTGTCTTATTGCTCTGGCTAGAACTTCGAGTACTATATTGAAGAGATATGGAGAGAGTGGGCAGCTTTGCCTTGTTCCCGATTTTAGAGGAATTTCCTTGAGTATCTTACCATTTACTTTGATTTTGGCTATTGGCTTGCTGTATATAGCCTTTATTATGTTGAGGAAAGTGCCTTATATCCCCAATCTCTCTAAAACTTTAAACATGAATGGGTGCTGGATTTTATCAAATGCTTTCTCTGCATCTAAAGAGATGATCATGTGTTTTTTTATTTTCAGTTTGTTTATATGGTAGATTACATTGATGGATTTCTGTATATTAAACCATCCCTGCATGCCTGGGATGAAGCCACTTGGTCATGATGAATGATATCTTTGATGTGTTCTTGTATTCGTTTTGCAAGTATTTTATTTAGTATTTTTGCATTGATGTTCATAAGAGAAATATATAAAGAACTCAAGAAATTAAACATCACGAAACCAAATAACCGAATTGAGAAATGGGCCTTGGAACTAAACAGAGAATTCTCAACAGAAGAATATCAAATGGCTGAGAAACACTTAAAGAAATGCTCAACCTCCTTAGTCACCCAAGTAGAACATTATGTTAGGCAGATTTGGGCACAGGGGTCCCGCTCAAACTAAGGCACCAGCCAAGGACAATACAGGCGGTAAACTTTAAACCCCTACCTAGATCTAGCCAATGGACAGAACAGTCTCCACACTTGAGTGGAGAGTGGGATATGACTTTCTCACGTACTCTGGTGCCTCACATTTGACCATGTCCCCTGGAGGGGGAGACCTGGTGGCACTCAGAGGAAGGACAGCAGGTTACCAAGAAGAGACTTGATACCCTATGAGCATATACAGGGGGAAGTAATCCCCCTCAGGAACAGTCATAGGAGAGGGGAATAAGGGGAAACTGGGAGGGAGGGTAGATTGGGAGGATACAAGGGATGGGATAACCATTGAGATGTAACAAGAATAAATAAATTTAAAAAAAATCATACAGCATTAAGGACTTTCAACAATTGAATAAAAATCAAGGTAGAATACATCCAAACCTACGGGATACAATGAAAGCAATGTTATTGTAAAATTTCATAGCACTAAGTGCCTTCATAAAAAAATTGGAAAGATACCATACTATCAACTTAACACACCTGAACCCTCTAGAAAAAAAAAAGAAGCAAACCCACTTGAAAGGAGTAGATGGCATGAAATAATTAAGTTATGGGATAAAATTAATAAATTAAAACCAAAAATAATAATTCAAAGAATCAATGAAACCAAGAGCTGGTTGTTTGTGAAAATCAACCAGATAGACAAACCTTTAGCCAAACTAACTAAAATACAGATGGAGAGTATCCAAATTAACAAAATCAGAAATGTTTTAGGGAGGAAATAAAAAAATCCTTAGGTCTTTCTTCAAAAGCCTGTATTCCATAAAATTGGAAAATCTAAAGGAAATGGATGATATTCTTGATAGATTTCACTTACCAAAGTTGAATCAAGATCGGGTTACAATCCTGTAATCCCTAAGGAAATAGAAGTGATCAACAAATGTCCTCCAACCAAAAAAAGATCTCAGGGACAGATGGCTTTAGCACAGAATTCTCCCAGGCACTCATAGAAAAACGAGCAACAACACCATTCTAACTTTTCCACAAAATAGGAACAGAAGAAACATTACCAAACTCATCCTATGAAACCACAGAAGGTTTAACAATGAACAACAATTTCAGACCAATTACACTTAGAACATTGATGAAAAGTACTCAATAAAATACTCACAAACTGAATCCAAGAACACGTCAAATATATCATCCAACATGATCAAGTAGGCTTCATCCCAGTGATGCAGGGATTGTTCAAACTATGAATATTCATCAATGCAATTCACTATCTAAACAAATTTAAAGGAAAAAATGAACCACATAATCTTCTCATTGGATGCAGGAAAGGACTCCTATACACAAATGATAAATGGGATGAGAAAGAAGTAAGGGAATCTACACCCTTCCCAACAGTCACAAATAATATAAAGTATCTAGGTATAACTCTATCCAAACAAGTTAAAGACTTGTATGATGAGACCTTCAAGTATCTGAAGAAAGAAATTGAAGAAGATATCAGAAGATGGAAAGATGTCCCATACTCATGAATCAGTAAGATCAGCATAGTAAAAATGACCATCTCACTGAAAGTAATCTACAGATTCAGCAAAATCACCATCAAAATATCAGCATACATTTTTTACAGACATTGAAAGACCAAATATAAACTTCATATTTAAAAAAGGGTAGCTAACACAATCCTATAACGTAAAAGAACTCCTGAAGGTATCTCCATGCCTAAACTCAAGCTATACTATAGAGTAACAGTAATAAAAATTGCATCATACTATCTTGGAAATACACTTGTTGATCAATAAAATTTAATCGAAAACCTAGAAGCAATCTCACACACCTATGGACAGCTTATTTTATACAAAGGAGCCAAAACCATACAATGGAAAAAAGACAGCAATTTCAACAAATGGATCTGGTCTAACTAGATATCTACATGTAGAAAAATGCATATAAATCCTTATTTATCACCATGCACAAATCTCAAATCCAAGTGAATCAAAGACCTCAAGATAACACCAGATACATTAAATCTATTAGAAAAGAAAATGACATAGAGCTTTGAGATCATTGGCACAGAAGACAACTTCCTGAATAGAACACCAGGTGACTGAGTTTGCTAATACAGACATGAATACTCAGGAGTTTGTGTCCATGTACAAGCATGCAAAGGCCAGAGAATGACATTGAGTCATATCCTCTGGAGCTATGAATTATTGCTCATAAGAGAGTCACGTTCTCTCCTTGAACTGGAATCTTCCCATTTCTTCTAGGCTGGCTGGCCAGTGAGCACCAGGAATTTGCCTGCCTTTGTTGCCCAATCATCCTTAACCATATCTGGCTTTTTAAGTGTTTTCTTGATGTATGAACTCAGGTTCTGATGCATCCATACTGAGTACTCTTAGCCATTGTGCCATCTAACCAGAAACTTGAAAATTTGAAGAAAACCAGTGATTAACTGACAAACAATGCCTGTACCAGATGTTATTTCTCACTTCTTTTTAGATGTGAAAATGTCTATTTCACTTAACAAGTTGACATCTAAGGTTAAATACGTTGATAATTTTCTTGGTTATATATTAAAGCTACTGAAAAAATTTAAAAACATGTTTCTCTACTTCTATGTCACATTCTCTCAAAACAACAAAAAAAGGAAAATAAATTATGTGATGTTACACTATTTTTCTACTCTAGTGTCTCCTCTTCTCTTTTTATCAATTCTATACATGTCACCATGACACATGTGGGAATAAGTCACATTTTTCTAATCTGCTATTAAAATTATATTAACTCTTAATATAAATATTCTCCATTTTGGAATTTTTCTTTCTATTTCAAAAAGAGTGAAAGATTTATTTTCCTAATTGTTCCAATACTGTTTTACCCTCTATATAATCACAAAATTTCAAGTAACACTGTGTTCAAAAATAATTAAACGAAAATGAATTATGCTGTAAAGAGATGAAATTGCTGCTTAATAGGACAGTTGAAGTAAATAATCCTTTTCCAGTTGTTTTTACTTCAGGCAGCATTAAATAACCTACTACTTTCTGATATTTTCATAACCTTTCTTTCATCTAATGGAAATTTAGGTGTTTACTCTTTAGTACTGCAGTTGACAATGCAGTGAATTTGAACAACAGAATCTGCAAAAACAGGTATGGCATAAGCACACTAGGATGCTGTATATTAGAATCATAGAAGTCTATAATAATCTTTAGTTAGCATAACACTGAGATTTCATGAATGCAGCTTCCATGGTATATATAGAAGACATCATTATGAAGAAGATATCCTGGTCGACTTGACTTACAATTTCTACTCCTCTTCCATTAATGCTCTGGGACCCTTAGGTGTCAAGAGCATAGTTTAGATTTATGGTGCTGGGAATCCCATGGTCAGTTATTCTTTGCATTTTGACCAAGTGTGGCTTTCTCTGGTGGTCAGTATCTAGATAAAGAAGCTTCCTCCTACTGAGCTGTTCTTAAGAGTCATTAGATAGTTAAAAAAATAAATAAATAAATAAAAAGGAGAATCAGTCTTCTCCATAGACAAGGACAAGTGCCCCGATAGATTACACAATGCCAAGTGGGCGTTCTTAAATATATGTACATATGATTCTAAAGGGTCTCAGCAGTTTGTTCTTGCTGGTTTACATATGGATATTATGATGGTATAAATTAATATTTGCTATATCACATGTTATATTATATTATATATTCGTATATTATATATAATATGTAATAATTGCACTAAAAGGCGATGAATTTGAGGAGTTTGGAGTTGGAAGGGCCCAGAAGGAGTTGAGTGGAGGAGGGTGAGGGAAGTTAATGTAAATATAGTTCTCATATAGTAAATGCTCAAAAGTAGAAGAATGGATAAAGAAACTGTGGTACATATACACTATGGAAAACTACTCAGCTATTAAAAACAAGGAATTCCCGAAATTTGTGGACAAATGGATTGAGCTAGAGATGATCATAATGAGTGAGTTAACCCAGAAGCAGAACGACTCAAATGGTATATACTCACTTATATCTGCATACTAGCCCAATGGACATGTCCCATGAAAGCCTTCCCTTACCAGGAAACTGGGACCGAGGGGAGGACATCCTATTGGGACTCTAGATGAGAGAACAATGGGTGAATAGCAATGTAGAAGGATCCAGTGGGTTCTAGAAACCTACAAGTAGAACATTATGATAGGCAGATTTGGGTCATGGGGTCCTGCTCAAACTAAGGCCCTAGCCAAGGACAATACAGGCGGAAAAATTTAAACCCCTACCCTGATCTAGCCCATGGACAAGACAGTCTCCACACTTGGGTGGAGAGAGGGATTTGACTTTCTCAAGTACTCTGGTGCCTCACATCTGACTATGTCCCCTGGCGGGGGAGACCTAGTGGCACTCAGAGGAAGGACAGCAGGTCACTGAGAAGAGACTTGATACCCTATGAGCATATACAGGGGGAGGTAATCCCTCTGAGGAACAGTCATAGGGGAGGGGAATAAGGGGAAAATGGGAGGGAGGGGAGAATGGGAGTATACAAGGGATGGGATAACCATAGAGATGTAACAAGAATAAATTAATTAAAAATAAAAAATAAAAAATAAAAAAAATTAAAAAAAAGAAAATAAGAAATAAATATTTAATTTACACAAAAAGAATAAAAGTCTCTGATACCTGAAGGCCAAATGAAGTTGACTATTTACATTTCTGATTGGAATATGCAATTTCACAGAGAGCAGTGTAAAGCATGCAATATACATTCAATACACATTCCCTACATACCCATAAACAAAAGTGACAGAAGCAGTTAAATTTGGCTATTATGAGACTTTGATCTAATAACAGGGTAAATCTATTTTAGTTAAGCTTATGCAAGTACACACACAGATATATAGTATGAGAATTGAATCTAACACACACAAAAACCAACCAATGATTTAAAACATTTTTTCAAATGTCAGAAAACAAATAAAGAATATAGCTTATCTTATTTTGAAAATGTAATGAAGAAAAAAAAATAAAAGAGGATGAAAAAGAAAAGAAACAAGTTGCCAAAGGAACAAAAAAATACCTATTTAAGGGCCCTTGCTCCTGAGTCTATATGCTTGATATATAAATCATACTTTAGATACCAAATAAAATGAATATTCATTGCTGGTAAAATTAATGCAACTTAAGTACCATATCCTAAGTCACAAAGATAAATATAACAACTCCACATGATAATTCTACATAAGAAGGCATCAATACCATGTGTTTCTCTTACATTTCTGCTATTGTTATTGCTGTCATTAAAAAGCAAACTAAGATCTATGTAAAAATAAACCTTTATAAACAAAACATTACAAAAACATGTGGACTATCTTCCTCACAATTTGCTCTTTGGTATTCCTCTTTCACCTGGAAAGAAGAAGTGTATCTTATTTTTATCAAGTAGAAGAATTTAATAAGAAAAAAGGTAAGGATTAAATAAAAATCTAAACATTTTAAAACTCACCTTATTTTTTATATAAAGGACCTTTTGTAGCATGAAAACCAAATCTTAAACATATAAAATAGCAATAAATGTAATATTGTTGTACTGAATTTATTTAAAGTAGTCCCCTCATTTTTCTCACTACTTACTTATTCACACATTCATATAATCTTCAGATGGCTAGGCCATTTCACTACAATAATCTTAATTTAATTTCTTCATTTGTTTACATAGTAAAGGATTTACTTAATAAAAAATTTCATTTTATCTATAGCATTTTCTTCTATTTAATAGTTTTAAATTATCTTATGTATATTTAATACCCTAACCTTAAAAAATGATAGAAATTTAATCATGGAAAATGTAACAAAATTCTACATATTCCTATTAAACAAGAGAATTTTTATTTTCATACGTCTTTAAGATTTAAAGAAAGTTCTAAGATTTCTACCTGAGTAATTGATTGTATTGGTCAACTTTTCTTTATTTAAAAGATGATCAAGACATTTGTTTTCTTGGGAATGTGCACTGTCTCGGGTTAAGAACACTTAGGGCAACTACAGAGGACATGACTCAATTCTCAGCATCCATATTGGTTAGCCATGTGCACATAAACACAGACACACCACTATGCATGAAATTAATTAAAAAATAAAAATAATCATCAAAAACAATAATTATTCTTGTCTTGAGATTTCAAGCTTTGGAGCTTGGTGTTTTGTTTGTTGTGGTGTAGAGACTCAATGTAGGGCCTTCATTCTGAATAAGACACTAAAACCACTTTACCTATCCCTTGGTTCTTTCATATTTAATTACTCATCCAGGCTGCTCTTGATTCTGGGGCCTTCCCACTATAGCCACCTGAAAAATGGAATGATAAGATTGTCCTACCACATCCAAGTCAAGGTAGTTTCCAAACTGAGTTTCTAGCATTAGAGCTGGCCATGATATCTACATGTCCAGTACAACAGCAGGCAGTGCAATGACTAATGATTTGCATGCACTGAGTTTTCATAGTTGGAAACAGCTTAGCTGCTCCACTTAAATATCTTCTTTCGTTTCTTATTTTTGCAGAATTTATACTCTTAGACAGTATATTACTAGTACAGAAAACTGGCTTAAATACAAGTTTTATAAATAAATAGGTATCCCTCAACTAATAGCTGGAAACAATTCAGAGCAATATATCTCTTAATTTGCATAACGATAATAGGTTTTATTCTTCATTGTATAAATTTGTATTAAAATTTAAATGAGCCTAAAATATTAGTGACCACAATTTTACAAAGTGGATGTTTTTACACTGCTATAAGGGGTTAATTGAGCATAGACAGCACACCCTTGAGACTCCAAATTGAATAATTTGATTTGTAAACAGGTACTTAGTGTACAAGAAGCCATTACGCATGCAATTATCTGTCTTCAATTAATTGTGTTTATCTCCAAGGAGCAACTTAGGAATATTTGTTTCAGTTTCCCTGGCTGTAAGGCCTGGTGGCTATAAACATTTATTTTACTTATGCTATAGCTTTCAACTTCGGAGAAGAAACCAAAATCAATTATTGTGTGCTTGTGAGAAAACCACAGAGAAAGTAAGCATTTATCCTGTTTCAATGTTAAGCCATTATCCGTTCACCTCGTCTCCTTTCCCACTAAACACAGTCACAGTCTCCTCTCTACCACATTCAGTCATTGTATATTTCCTAGTCACCTGCTGAGGGAATCCCATGAGTTCCATGTTCCTGTGTCGTATGTGGATTCTTTGCCCCCTCATCTTTTATCTCTTCCTCCTCCCCCCTCCTCTCTGTCCTCAGAATTCTCTTCCATTTTCCTTCATGAACCCACAAAGTTAGAAAATTATGATCTGAAGATCATTGTCAAGAAAGAAATGTCAATTGTGTAGCTATGATAATAAATTGATCGTTTGCTATATCCCGAGCTTCCAGTGCTGTGTCTGGCCACTCACAACAAGGAATAACTGATGAATGAGTGGCTTATGGTTTAACCTAAACATTAAAGTACGATGCTGTTTCAGGATGGCTGCTCTTCAATCTGCTCTTTCTTTACCACACTGTTGTGTGACGCTGAATAGGGGAAATGTACTGGTGATACTGGAATCCGAAAAAAAAAACTACTAAAATATTCATTACTGCTTCTACCACACATTTAGGATAAGAAGAGATAAGAACAGATTTTAAACATGTGTACAGAAACGTTCACAAACACCTTAGAGCATGTATTTAGAAGCCTCTCAATTTGGACTCTAGAACTGCTCAAACAAGAAGACTGATGTGTCTGTGGAAGTTAGTCGTAGGAAAAGCCAAGGGCAGAAACGCTAGAAGATACATACATACATACATTCATTCATTCATTCATACATACATACATTCATACATACATAAATACATACACATACATATATTCAATCTAATATATGTGTGTGCACATACATACATACATTTTTAAAAGACAGCTGACACAAGATGCCTACACCAATAAGAAAAGAATAAGGAAAAGAACAGTGCACAGAGGTCAAAATTAGCTCTACTTTCTCAGGTGGAAAAGCAAGTGCTTCTCAACTCTCAGGAAAAATCAAAAGTTAGATGATGTGAATATCTATAGTTTTAATGTGAGATATTTTGAAACGTAAGAAACCCCAATTTTGTAAATGGAAATATTAGGAAATCAAGAATTTTCATGGGAAGAAATTTAAACAAGTTCTGATGGTAGCATCTGGTAGAAGAGGATTTAAGGAATTCAAGAATCACTTTGGACCATAACCTCAAAAGGCCAAGTTTTAGAGTTAGAAGGCATAGAAAGATTGTAAGAGCCAGAGGATGAATAAGCAAGTAAAAATAAAATATAAAATAAAAAAGAACACGTCAATATTCTTATTTCATATCCTTTCTCCAACACATCTATACACCATTGTTCATATAACTTACAAATAGATTTGTTCTGGAAGTTTAGTCTTATTGGGGTTTTTTGTTTGTTTGTTTGTTTTAAAATTTAAAGAGAGAGAACAAAAACAGAAAATTGAATAAGTAAAGAGGTGATAAAATTTTGGGGAAGGCACAAATGTCAAAATATTTCCTATGAAACAATTTTAAAAATAAAAATAGTAAAAAAATTAAAAATAAAAAATAAATAAAATAAAATAAAGATAGTTCTTTAAAAAGATGGAAAGCAATTCAAGTTGAACTGATTTAATTGCAACTATACTGGGTGTTTATGTCATTTTAAAATTAAATTAACATCTTCCTGTCCAGTTACAAGCCTACAGAGGTCTCAATCTCAGCTTTCTTTGACATTCTAAATTCATCTCACTTCAATGTATTCCTTCTTATTATGTTCAGAACCATGGACATTTATTTTAATATATATAAAATATTTTTTGATTTTTATTAAGAATATTTTAAGTAATAGGCAAGGCTCAATTAAACTGTTTGTCTGAATGTAAAGTTACAGAATCCACTGTTAGAATGCAAGGAAGGAGGATTGAAATATCAAGTTAGCCAGATACATAGTGAGACCATGTCTGAAAAACAGAAAACCAAAAACCAATTCAAATCAACAACAACAACCAAAACAAAAACAAAAACAAAAACAAAAAACAAACAAACAAACAAAAGACCCAGGCAGAACTTGTGATCATAAAAGTATTTTAGTTGATGTGGTTGTTTTTAGGACAATTATGGTTGTTGTGATAACTATGTGTGGTTAAAGGTTGCTGTTATACACACATAGGTGTGGAAGACAAAACAGGTTATAAAGTGAGCAAGCGTGTATTCCTGGCATTGCATTTATACTTTTCGTAAGGACAGTGATTAATTGTATATACAGGACTAACAAAAAAGCTGTATACTGTCAAGCATTATGAGAATATTGTTAAGGAATGACCAATAATTTCCCCATTAAAATTATGAGTTTATTCTCATGTAGTTGTCATAGAACTTTTGGGGTTTTGTTGTTATTGTTGTTGGTGTTGTTGTTTAATCTCTATGTGTTTATAAAGTATACAAAGATAGATTGCCTGTTGGGGTACAATATTTTTATTGATTTTTGTTGTTTTGTGATTTATCATTTAATTACAATATTTCTCTCTTTCCTTTCCTTTCTCAAAATACTGCCATATACACTTCATGGCTTTCCATCAAATTCATAGCCAATATACTCACTTAATTGTTACTGTGTTCATATTCTTAAATGTATGTACATATATTCCTAAATATAAATTGTTGGGGCTATAGAATGTAACTTGTAAGGAACCATGCTTAAAAATCATATGTGGTGTACTTTGGAGAAAGTAAATGATTTAATTCATACATGATTTAAGATATGCAGCATGATGATAGGCATTAACAATAAAAGGGACATGAGAAAGTGATACTGGCAATAGGCAGAACACTTCAGTAATTATCTAACAAGTCGTGAATGTGACAGAGGAGAGGATAGTTTTAAATAGACATATTATTTATGAAATGATACCTAGAGGAAACAACAATTAAATAGGGGTTCACACTTCTGGCAAGAGTTTCTCAGTTACCTCATTCCATTTTTAGTTCTAATATCTTTAAACATTCTCTACTCATTTTCACCACTATGAGTACATGGGAAAATAACCAGAAGTACAGTGAATGGTGACTATTACTTCTGCTACTAGAAATAATTTTTAACCCAAAATAATTTTATATATATATATATATATACACATACATATATATATATATATCACATATATATATGTTTTTATGAAGGTAAACTTTATATTTCTTTTATTTAAGTATCTTCTTTCAAAATTGCATATGCATCTGTAGCATATTTATGGGTGTTCATATATGTAAAGGCATGGGCACCTGTCGAGGTCAGAGGTGCATGTTGATTGCATTCCTCTATTGTACTCCATCTTTCTTTATTAGACATGAAATGTCTCTCTGAGTATACCTGGAACTCTCCATTTTGATTAATATGATTCTCTAGCCAGCCTCCAAAATCTAGCTGTCTCAACATCACACACATCACCACAGTTAAAGATGTTTGTCATCAGCACCTGACTTTGAAATTGGCTACCCAGAATCCACACACAGATTCTCATGTTGTAGGAAGCAATTTATTCACTGAACACTCTCTGCAGCCTATATTTAACAGGTTCAAACACATGCACAGTAAGAACATAATATCCTAATCTGATATTCTTACATTAGGATTTGTAAATGTTTTCCACATTCATTTATTCATACTCCCTTTTTTACATTAATCTCTACTGAAGTACTTTAGCAGTAGTTACAGGCACATCTTTGCATTCCTTTGTGATTCTTCCAAAAAAGAAAAATTTTTAATTAAATTTCTGTATCACTCCTTACAGAACTGACATAAATTCTTTTAAATTATCTCAAGTATATCTTATATCAAATATCTCAATATTTTAGTTAAAACACTCATGATCATAGTGACAGAATTTATAATGACTCAAAGGTGAAAGTACCTCAATAATTTATTTTAAAATGTGGTTTATAGGTATAGTAGAGTATCACTTAGTCTTAAAAGCAGTGATACTTCAATACATGGTAGAATGGATAAACTTAAAGAAGTTACACTAAGTAAAATAAACCATTTCTTTAAGAATAACTTATGTGAATTTGGTCACATGATCAAGAGTCAAATTCATAAAGGCAGAAAATGATACAGTTGTGAATTGTTCAGGATAGGAGACATGAAGCATCTTTAATTGCATTTCAATTAATGATAATTACATTTCATAGCCAGACAGAAGGATGAAAACCAGCCACTGAATTTAATTGGCCTCATGATACTACAATAACTATCTCCACAATAAATATGTGGAGCTTATTTGGTGTTTTAAATGGTTTCTTTTTTTCTGATGAGTATTTGCAGCTCAAAGGGTAAAAGAGTTCACTGTCCAAAACTGACAAACTGAGTTCATATCCTCAAAAACCATTCAAAAGCCATATAATCCAACCATGAATATTTCTGTGATGACAGTATGTTTCTGCCTAGGTAGAAGAGACAGAGACAAGAAATGTGCAAAAAAGCTCGAAGTCGTGCAACAGTGACTTAAAGACACTGCCTCAAACAAGGCAGAAGACAGTAATTTATATCGGCACTTGTCCTCTGACATCCACATCCAGGCCATGGTACACATGTCCACACTTGCACACTTACATACATATCACACATACACACAAAGATAGAAAATATAAATAAATATTTGTAACAGTTCTCAAAATTATTAGGAATAAGAAACCATATAAGTCAAATTGTTTAATACTCAAAGAACTTTTTGTTACTAAAATGTTTTAAAGTATTTATTCACTTGAATTAAAACTTACAAAGAATGCCTCAATATCAATATTAGTTTATGTTTATTTTAATGGGTGGTTTGCTTGCATGTATGTCTATATACCACATATTAATAGTTCACAAGGGCTCCAGAAGAGCTTATCGGATCTTCTGGGATTGAATTTATAGACATTTATAAGCTATCATATGTATGGTCAGAATCAAATCCAGTTCTTCTATAATGGTGGTTAGTGCTCTTACTATCTTTCTGGCTTTGCATATTAACATTTCTTAAAATTCAGAGATACTGTGGGAAGGGGGTCCGAAAGACTGTAAGTGCCAAAATGATTAGGGGGTTCACTGTGAAACTGTGTCTCTTAGTAATGTCCGGAGCTGTATCTGTCAATCCTCACCAATGCGACTGCCTAAGCATGAGCTTAACCATAAGAGCAAGAAAGATATGCCAAATGGGACAGAGCAAAATCCCGAGGTCTAAAATCTACAAAAAGAGGTACAGACATCTGGAGTGGGATAAAGTCTTATCCAGGGAAGAACACATCAAAGGGTTGTGTAATACCTAATGGTTAGCCCTGAAAACCTACATACAACTGACAATTATAAAAACTGTGCATGTTGCATTCAGGAGTGCATATGTAGATAAATGTGCATGTATGTATAAGCGTATAGGTATACAACAATAATCAATGCAAAGGAAGAGCATTTGGGTGGATTTGTAGGGAGGAAAGAAAATAGGAAATAGTGTAATTGCATTATAATCTCAAAAAATAAAGATATAATAAAGAAATTTACCAACAAGCAAAATATTAGAGTATATTGAGGCACTAGAACTATTGAAATAGTATATATTTAGTGTTCATAAAATGACTCTAAATAAATTTTGTTAATGTTACCCTAATAATATTAAGGCCATCAAATATATAGCTATTCTAAGTATATTAACCAACTTAAAAAGTATAGTGTTTAAGAATAGTTAGTTGAGACTGAAAAATTAGAATGCAGCACATGTTGCCTCCCATGCCTACAAATGGCATCATTTGCCACAACTAATTAATTCAATAAATGCATTTACCTCACCTGTCAAGTTAGATAGCGAAACAAGTCATCCCCTTTATCTGAAAATCTCTATTGCCATTGCATTGAGTAGAAAGAATTTCAGGAATTGTTTGCAAAACACTGAAAATTCCTCTTTGCAGCTTGTGAAGTCTGTGTCTTCTGCCCAATAATTAGAAAATGACATAGAAATGCAGCATTCTATCACGCTATTTCACCTTTATCATTTAGAAAATACTTTCTAAGGGAGATGATCTTTGACCCTCATAATAATTTATGGGTTAAATATGGTTAGGTTTATCATCTCTCCAATATTTGAGTTTTAAATTTTAACTTTCTCATGGGAAAAATAAAAGCTTTTATGCTAACATTATAATAGTCCTATAACTTGTAGTTCAAGGTATTTGTGAAGTTATTGCTGTGCACATGAAAGCAGGCAGGCTGGTGTAAGAACTATATTCCTACCTTTTTTGCATTCAAAGACAGGCACTGTGAATAGCGTATGCTAATGCTTTCTGGTAAGTCTACATAACAGTTCCACTAAGTGGAAAGAGGCATAATGCAAACTTTAAAAGAGACAAGCAAAACCATCTCTGATGAGAAGTTAGAAGCAGGTGTATGTTATTCTTTAGAAGTAAAGAAAAATAAAAAGAAAATAGAAGGCATGGGATAAAAATGTAAACACTGTAATAAGAATAAGATTTCATGAAACTACAAATGAATGCACCATGGCCTGTGGATGCAATTGCCTCTGCCTTAGAACTGTAAAATATCACATATTCCATTCAAAAGAAACTGCCTTTTTACAAAACATCCCTCTGACAGTTACTTTATTAAAGTTCCAATACTACTATGATTCAATGTAAAGATGTGTTCTAGAAGGAAAACACACACACACACACACACACACACACACACACACACACACACACACTGACAAAGTGGGACAGGGCAGCAAAGAAGTGCAAATGTGCAGTGCTATCAAAACTCCAAATAAAACTCACTGCCCAGATGAGCTAAAAGTAGTTAGACTTTGGAAAGGACAGCATTTTTTGGGTGAAAACACTGTGTCCTTATAATCTGGTGTAAACCCCTTCCAGAGGATCTGTGGCATGTTCAATGTAACACACCTGACCTAGTTTCTAGCTATAATTAAGAAAGCTAGAGGGTGGATGTAGGATACTTTAGAACCATCTTTTCAGAGAGAAACCACTAGTTAGAGGATAGCCTCTTCAGCCCCCATGACCCCTGCAGAATCCAAGTTGCCTGAGGAAAACACCAACCCACCCACAAAACCTTTGATCCAAAAACTCACCCTGCCTATAAGGAATGTAGTGTTAAGGCTAGAACAGATAGAGCAAAGATAGAAGGAATGTCCCAAAAATGCTTGACCCAACCCAAGACCCACACCATGGAAGAGACCCAAGCCCTGACACCATTAAAGATGCTCTTCCATGCTTTCTGACAGGAGCCTAGCAGAGTTGTCCTCTGAGATGGTCCACCCAGCAGTGGTTTGAAATGGATACTGAGACTCACAGCTAAACATTAGGTGAAGCATAGGGAGTCTAGTGGAAAAGATAGGGAAATATAACAGAGTTGACAAGCGCTCCACAAGAAGATGAACAGAGCCAACCAACCCGGGCCCACAGGGCCTGTGGAGTCTGAAGCACCAACAAGGACCATTTATGGAATGGACTTAGGTCCTCTACATAGATGAAGCCATTGGGCAGCTCAAGGCTTCATCAGGGTCCTCTAGTAAGAGGAGTGGGGGCTGTCTCTAATGTGGATGTTGTTGCCTGATTTTTTATCATTTCCCCTTCATGGGACTGCCTTGCTAGGCCACAGGGGTAGAGGACAGAACTCAGTCCTGATGTGACTTGATGATATGGGGTGGGTAGAGGTTGAGGGAGGAATAAGGGTGAGACTGAGAGGAGAGGAAGGAGGCAGCTATGATATGGTTGTAGAGTGAATAAATAAATTAACAAAGATAAAATTTAAAAAAAAGAAAAAGCAAGCAGGTAAGATGACTATCCACACACCAAAGTACTTTCAAAGACTACAGAACCAGGCGAAAATACTAATGGGTGGTGTCAGTTTTCTTTTTTTTTTTTCTTTTCTTTTTTTTTAAATGTGTAGTCCAGGCTGGCCTCAAACTCGTGATCCTCCTGCCTCTGCCTCCTTCAGCAAATCCTACCGGTGTGCGCCACCACAATCGGCATGGTGTCAGTTTTCAACAATGTTCAAAATGCATTGAAGAAGGCCAAAAAATAGTTGTCCAAGTCACCCCTCTCCCAACTCTAATCTTCAACAGTATGAGAGAGAGAGAGAGAGAGAGAGAGAGAGAGAGAGAGAGAGAGAGAGAGGGAAAAGCTACACATAGTCACTGAAGAGGGAATTGAGAAAGCATAGATTTAGTTATCAGTATCTCAATTCCAGTCGGCATCTCTCTAGCTGTTTGAAACAATCTTCTAGGCTATGGCTCCTCTGAGAATTCCTCATCTTAGAACAGTGAGAGCATTGGTCCTAGTGTTACTCTTCAATAGTTGTGGAACATGGGTATGATGCAGCTTTTTTACCTTGAATATAATGTACACCATTTCTCATGAAATTGAAGGCATTGGAAAACAGAGCAAGGTTCCACTTAGGGGTAAAAATAAAGAGAAGCACCAAGTCATCCTACAGAAACTATGGGTGGGCCCTCCATTTTAAGACCAAGAAATAAATAAGACCCAATTGTTCTTGGCCACAGGCTAATGACTATGGGTAAAGCATGTGGGCATATCCAGATCCCAGTGGAAGCAATCAGGACATGTCATTTAGGATTCTCTATTCATTTCAAATAACACACCAATTTTGGATTTGGGGCAAGTCTATGTCTAAAACTCCCTTAGTCCTACCACAACAATAGTATGCATACATCATGCAGCATGCCACCAAGCTCTGAAAAAAGAAGCAACTGTATGAAATGCACAAGGAATAGATACATGCTCAGAATTTTTAAGAACTACATTTAAATTGGCAAATATGGAAGAATGGAATTAATGCGCAGTTATTTAAAGATAATATATGTGTATACCAATAATTATCAAGATATGAGGAAAAATGACTCCCCAAAGGATAAAATAAGGGGCCAGCGCTAATGAAATGGCAATCCATATACATAAATTCCCATGTGGAGGACTGAAAAGTGTTACTTTAAGAAAAGTCAGCAATATTCAAGAAGACAAAGAGAAATGATTTGATAATCTATTGGTGAAACTAGGAAGAGAGGCTAAAGTAATTAAAAAATAATTAAAGAGATATCCTTGAGCTGAAAGTATATTAAGCACATTAAAAACATGATAAAAAGAGTCAAAAGACTACATCAATCAAAGAAAGAGTTAGCGAGCTTGAAAATACGCTAGTTGAAATTAAATAGGCAGAGTAGGAAAGAAATAAGAGAAGGATTGGGGCATGAAGGTGCTTATGGAAGTTCAGATACGTCATTTAAAAAGAAGAAATGTGGGTTACCTTACCTGCGTTCAAGAGAGATACAAACATGACAAAGGGGCAGGAGTTTTATTAGAACTGAAAAAGAAACCCAGCAAGCAAGTGGGGGCTAGGAAGATGGCTCAGCAGGTAAGAGTGCTTATTGCTTTTGCAGAAGACTTGAGTTTGGGTCCTAGCATCCATCCAGGCTGATTCACAGTTACCTTCCTCTTATCTTCAGTTGCACCTGAATAAATATGTGTGTATATCCTGTCTCTCTGTCTCTGTCTCTGTCTCTGTCTCTGTCTATCTGACTCTGTCTCTCTGTCTCTCTGACTCTGTCTCTCTGTCTCTCTGACTCTGTCTTTGTCTTTGTCTCTGTCTCTCTTTCTCTCTCTCTCACACACACACATACATACATACATAAAATAAGAAAGTAGATCATTAAAAAAAAAAGAAAAATATTCATGCAGAATCCTTCCCAAGCAAACAGGTTAGTATAAATATCAAGTACAGTCAAATAAAAGGCTAATACTCTGATCTAAGTCAATAATTCATCCCTAGATATATTTTTATACTCAAAGGTGGAAAATAAATAAAAGAATTTTTACAAAGCTTAGACAGCCAATGAAAGCCATGTATGAACTCCTAGAATTTCCAGAAAGTAACACTGAGTTAGATGGAAAACAAGTGTACGGTGAGATGGGAAAACATTAGTTTCAATAATAATGAAATAAAGGAAGCCTTAGAAAACAGAAAAGGAAGTTCAGAGTCCCTTTGTTGTGGAAGTTTCAAGTTTTGGGTTATATGTAAACATGGTTTTGTTTCAATCCCAAGTGTGGGATATGGGGCTTCTCTAGTTTGCCTACACTTGATAATTGCCTCCTGAAGGAGAACATTGTTTTTGTCAACTGCCAACTACCAAGGGCAGGGGCATGGTCTTTGTCAGTGTGGATAAAATCCAGACCTAGAGAGAGACCAGGGGTTTAGAGAAAGATGAAGAGTGCTGAAGCCCCTCCAACCCTCCACCCCCACTCCCCACCCCACCACCCACTGCTCCTGGTTGCTGTTGTTGCTGTTTGATGAGAAGTTGATGATATCCTGAAACTAGGAATGGACTTGCCCCAAGGAATCCAACACCGTGAAGTAGCTAAGAATATCTATGTCCCTTTTCCCACTAGCCTTCTTTCTCCCCTACCTGGTGTTGGCTTGTTGGAAGGGATTAGGGTGGAGTAGGGAGAAAAAGATTTAAGGAACCCAAAATAAAAATAGTTCTTAAAAATACACTAATAACTCTTTCATAGATCTCTGACAAGCCTATAGACCTCTGACAGTGTTCTCCTCCAACTGAACATACTCAAAAGTGTAGGTCAGAGACATGGCTGAAGACAAAGAGAGACTCAAGAAATACTGACTTTCTTTTAAGAAATGGAGGAATATTTTAACAACTTCTACATACAACGAGATGGACGATGACGTCTCACATTAATAAGGAAGGAATGATGCTTTAATGAAAAATGTGGGAGTAGAGCAGTATCTTGTTGCAATCCTATTTCTGAGACCCTCCTTCCTCAGTGTTGTGTAAACGTTATGCCCCAATTATCCTCTGATATGCCAATCACTGAGCAGGGGGAGATAATAAGGCTGGACTTCCTGCCAGCCACCGGAGATGGGATTTGAGGAGAAAGTAGGGAATTAAGCCATGGAAGAGGTTCAGGTGACATCAACTGAGGAGCTGCAGTTTGGAATGCTTCAAAGTGCAAGTATCTCTGGAATGTACACTGGAAGGATTAGCTTAAAAAGTTAAGACTAGAGTAATAACTGGCCAGTCATTGTGTTGTAAAGCTTACTATTAAAAAAAATAAGACACTCAATTATTTGTGTTAAGGGAAAAACTGAGAAACACAGTTTTATAAAAATAACATTAAACAATGTAAGCATCTATCAAAACATCATGTGCCTCAGATTTAAGAGATTTTTATCATAATATTAGTGTACATAGGCTAAATTAACCTTAAATCATAAAAAGAAAAATATTTGAAATTCAGAACCAAGTATTTAAAGTATATGTACTCAATTTGGAGACAATTACACCTACTTTTGTTTAACCAGTGGAATGTATATACTTATTTATCGAATTAACATAACTTTGAATTGTTTGATATTATAATGTTAAAAAATGCTATTTGAATTCTTGAATCTTTAATTGTTGTTGTATTTACATTGGCAAGAAATTTAAATCAGCCTAGATGCCTATCAAATAATTAATATATAATGGAAATGTAATATAAATATATACAAAGGAGGATTTTATTTGACTATCAAAATAAATGAAGAGGGAAAATATTGTATTAAATGAGTTAACCAAGGCCTCAAAAATAAACTCTATATCTTTTCTGTTTTATTTCTCCCCCAATTTTTACTTTATTTTTTATTTTTATTTTATTTTATTTAGTTTTAGTTTTAGTTTTTTAACACAGGGCTCCTCTGTGTTATCTTCACTGTTCTGGACTCATTTTATAGACCAGGCTGCCCTCAAACTCATAAAGATCCACTTGCCTCTGCCCCCCAAGTGCTCAGATTACAGACTTGCACCACCAAACGTGGCTCCACATGTTTTCTCTTATATAAAGGTTATTGTTGGGAGAAAAGAAATCACAAGTAAGAAAACCTTTAAAAGACTTGGTTTAGAACATCGAAGCCATCCATAAGACATTGAAGCTGAGTCGGGGGGGGTGATGGCATTTAAACAAAGTTTAAATTGTTTATGCGTGAGAGTGGTAGGCAGTCTTTTACATTTGACAGAAATTACTGCTAAATCCAAGTTAGACAGTGGCAATTACAGTGGGAAAGGCTGGAAATTAGTACAGCAATATGAAAATATTTTTGTCAATCACAGAAAATTGGAAGAAATCATTATCAATATTCAGGAGGATTCAAGGATTTGCATGGGTTTATACTGAAAATAACCTCCCCAGACTTGGGATGGAAATTGATTTCATTTCGTAAACTTTATGCAGTTCATGAATCCATGTATAAAGAAAGAGATGAGCAGAAGTCACATGTCAGATTCTCGTTCAGATGACCTTCTTTCACATAATGAATGTGTGTCCTTGTATCTTTCTATTGTAAATTCAGTGCCAGCTGATAGCTAAGTGTTGGCAGAATTTTGTATTGTAATTTCTATGGCCCATCCCTAGTTTTCTATTTGCAAATTTTTGTCCTTCCTCACTGGTCAAAAGCGATGGCTTGGGCATCATCTTGTTGTTCACACTGGGATGTGGCTTTTGTGTGTGTGTGTGTGTGTGTGTGTGTGTGTGTGTGTGTGTGTGTGT
>OU015758.1:27553434-27601218 GCA_907169655.1 Acomys percivali | reverse complement strand
GTGTGTGTGTGTGTGTGTGTGTGTGTGTGTGTGTGTGTGTGTGTGTGATAAAGAGATGAAAACCCAGAGCTGATGTAGGAAGAATGGGAGCTGGATTTCCAGGCAGGCATACAGTCAGAGATGCATGAGAGATGCAGGGTAGATACGAGAGGTGCAGGAAACACTTAAGAGAGTTGAAGGGAGTGTAAGGGAGACTGGTTGAGCTGAAAGCAAGAGTGAGATGGAAGCAAGAGTGAGAACCACATGGAGAGACTGTATGGCAAAGAGGTCAGGATAAGTTTAGATAACCAGCTGAGAGACTGCCCAAACAAAAGGCCAACATCTCTAAACTATATAGAAGTCTCAGTGTGTCCATGAATCATTAAGGGGGTTGGGGCTTGCAAAAGTCCTCCAATGGATTATGATTATCACTAATGGTGAAATGTCAAGAAAAGAAAGCAGTCAAGGAATTCAGGAAAATGATAGAGAGGAAAAGGTAGAATTTATGAGCCAGGATTCTCAAAACGGGCATAGAATTGTGAATAACAAACAGAAACCATAATTTTTTTCAAAGGGTCTTGGAAGGATGGTCATTGCAATTAAGATGGTGTTTCATTCTCCTGCTGTGAGTCACTAAGTGGTAAATGGCATGAAAAGAAACTAGAAGGCCAATGCATTAATGTGTCAGTGAATGAATGAATGAATGAATGAATGTAGAGCAATCACGATACTTATTCTACAGGTGTATTATCTTTTCAGCATCCAACCGACTGATAAAATACATATTTCCTAATATCAATAAAAGGCTCAGGACTTTTCATTTTAATGATTTGACATTTGATTATATGAGTTTTACTGTAGCATCTCCATGCCAAAGAGCTGTCAAAACTATTAAAAATTACTGTTAATGAAAATTATCTCAGAATTTTAATAACATTTTTGCAACATTCTTTTAAATTGAATAAGTTGTTAACAATATAACTGGCATACCATTTTAAAAGAATCACTTTCCTGATTATCAAGGGTAGTCTGTCATTCTTATAATTAAATTAAAAGGGATGTGAAGATCTGTCCCATAACCAAAATATGCTGAAGTCCGTAAATTTAAAGCAAGATATCAGCACATTTTGAATTAGTTTTGCCTATAGCCATGGAATTTTTCATGTAAGTAATGCACAAAGTTCATCTTTGGCTAAAGTTAATCCTTAGCTAATATTTAGACTTTTGAAATTGAAATGCTTGTATGTATTCATATGCTGTGTTTTAAATGAGCCACATATATAAAATAGTGTAGTAATTGTGATTTGTTATGACTTGATAGATGTTGTACAATAAAGAACACAATAATCATGTTGATGTGAGAGTACGTATAAGTGGAATTGTTTTAAATTGCTGCTAGAAAATAATGTGTGCCCCCTTATAGAAAAGGTTTCAAATAAGAAACAATCATTAAAACAGTGCTTATTGGGATCTAGAGAGATGACTGGATGGTCTACAGCACTTGTGCTCTTCACCAAGAACTGGCTTGGGTACTGGTCATGGACATGGAGGTTCAGAACTGTTTTTAACTCCAGTTCCATCTTCTGATATCCTCAGGCAAAAGACATGAACATGGTGCACATAATTGTGTGCATGCAAATACTCACAAGCTTTAATTATGTTAACTAAAATATTCTACTCATGTTCAAGGAGCGCAAATCTATTGTAGGTTTTTATAAAATAGATTTTAAGAAAATACTGTTGTTTACTTAGCATTGTAAACAATGTATCCTTGGTGTGATATCATCACTGATTATATTTAAGTCTTCTACAAAGCCCTACTAATTTCACCAAATTAGTTCAAACTAGGCTATTTGCTTGGAATAATTCCACTCACTTCTAAGAGTGATAACCTTATTTTAGTTGTATTTTTTTTTTTATATTCATTTTTCGTTCTGTCGTACAATCAAGTCTGAACCTCTTGATATAGCCTAGAATGAACTCAAAATATTGATGCTCCAGCCTCAACCTCCTAATTGATGGTATTACATGTATGAGTCATCATGTACTTTTGAAATTCTGTTTTAAATTATGCAATTTTACTATGTCAACAAAAATAAATAAAATAAAAAATGAGGCCCACGACAGTAATATTTTGGTAGATGTTCTTTAAGTCACAATTGTTAGCTTACTTTACTACTCTTCAGCCACATTTGTCACTAAAGCATCATTCCTTTTTTATTAATGTGAGATGTCATTGTCCGTCTCATTGGAATTAGAGGTTGTATGCCCTGATCTCTGTATCTCCAAGACCACCAGGAGGCCAAAGCCAGCTCCAAAAGCAAGCAGCCTTGAGGTGAGCTCCCAGGAACTTTTTAAAGGCATTCAAAGGAATTCTAAGGGAGGGGTTGGCGACTTTAAACAGGATTGGAGCACTCAAACTGAAAAAGCACTGGCAGACTGAAAAGGTGTGGGCAGCCTTAGTCAGAGGTCAAGAGTGAGTTAGTCATAAGACAAGATATTTCAAGACCAGTAGTAAGCAAACCTTAAGAAGTCTTTTCTTGGTAGCCTGCTATCCTTCCTCTGAGTGCCACCAGGCCTCCTCGTCCCCAAGGGACGAGGTCAAATATGGGGCACCAGAGTTCGTGTGAAAATCACACCCCTACTAAGAAGAGACTTGATACCCTATGAGCATATACAGGGGGAAGAGGTCCCCCTCAGTCACAGTCATAGGGGAAGGGAGTAAGGGGAAAATGGGAGGGAGGGAAGAATGGGAGGATACAAGGGATGGAATAACAATTGAGATGTAATATAAATAATAAATTAATAAAATATTTTTTTTTAAAAAGAAGTCTTTTCTTTTTCCAGCCAGGTAGCTAGGCTGTCCCTCATTGGCTGCCATTTTTTGGTAACGACCTAGCTCATTTCTGAGGAATGGAGGCTCAGGCCTGCTGCAAGCTAACAAGAAACTGAAGCTTCTCATGGAGTTGACTAGACTTATATAACTAGGCCTCCTCAGAGGTATCTACACAGTATGATGTTACAAGGACAAAATTAATGCCATGTTCTATATTTAACGTATATTCCTCAATTAATGCCGTAGTCTGTGAATGTTCTGTGACTACTTGTCCTCCTGGTGACCCCACTCCTTCCTTCCTGCATTTAGGAAATGACTACTGTACTGCTATAAACTTCATCTGCCAGCAGTTTCCAGACACTCCACCTGAGCAATTAGATACAATTAACTCCCAATGATCCTCTGAGATAAAACAACTTCCCCTCAAGATTCAGCCTCCACTCAGCCTGTCAAAAGGTCGGCATTCCTGTGACCCGCAACTTCTCTGAAGATTCAGCCTACCCCCATCCCAACCTGCCTAAAGGCTGACATGCCTGTGACCCACCATTCCTTCTTATGGTCTTTTCCTTAAAGACCGACACTCCCGTGACCCACAACCCCACTTATTTTTTTTTTCCTTTATAAACCCATTACCCTTGAAACTCTGGGTCACTCTCCTATCCTGCTGCATCAGGAAGGACTGTGACCCAAGTTCTGAAACTGTAATTCAGGTCCCTGTGTATGTTACATCTGGATCGAGTCCTGGTGGTCATTTCAGGGGTCTCGTGATCTGGGAGATCTTGGTATTACAATGTGACCTTAAGGAAACCAAGAGGTCATACAGTGATAACTAGAAAAGATACTTAAGATTCAGTAATGTGCATGATAATTTCACATGTCTATGCCTCTGCACGTGGCATGCAGATCCCATCATTTCATAGCAAAGTAATGTCATTCAATGAGAAAATAAAATGCCAGAGGCCTAACCCCTGTGACTTAATCTAGAATCACTAAAATTTATATTGACTTTCACATGAGAGAAAAAAGGCTTTGTTAGTACTTACTCTGTGGTAGATTACTACATTTTTACTGATTTATTACAAATAATTTAGCTTAAAATAAGCAGTCTTAAATTGAGAGTGCTTTCCTTGCTAACAATATTTCTGTCACACACATTAGCACTAATATTCTGACTTAAGCTGGTATGTAGTGCTTGGTAGCATTGGAACTTACTGGGAAAAAAAAAACACTAAATTGTGTTCTTAATACATTTTATTAGTTTCTTGAAAATTGGGTGCAGTGTGCTCTGACCATATTCATCATCCCTCTATCAAGTTATTCCCGTATCTATTCCCCATTTTTCCTCTTTCTTACCCCTGCCTTTCCCACCTAACCTTGTGTCTTTTTTGTTTGTCTATGCCGCATCAAGGCCAGTTTGTGCTGCCTAAATATTGCTGGATTTATGGTTTTTCACTGGTTCATGGTTGACATTAATACATGCTACACTCTTAGAGAAAATTGATCCTTCCTCTCTCAGAAGATAACGATTGTCATTAGCTCCTCAGTTAGTGGTGGAATTTAATGTCCACCTCTACTCTCTAGGATGAGATGTGGTCTGACTTAGACAAGTGCGCATATATGCATGCTGCCATTGAAAAGATAGAAAAGTTGTTTTTCAACTCTGGCAAGTCAGTATCTTCCGAGATGGCCTCAGGGCTGTTATAAAACCACTCCCTCGTACCTGTCCCGGGCACCTGACAGCATGTGATGTCCCAAGCTGAGCTCTTGCCCCCTCAAGGATAAATTAACTAGTAACCAATCATTTTAAAGGTCAACAAGCCATCAGGTTTGTACTAAGTTCTGCTCCTGTAAGAGTATAAAAGACCCAAGCTTTGCTTATTCAGGGTCTCTAGCTCAATAAAGCTTGATAGACCCCATCATGATGGATCAATAAAGCATCCCTTGCTGTTTGCATTGAACTGGACTCTCGTGTCTCACTGGGCTCCAGGAAGTAGGACCTAGCCCCCCCCAGGTCTTACACTATGTCTTTTATAATTTCATATTTGAAGTACTTTTAGAAGTCATAAGGTATGAAGTAATGATAAGCCTTTAATTAAATTAATAAAATGCCAAAATTATGCAGTATTTTATTGGCATAATGAAATGTTTCATGAAAGACAGTAATTAAATTTAAAATCAAGATAGATAAACTTTTAACAATGTGTATGCAGTTTCAACTGGTAAGTATAGAAGCAAATGCCTTCCCTACATGAAACTGTTTTGTATGTCTTAAAATTCAAACTCCCAATGAACTGAAAAGAAATGAAGGGGAATATATCTGTTTAGCAATTCAAAGTCTGGAGAATATTTTCTTAAGAATAGTGCATTAGCATCAAAATGGTACTGGGCAGATTGGAAGGATATTATAATGGTTTGCTGAGTCTCACTCTCCTTCACTTAAGAACATGAAGGCAGAGCCAGAGCCATCTGGGTAGGGAGCTGTTGGTTGCCTATATTCTGATCTTACTGTTTCTGATTGCAAAGTAGAAAGGAATAGGGAAAGGCTCCATGTTTATGCCCTCCGGCAACACTGAAGTTGATAAGTAAAAAAAGATGCCATTGAATTATGGACGTTCAAGACCCAGCTGATAAGTAGCTGGGATTAAAGCTCTTTTCTAAAACTGCTGCCATGAATTCAGGCTCCAATTGTAAGAATAAAATGAAGAATAACAAAAGTTGTCCTGTAAATAATAAAGCAATAGAAAACAGAAAGATGAAATGTGGAGAGCTTAAGGCAGGAGCGTTAACTTAAATCTAAAGCATAGCTTCTCCTCCCTGATCAGTGAAATGAATAAAAGGCATTTCCCAATGGATCTCTGTATAAAATGTATCACAGTTATGCCAAATAACACATTTTCAGCCAGAAGTAAATGTGACAACATGTTGGCTTAAAGGCATGTAGCATATCAGAAAATTAATAATTTAGAACAGACATGTTTTCCTAGAATATTAGACATCCTAACTTGCCCTGTTCTCAATCCACATGGATCTTTTTATTTACTAAGGAGACAAGATTGTTAGTTTGGTGTCCTGAGAATTTTTCAGAATTTTCATGCACCATACTAGGTCTATGTCTTTCATTTCATTACCTTTGGTACCAATCATGTCCTTCTAGCCCGAGACTTTATTTCTCACCAGAATTGGTGGAAGCACCATTTCACCAGGATTTGCAGTTCACCGCATGCTACCATTAGCATTATCTCGTTTGATTATAGTGGTTGGTTTGCCACTGTGCATCTTGCATTTAATAGGACCTAGGGAAGTATTGTGGATTGATTAACTATATAATCTTCTTGCTAATGCAAGCAGGGAAATGCTCAGTAACCCTGGTTACATCATTATCTCAGCTGTCTGGTCCATTGTGATAATTTCCATAGGGAAACAGCCTCTGAGGAAAAAAAAATATTCTGGCCTTCAGAAAATGGGGTTTGTGTTAGCTTTCCAATTAGGCAAAGGTGTGGTTGTCCATATTGCACAAAGGCAAAAGCTGCTGCTGTTTATGTGATTTGCCACGTTCTCCATCACAGACACTTAAGGAAGTACTGGCTTCACTATTCCTATCCAAGTCACACTAATTTGTTCTTAAAACATTTTCCAGAGTGTAATGCAATACTTAAGTGTGTTTGGCACTGGAATCTTTTGGGGTTTTGTTCCATAATGTTTTCATTAACTGTGTATGCTAAAGGAGGAGTGAGTCAGGGAACTGAAAGACCACTGGAAAGTTGTAGCCAGGCTGCCTTCATAAATAATGCTTTGTTTTTGCTATTGATGTCAATCCAGGAAAGTCTTTCAAGGCCTGTCTTTGTTATTCTGAGTGTAGCTGTTCCTAGCTTTACAGCTCTATCACACTTTCCCTTTCCATAGGAAAATATAGAGGGCTTGTAGATTAAATCATTTCTGAAAACTAAAATCTTGCTTTAACACAAATACCATAGAACAGTGGATATGAATCAATGCAAAAGGGATCGAATTATAATCTTATTTCTTATTTCAAAATAGAAAAAAAAGAAAAAGAAAAACTAAGAAAGAAAAAGAACAGAATGGAAAGTCAAATGGAATGACATTCTCACAAAATGCAGTAATTGAATATGAGCTATTTATTTTCTAATACTTAGAAGAAATGCTTTCAGACTACCAAGAAGAGACTTGATACCCTAGGATCATTTTCAGTGGGAGGAGGTCCCCTCAGTCACAGTCATAGCGGAGGGGAGTAGGGTGAAAGCGGGAGGGAGGGAGGAATGGGAAGATACACGGAATGGGATAACAATTGAGATGTAATATGAATGAATTAATAAAAAATTATAACGCACAAAAAAGAAGACATGCTCTCATGCTCCATTTTAAAAAATAATCAAATCTGGCATATAAGATAATATATTTTAAAATATATGCTGAATTCTTATATAAACATACGCACTGCATCTAGGAGTCTTAACCTTGTGTGATTCCTTTACCACCAGAAAAACCTCTAACTGTGTTTAAGTCAAGAAAATGTGACCTTTGAAATGATGCACAAGTTTGTTAGACATTATTGTTTTGATAAACTAATTCTGTATCAACTTAACTAGGCTAAGGCATGCTAGGATAATAAGAACAACAACAAATCCAGTGATTCTCAGAGACTGTTTCCAGAAGAGATTAGCATTTAACAAAATAGGCTTGAATACAACAACAACAACAAATTCACAGTTGGAGATATAGTTCATCTTCTTCTAAATTGTTGAGGTCCCAAATAGGACCTTTAAAATGTAAGTAGGTATGAATTATGTCATGTTGTTGAGCCGAAACTTTAATTAATTAAATTATTTATTTATTTAGTGTGTGTGTGTGTGTGTGTGTGTGTGTGTGTGTGTGTGTGTGTATGTGTGTGTGTGCTCACGCGCATGCCTTGGGATTAAGAGTTCCTGACTATGTGGTCTCTGAAATCTGAGATTTACTCTAATGGCTTAAATTTGTGTTTTAGCCTTGCAAACACAGAAAAACTATGATAACAGCTGAAAACAATGAGAGGACCAATTTCTTTCCGAAGGCACCCGCAACACAGAACCCACATGTGAAAACAGCACAAGAGCTTTTCTGAGGGTGGGATTATCACAAGCTGATTTATGAGAGGGTGATTATCATGTCCTAAATTTCTGCCATTAGGCAGCACATTCCAACATACCATATCTAGAATCATATTTCTACCACATAGGTTTTGAGAAAACACTTAAACAGATTTATTCCATTTATTATGATGTCAGACTGTGAATAATTTAGACCTCTGTCTTTCCTAACTCTCTTGCTTGCAGAGGGGTTATCCTGAAACTCCAAATATCCAAATATGTTTTTATAATATATTTCTCATATAGCTTATATACACATTGGTTCTGTTTTATAGATACCCTTGAGTAAGCCTTAGAAATACCCAATCTTAACAGTAGATATCCAGGGACTGATCTCAGTTCCTGAGCTTGCCTAGTAAGAGTAATCTTTACTGACCAGCTATATAGCATCAGGAGATTCTGAATGTGGGACTAACTAACTTTTCCTTTAAGCAGCTACTCTATCCACAGAAAGCATGGGGAGATAAAAGTGTATACGCTGCTCAGTGTATTCTAACTAGCCAAGGATGTATTGAAAATTAGTAACTACTATCAAATTGACAGAACTAACATTCAGGGTACTGACCTAGTCCTACACCTGTAAGCAGAATCTAAAATACCTTTCCAAAGGATGACTTTCTTCAGATTAAAATAAGTTGTAGTACCAGAAAAACAAAGAAAAACTACAAAGTATTTAAGAACTTATATATGAAAAGATAGAATACTAATGTTTTGAACTATCAATACATAAATTATAAATTCAATATGACTGGAGAGGAGAAGCTAATATAAATTGTTCAACATATAAATATGTAATATAATTAAAACTTGAAAAATATCTTTTTTAATGAATTAAACATTTTTTTCATATACATTTTTATTATTATATGTATATACACATAAAATATCTATAGCAAGAAGAGCCATGACACAATCAGGAATTACATAAATGTTACATTCTTAGTGTTTTGGCTATTTGTATTTGACAGCCTTGAAGAAAACATCTCTCTTATCTTGGTGCATCTAAAATTCTGAATATAAATCAATCTCTATCACACCTCGTCATTATCAACTTAAAACATCTATCTAGAACTAAAAACATCTTAAACCCCTAAACAACTAAGCTTCATTGTAAAACTAATCTACCTGGTCTTCAGCTCCATCAGAGACTTGAGAAGCAATAAACCTGATTACCTGAGTATGCTATGAGTAAAGGCTAGTAGCATTCTAAATGAAAAGATGACAGAGACAGTTTTCTACCTGAATAGTCACCCAAAACTTTCTATAACATTGGACCATCATCTTCAGCCTCTGGCCCAGTCTATCTGACAGACATATTTGTGAGGCAGGAACTATTGAGGACTTGCTTACCCTGTCTTGGCAGAGTTTGACCATTGACTCTTGCATCCAAGCTTGCATCCAAGCTTGCCCCCTTTTAGGCAGAATTCTGTATGTGGTAGAAATGAGGACCTTTTACCCAGTGGCTTTTTTTTTTTTTTTTTTTTTTTTTTTTTGCCACATTTGAAGCCATTTCATAAGGAAGTTCTTAAATGCTCATCATCCTCTTTGAAGTAGGCTGGTGTTACCAGAATTAACCTGTCTCATTGTCAGTAAATCTTTAAAATAATACAACCAGTTTTTAAATGCCAGATTCTGCATGTCTCTGAAGTTTTGGAACACCTTATCTAACTACCTTTCCTAATCTTTCTATAGAATCATATCTATCTGCCTCACCTATAATGTATATTCTTGTGATAAAAGTAGACTAGTAATTGACATGACCATGATTTGATCAACTAACAATTAATTTGTGTAACTTATTTGTCCTAAACAGCCTGAAATATAACTTTCAAAGTATTGGAAGCAAACCTTGTATTATAGTTGAGATATAGGGGTACAACACTTCATATTAAAATAGAATATATATATATATATATATTTGTGTGTGTGTGTGTGTGTGTGTGTGTGTGTGTGTGTATGAAGAATGCTGATGAGGATATGGAGAAAGGGGAATACTCCTCAATTGCTGGTGGAAGTGCAAACTTATTGTGGAAGGATTGTAGGCATTATCCCAGGTGAAGGCCGTCTTCGTGGGTTTTGCCTCATGCTCTGCCACTTGGAAACACCTGAGATGGACATTGTTGTAGACTGGTAGGAACCATCCTGGGTCCTGCCCCCATTCAAGGGGCAGACAGGAGGAGTGGGGAGGGTGACTCCAGCCAGGCTATTGGGTTTCTAATGGAGCATCAACTCAACGGAAAGCTGAAAGTGGGAACCCAGAGGAGGAATGAGATTTCTGGAGGAGAGAGAGAGAGAGAGAGAGAGAGAGAGAGAGAGAGAGAGAGAGAGAGAGAGAGAGATGCTGAGGTCTTTATTCCACTTAGTTTAAGCTTTGCAAGCAGAGAGAAGGCTGTACGTATACGTTTGGAGCATGAGCACACGTGAATGGGGAGAGGACCAGCGTTGCAGGCCAGAGACACCTAGGGATCTGCCCCATGGAACTGATTCCAGAAGGTTTATTCTTCTTTCCCTTTAAACTTTTATCTCTCTTGTATAGGATAGTTGGGTGGTATAGTAAATTTTAATTGTTAAGAAACTGAGCCAACACTTGTACAACCACTCTGGAAATCAATCTCATGTTTTCTCAGGAAATTGGGAATGACTCTACCTCAGGACCCAACCATACCACTCCTGGGAATATACTCAAAAGCTGCTCCACCACACAAGGACATTTACTCAACTATGTTCATAGCAGCCTTATTAGTAATAGCCAGAATCTGGAAACAACCTAGATGTCCCTCAACAAGAGAATGGATAAAGAAACTGTGCATTTACACAGTGGACTATTATTCAGCTATGAAAACAAGGGAATCTTGAAATTTGCATGCAAATGCATGGAACTAGAAAAGATCTTCCTCTGGAGGTCAGCAGCTACAGTCAGAGGGTGTCATTTAACAACAGAGGAGTAAAACTACTGCAAATGTTCACTGGATTTTTACCTAGTAATATACTTTCTTCTGTGGTTTATCAATTAAAATATTGTTTATAAAGTGAAAAGAAAGAAAAAAGAAAAAAGAATTCTGAGAGAGGTTAACCCAAACCCAGAAGAAATGCATAGTATATACTCACTCATAAGTAGATATTAGCCACATAATACAGGATAACTACACTACAACACAGAGACTGAAACATTAACCATGGATGATGCATGATGTCTGCCTAGACCATCTGCTCAGATGTAGTCGCACAGTCTCCTTGTGCATCTCATGTGTGGAGAGTAGAGACAACTTTGGATATGCACTCTGACCACAGACCTGGCAGGTCGGCCTTCCTAGGACACAGAGGAAGAGGTTTCAGGTAATACACATGAGATTGATAGACTGAGGTCAGATGTTAGGGGAGGATGGCTCCCATTTCTGAGGACGAAGGGAGGGAGGGAGAGGGGATGAAGGAGTGAGGGGGGATTGAGAGGGATTGAGGGAGGGAGATACAATCATGATGTGAAGAATTTAAACTGCAGAACAAGCAGGTAACATATTACTAATCCCACTAAATCAGAATAGCTCTGAGACTGACTGAGACATGAATGTCGAGACATCACTGAGGGTTATTATCAATGAGCATTGGTTACAAGTTATTATTGGTCTTATTTAGAGAGAAAACAAGGTTAGACTCAGTGATGTCTCTCTTTTCCCATATCTTAAATTCTTAGCTTTGGAGATAGGGGTTGAAAGAAGGAGGAATATAGAAATATATAGGGAAGATAGAACAAAAAGTAGATTAGTGAATCTACTCCTCAACTTAATACCTCAGTTGTTACTCTCAAGATTATTTTTAACTCATTGGTATAAAATTGTGCATATAGATGCAAAATAATTTTAATTCTAGATACAGTAGAATAGAATTAAAATATAGGATTATTCTTCAAAAGTATCTTTTATTTATTTTTTTTTATTAATTTATTCTTGTTACATCTCAATGGTTATCCCATCCCTTGTATCCACCCATTCTTCCCACCCTCCCATTTTCCCCTTATTCCCCTCTCCTATGACTGTTCCTGAGGGGAAATTCCTCCTCCTGTATATGCTCATAGGGTATCAAGTCTCTTCTTGGTAACCTGCTCTCCTTCCTCTGAGTGCCACCAGGTCTCCCCCTCCAGGGGACATAGTCAAATATGAGGCACCAGAGTACACGAGAAAATCATATCCCACTCTCCACTCAACTGTGGAGAATGTTCTGTCCATTGGCTAGATCTAGGTAGAGGTTTAAAATTTACTACCTGTATTGTCCTTGGCTGGTGTCTTAGTTTGAGCGGGACCCCTGGGCCCAAGTCTGCCTATGTTCTACTTGTAGGTTTCTAGGACCCTCTGGATCCTTCTACTTTGCTATTCTCCCATGTTTCTCTCATCTAGAGTCTCAAGAGGATGTCCTTCCCTCTGTCCAAGTTTCCTGGTAAGTGAAGGTTTTCATGGGACATGCCCCTTGGGCTAGTATGTAGATATAAGTGAGTATATACCATTTGAGTCTTTCTGCTTCTGGGTTAACTCACTCATTATGATCATTTCTAGCTCAATCCATTTAGCCACAAATTTCGGGAATTCCTTGTTTTTAATAGCTGAGTAGTACTCCATAGTGTATATGTACCACAGTTTCTTTATCCATTCTTCTACTGAGGGACACTTAGGCTATTTCCATGATCTGGCTATTATGAATAAGGCTGCTATGAAGGTGGTTGAGCAAATTCTCTTGTTGTGTGCTGGAGCATCTTCTGGGTATATTCCAAGGAGTGGAATAGCTGGGTCTTGAGGAAGCCCTATTCCCAGTTTTCTGAGATAACACCAGATAGATTTCAAAAGTATCTTTTAAATTAATTAGTGTTTAAATTTTCATACAATGTACTTTAATCATACCCTCTCTTCCTTCCAAAATACTTCCCACTTCCAGAACAATTCAGCTTTCTCTCCCTCTCTCTCTCTCTCTCTCTCTCTCTCTCTCTCTCTCTCTCTCTTCCTCCCTCCCTCTCTTACTCCACAGCTACAATCTCAAGTTTAGATTAAGATGCATAATAACTACATACAATTTAGTTTGCATTTTCCATGATAAAATGGGGTAAACTCACACTTATTTTTATGACTGATTAGAAATTTGAGATAGCTTCTGGGTTATGGGTAGGAGGGAGCTAGTGTAAATTTTCTTTTGCCTCTATGGGATCCCTACTGGCACGGACAGTGCAGGTGCCATACAGGTGCATGCTGCCACAGTCTCTATGAGTTCATATGTACATAGGTCCTTATCTATTAAGAAGGCTTTGTTTTATTTCAGTTCTCCATCCTCTGTCTCTTACAGTCTTCCTGCTTCCTCTTCCACAAGTGTCTGAGATCTCTGAAGAAAGGAACTTGATGGAAGCACCTCACTTAGGATTGGGTAGTTCAAGGTCTCTCACTTCCATACAATGTCTGGCTATGGATTACCATCTACTGCAGCAGGAAATTTCTCTGACAATAGGTGATCAAGTCACTGTTCTATGCATACATTGTAATGTTCTTAGTAATCATTTTATGGCTGTGTTCCTGTAGCCAAGAATTGTAGTTGATTTTCCCCAAGGCCCCTGGCTTATCTCATCTCAGGTTCTTGATTACCCTAGCAATGTTGGGATTTGTTCCCATTTCAAAGATTGGGCCTCAAATCCAATCAGATATTGGTTAGTCTCAAGCTTTATGACACTATTTTACTAGCACAGCTTGCAGTCAGGTCATCATTAGAGATCAAAGAATTTATAGCTGCATGGGTCTGCTTTTATAGCTTTTATAGAATTTATAGCATGCAGAGGACTTTATAGCTCCATAATCAATAACCAGTAAGGATGAAGGTTCTAGTTAGAACCACCTCCACTTCTGTGTTCAAAGAGTTGTATAGGTGTTTTCTTCAACAATAGGGCATTATTTTTTGTGCAGAGCAACCAGTAGCCTTGGCAATAGACTCAGTTGCTTGTGAATATCTTAAACACTTTTGTTGATTAGTTTTAAAGTAAACTTTGAGGAAAGTGATCTGTTCTAAAACATGAATACTGAGAAGATCTAGAATGTCTTATTAAACAAAATGTGTGGATTTTTTTATAGTTGTAAAGTTTGTATTACTGTCTCCATTGAGACTATTAACTGCCTGAAATGATCTTACTGAGCTTCACAGATCCTTATTTACCTCCTGCCTTAATCTCAGTCTTTACCTCTCAGTTTCTTAGTTTTATTATCTTGGACACATTAACACCCTACTTCTCTTTTCTCTGGTGTTTGTTGCTCAGATATCTTTTTTCATAGTAAAATACCTAATCAACTTAAATAAGAAATTGCTTTCTGTGACTCTTAATTCCAGGTTTAGTCTATTGTTACTTATCTTCTATGACTGTGTATCTCTACATATATAAAGACAAAATAGCATGTCAGGGAGATGTAATGGTGCATAATGTTTCAGATCATGTTAAAAAGGAGAAGAAAAATGAGAAGAGAAAGGGAGAAAGAGAAAAAGAGGAAGAGAGGAACATGTAGAAGCCTAATGACAAAATGTGGGTTCATGGACCTGTCCCAATAGCCTACTCTTTCAATTACAACCCAGAGTTCACAGTTTGTAGTACTGCTCAGAAATACCACAAACAAATCATGAACTCTCATATGTTTTTAACATTGACATCTTTTGAACTTTTCGTGAATTATTTGTATTCCAAAAGAAAGTGTCTTTAAACTCATTGGACTTAAAATCTATAACTAAGGATTTGGAAGGAATGATGGTAATCTTTTTTTGTCTTTTTTACATTTGGTCACATGGATAATTGCAGTGATTTTAAAGTGGTAAAATAATGGAGCAGGCTAAACCGTCTCTTTATGTTGTGGTGTGCTTACTTCCCTCAAGTGCATTGTAATTTTCCCTCACCACCCACAATACTCTTCAACAAATGTTTAATTAAGGTCATGATTTAGTAATTTTTCTTATAGTACACTTTAATATTTTATCCTTATACCTGTATTCATAATGCTGGTAATGACAGAGGAAGGCAACAAAATTGTCTCCAAAATACAGAAGAATAGTAGTCATTGACCAACTTTCTGTATTCTAGAGAATAGAAAAGTAACATTTTGCATCAGTGTAAATTTTTCTAATATGAACAAAGTTAATAAGGATTAAAATGCTAAGCACTTCTGTAAGAAGAAATACCAGTTAAAAGATGCAAACTTTTTGGTGGCAAACTCAAAGCATACTTAAAGAAAATAACCTTTCTCAATGACTTGAAAATTCAGAATACATAATTAGTGTTCTAGTCTCACTTGAGTTTTCTGAGAACAAGCTCCTAAAAGTTTAGTAAAATGCCCCAAAATGAGCTTGTATAATGGTTCCATAATATTATCACAACTACAGCACATGAGGTTTGATTGGCTTTCTACACTTTTTTTTCTTTCTCTCTTTCTGTTTATTGCTAGGGAGATTACCCAACATAATTTCTGTAATAAGGCTGAGGGGAAAAAAGATCCAATTAAGATAAATCCTTATGGTAGAGCCAGCCACAAATTCAAAGTAAAAACTTGGAGAAAGCAGAATAATATTCTTGCTTACTGGACACAACTGAAGCTTTGATAATAAAGGAAGGAAGTAACCTAGAGAAATGGTTGGAATAAGATGTTAAAACACTATTGATGAACTTCTGATGACTAACAATACTCCCCATTTCAATATGCCCCTTATGTTTCAACTTAAGAATTTTCTTATTTGTTGTTGTGGCATATTGAGAGACTATCTTGTATATTGTATGGATGTATCACCGGTAAACTAAGAACTTTATGGCCTATAGGTTAGGTAGGCTAGAAGGTGGGACATCCTGTATGCAGAAAGGATTCTGGGATAGAGAGAGAGAGACATGGTAAATTTTTCTAGCAGAATAAGAGAAGGGCAGATATATTGTGCCTAAGCAGAAGTAACTAGTTATGTGGCAGAATAAAAATAGTATAAATGGGTTATTTTAATTTATGAAGTATTCAGAGAAAAGCCTAGGTATATGGCCTAGAAATTTGTAAATCATATTTTGAGTTTCATGAGTTTTTATTCTAAGAGGAAAGAAATACCACATCAGTGGCAATTGAGTCTATCTTATTTTTCATTACTGGACTGAAATATTTTTATTTTATGGAGCATAAATATATTTTTAAAACAAAGATAATTCTGAATCATCCTTTTAAAAAATAAACAGTGTATACTTTTGTAACTTCATTCTTTTGGTCTTCATATACATACATTTGTATATATACATAGATATTGTTTGAAATCATGTCTCACAAACTCAGTAGGTTTCAAACTTACACTGTAGCCCAGAGGTTGACCTTTCACTCTTGGTCTTCCTCTCATAGCCCTCAAAATTTGGAGTTGCATGCATAATCTACCATGACCAGAATCCTTTTCTTGTATTTAAAACTTACTGTAATTAAAACATAAAAATTCTGTACTTATTTTTTTACAATTTATCACTTGAAATATATGTAGATTTTAGATTAGCTAATTTGAGATAACTTGCATATGAGTAAACATATTTAATCTTTTAGCAACAATCTACTTTCTTAGCATTTTTTATCAATGTAATGCATTGTTACTGATTGAAATGTTTACCAACAAATGTGAATTTTTTCTTCCAATCTAACTGAAACTTTATGTACTTTGGCAGACATCTCCTTAGCATCTTTTCACTAAAGCCTCCTTAGTGCTTAGGAAACATCATCTTTCTCGCTGCCTCTATGGACTCAAAAATATCAGATGTGAAGTAATGTATTACTTTTCCTTGTGTTCATTATTATTTCACTGAAGTTTACATCTTCTAGATGCATCTGTGTCATCAGAAACTGAAGAGTTAACTTGTATCTCAGTTGAAATATTATTCATTGTGATGGTATCACGTTCTATGCATTTATTCATTCCAGGATGACAAGTCCAATATTATCCATTTATGCAGAAATATGGAGACCTCATTATGTTTAAACTTGTATATTCATATGTTTATTGTGCATTGCAGGTTATAAAGTAGAGTCAACAGTGTGAGGGAAAGAAAGGAAGAACAATGATCACCTTTCTTTATACACAACATAAGAGAAGTGTCTATCTCTCTGCCTATTAAACATTTGTTTTATATTTGAGACAAATATTTAGTCTCAAATATGATTTTTCAGAAAAACGACAACAACAAATAAAAATAATTTTTGAGCTTAACCAAGGACCCAGAAAGATAAAATGGCTAAAAATGAACAGAAATAAAATTTGAAACTGGTAGAAAAAGAAAGAGAAGAGAAGACAAGAGAAAGTAGCCTGATAATGTCATTCATTTATTTTAATATTTCATAAATGTATTGTTTTGTTTACATTTGTTGGTGTATATTTACATGTCCATGCTCACAGTTTCTGCCACACATCATGTAAATGTCAGAGGAAAAATTTCAAAGATGAATTTTCTCTTCTTAACCAGTGGGCTCCAGGGATTTAATTAGGTTAGTAGGCGTGGCAGAAGGTAACTTTGCCTATTAAGCCATCTCACTGACCCTGAGTTCAGTATGATGAACCTTTCCAGATGAAAAGATCAAAATTCAAAGTCTTGATAGTCAATGAATTTACTATGTGGGAAAGCCATGATTTGCAGCTATGACTACCTGATTCCAACTTGCCAAAATGAAATATTTTTGTATTCTTGTAATTTTTGTCAGACAATTGGGTCCCAACATCAGTAGGGTTAGGACTTCCTGTAACTCAAGGTCCAGGAGATTGGACACCGTATGTTGGCTTTTGTGGACACTTGGATTCTTGTGCATATACACAGAGACACATCATTAAATTCAATCTTAGAAACTAATTCTCCTTCACACTTGAACATGTGCCAATCATGTTATCATGTTAGTGAAACCGTCTTCAATTCTTATCACTTGATAGGGCTTAAAATTGCATGACTCAAATGGAGTGTTCATGATAGTTGATTCAAATATAAAGGAATATTTTTCTGAATAGTCTCAAAATCTGCTTATCTTTTTCAGTAAGAGAAACAATTGGCAAAATAAAACATGAAATCTAAAGGCCTTTCTAAAGTTGATAATAAATCCAAATTTTGATGACTCTACAGTGATATCTGTTACATTAAGAAACAAAAATCAGACAAAGCATTTTAGATTTATGGCATGTCAAGTAGGAGAGAAGTAGACTTGGATATCTTATGGTATTTTGTTAAGTATAGAAGGCTAATTGAGTCTATTAGGATTTTATCCCAAACCAAGTAGAAATCTATGGAAGTAAGCTTTTTCACACAAATTGGGCTTGGAATTACTCATATTTTCTATTTTTAAATGCTTTGGATTCACTTATTCAGAAGCTACTCACTGCCTTTTACATTACTAGCGTAAGGCTCAGATGATGATAGGAGCAATGTGTCATAACTGTACCCACTGTTTCTCAGACAATCCACTGCCTCATGAGGCAATTCCACTGGAATCAATCTTACTTTAGAGAGATCAGTAGCAGCAAAGTTTTAGAAGTGGTTGTTTCTGCCTGGGGTTATTGCTGCAGTAAAGGTATTGGTAGGAAAGTCCCTATGAAAGTAGCATTTCAGCAGAGTTTGGAATACATTCATTACATAAAGGGACTTGTATCTAAATACCCAACTCAAGAGCCCTTCTAGGTTTGGTAATATTCTCAAAATATCCTCTCAAATATCCTACATTATTTCCTCCAAACACTGTGGCATAATGTTCTGGGAAGTGCTTTAAAACTAGCATATTTGAATAAGCAGAACTAATCCTTGTATTGATTTCCACAGAAAAGCTGTTGTTCCCTTCAAATGTGAACACGCTCCTTCTATTTAGAACCAAAATCATTAAGTTCTCATATTTCTTTGATCCAACCTACATAGAAGTACTGAGAAATGAGATGCCCAAACCCCATGGAAGCCATCCAAAGAGGTTCTGACCTTGGGATGCGGGTAGCAAGGAGATTTAGAAGTATGTACCCTTCACAGGGAAGAGGAATTTTGGCATGTTCCCACATCTCATGAGGCACACCCATCTCCTCGGGCAGTTCTGCACTATCCTATCCTTCTTATTCCGTCAGCCTTGACACCTCCCAGGGTAACTTCTGGTCCTGTGGCTGCCCTCACTGTCTGTTCTCTTCCTTGATGTTCTTTATGTCTCTATAAACTTCTTTAAGCTACAGAGATTAATATATAAATTTACTATATTTTCAAATATATAAACTATTATTATTATTATTATTATTATTATTATTATTATTAATATTTGTTCTCTAACTCAATGCAGTACCTGCTTACTTTACATTTTTGGGCACTGTCCTACTTTCATACTCGCAGAGTCTTGAAATTCCAAAAAAAAATTTTGTGTTATTATTATTATATTGACTTAGGCATATTTAGGACAGCATAGAGCAGAAACACCGAGCACTTCAGTTTTCCTCCTGCATAATTATGAATGTTTTATTTTCCCTATGAAAAAATTATATCAAATGCTATTTGGCTTGGAGAATTCACTAAGCCTGTAATAACAAATTAAATATTACAAAATACACAGCATATTAGATACTACAATATGATTAGATGACTCAAGGATTTGAGAAAATGGAGATGGACAGATGACTCAGCATTAGAACACATGTCCTGAAATTGTTGAAGAACCATATTTGGTCCCCAACGTTCTTTTGGGTTAGCTCCCAACTTCCTGCAACTCTAATTTCAGGGTCATCTGAGAGCTTTGGCCTCTGGGGGCAACTGTACCCACATGTGTATACGTCCTTCCCTAACACACATGATTTAAAGACTGAAATAGATCTGTTAAAAATTTTTTGATAATATGATAAGACAAGAGTTATCCATTTCAACCCCCTTATAAATAAAACTAGAAAATATAGTCTCACTACTCAAATGACTTATTATTTTAATCAATAATTCTACAGTATGATTTTATGCTCTTCTTAATATTTAATCTTTATAATACATTTAAAAATTATTTCTTGGTTTCTGTTCTTGCTTAGCCAGGAGAGATGATGACTATCTCATAATACTTGTTTCCAAAAAAAAAGATCAAGGCAATTTCCTGAAAGTGTGGAGAAGGAGCATGTAAGATGGAAGAAAGCACAAACTCTTGGAATTAAAAGATGACCACACACATGGAGTCCTCATACATCACAGCATTTATACCTTAGCACAACCCAGCTCAACGCTGTCAATACTGAAAGCTGGCACTTCCTTTTTCTTACATGTTTTAACATTTACCCATCCTCAGGTAAACTCAAATCATATTAATGGGTAATCAAACAAACACTAGTCTTTGAATCACATCTCAGGAGAAATATTGATGACTTCCCATAAACGTTTTTGGAGTGTTACTACTTTTTCAATGTGAAAATCAGAATATTTCACACCAAAAAACAGCATTTCTTCAGAGGAAAAAAAAATACAGTTTACAAAGATAACTAATTAAAAGGATTGTGAGTAATGTTATAAAATAAATATTAGCTATTAAATGAGTGAAAAAATGACACAAATTTAAGGACACAAGACACACACCATGTACCAGTATGCATATTTAACATAAACATGTAAAGAATTAAAATAAATTAAATTATTTCCCACAAATACAAAATAAGTAGCAAATTATGACACTTTATTTTTTTGATTCTAGAGAATGATAATAGCAAAAATTCCACTGCTACATACCACATTTTACCATATCATATTCATATTATATGAATCTTTAACTCTACTTTATACGTGTTAATTACATTTTTAAAATATAAAACGTTTTGAAACATGATAAATAGGCAAATAGCTTCTTAAACATTATATGAAGATTAAAATACTCTCAAAATAATAATAACTTATTATTTCAATCAAATTAACATCAAATAGCTGTAACTTAGGCCTTACAAAGAAAATTTAGATGAGTTTAAGGCCTAATTTAATTTTCAGTACATGAGAAGAGAGCGAATGTCAGAAAGTGTGATTAAAATGTAACACTTATTTGTTGCCAAGACAGTGCACAGGAGACAAGGACTTGGAAAGCGGTGTTGGGTGGTAATCTAACACACAGCTCTTTCATTTATCACACTCAATCATTTCCAACTTGTGATTAAAAGTGCAACACCTGTCATTAGTTTCCAACAGTCTAAAAAAAAAAAGAAAAGAAAAAAAAAGATAATTTTGTGTCAGGTTGGTAGAAAAGTCTAAATTCTAAGCCCATCATTGCAAGTTAAATATTAGAATTTCAGTGCCTTAATGAATAACAGACTTCTACTAAGATTGTAACATAGTTTATAGAGATGAGTGAATTTCTGACTTTAATGATGTAAAGTTGGAAAATAATATTGCACATTTAATGAATAACAGAGAAGATATGCTTCGTGATATAGAAACAAAAGTTCTTATATATGATATAAAGTCAGCATTCATGGTACAATAAAATCAAGTGTATGGCACTGAGAAAATATAAAACTAAAAGGTGAACACATTATTTTTTGTGAATGCTGTTAGTTTCCTACACGATCTGATTACCAAAGATAGTGGCTTCAAATATCAGCTTCCTATTTTCTCAGATATTTAGCTCAGAAGGAAGAGTGTAGTGCCTGAATTCCCTGCTTAGAAGTTTAAAGGCTGAAATTCAAGCATTGATTTGGTTAAATGCTATGTGATCTCTTGAGAAGATTCTATATGCAGAATTATTCTTGAATTGGTATAATTTAGTTTTTAGTGTTATATAATTGAGGAATACATCTCTTTAGTAGTTATCATCTAAGGGTGTGTCTCAGCTCCCAGAGGCTGCCTCATCCTTTGTCATCTGGCCTAGCCAACTCAAAGTCAAAAGTTGATACAGACTCTTATATCAAACTCCATATACGTTTGCCTGCAAATTTCAAGATTTCTCTGTTTTTAAAAGCAGAATGGAATTCCATTGTATAAATGTACCATGGTTTCTTTATCTATTCTTCAGCTGAGGACATCTAGGTTATTTCCAGATTCTGCGTATTATGAATAAAGCTCCTAGGAATGTAGTTGAGCATATGCCCTTGTTGTATGGAGGAGCATCTTTCAGGTATAGGCCCAGGAGTGGTATTGCTGGGTCCTGAGATAGCACTATTCACAGTTTTCTCAGATAATGCCAGATAGATTTCCAAAGTTGTACAAGTTTGCTTAATTCCTTGAGTTCTTTATATGAAATCAGCACAGAATGCTCCCAGGCCTTCAAATAAGAGTTAAGACCAATTCTCTTCAAGCTATTCCACAAAATATAAAAAGAAGGATCATTACCAAACTCACTCTATGAGGCCATTGTCACCTTCATACCTAAAGCACAGAAAGACTCAACATAAAAAGAACATTTCTGACCAATTTGTCTTATGAAAATTGATGCAAAATTATTCAATAAAATACTTGCAAACAGAACACATCAAAGGTATCCTTCACCATGACCAAGTAAGTTTCATCCCTTACATGCAGTGGTGGCTCAATATACAGAAATACATCAATGTAACCTATCTTATAAACAAACTGAATAAAAAAACCTCACATGATCATTTCCTGGGATGCCGAAAAAGCATTGGACACAATCCAGCACTCATTCTTATTAAAAGTCTGGATAGAGCAGGGATACAAGGCACAGACCCAACATAGTAAAGGCAATATACAGCAAGACTATAGCCAACATCATACTAAATGAATAGAAACTTACATCAATTCAACTGAAATCAAGGACATGACAAGGTTGTCCACTCTCTTCATATTTCTTCAATATAGTACTTGAAGTCTTAGCTATAGCAATAAGACAATTAAAGGAAATCAAAGAAATACAAATTGGAAAGGAAGACGTCAAAGTATCACTATTCATGAATGATATGATAGTATAAATAAGTGAACCCCAAAATCCTACCAAGGAACTTCTACAACTGATGAACACCTTCAGCAAAGTGGCTGGATACAAAATCAAGTCAAAAAAATCAGTAGCCCTCCTGTATACAAATGACAAAGAAGGCTGAGAAAGAAATTAGGGAAACTACACCCTTCACAATAGCCACAAACAACGTAAAGTACCTTTGTAGAATTCTAACAGACTCAAGTTAAACAGATTGTTTAGGATTAAAGGTTTGTATTAAGGAAATGTCTATTCCAGCCAGAGGGATTAAAGGTGTGTAGCTTTTCTGCATTTCAACCATCACACAGACTTTCTGGACTTTGAATGTGATAGCTAACCAAAGCAGCCTATTGCTGGATTAGAATTCCTCTACAACCTAAAGTAGTTTCCTCCAGGAATTCAAAAGGGCACTGAAGGACATTAAAGATGAAGGGATCATTCCCTAAAGATAACACCTTTTAACACAACATGAAAACCATAATATTGTAACATAAAATTTGGCCAGAATATATTGGCACATTCAAACCATAGCATAGGTCATGTAAGGTAAGACGGGAAAATATACTTTTGGCTTCAGCTTGTACAAATAACACTCATCTTCATAATTTCAGCCTTTCTGAATTAAAAACAAAGAAAAAAAACTTCAGACAAAGGAGTTAGTACTAAGCAATTTGGCAGATTTTGTTTTCCTTTGATTTAAAAATTGCTTTTCCACAATCATTTTGCATGAGCATGATAAGGAATGATTTGGTTTCTCAGTATCTACTTATAGTAATAATTGTTCAATAAAGGAAGGAAGGTTATAAGTCAGGAAAAGTAAGTAAAGTGGCTCAAATCCCTTATGACTCAGTTCAAAAATCAATGCTATATGCCATTCTATATGGCATTATAAGATTTTCCAGAATTTCTTAATATAGTTACTGACTGACTCTCAATATGTAGAAAAAGTTGTACATACTGAAACCAATGAACTTATTCTGGATGATTCAGAATTAATTTCTCTATCTAACTACAATAAGTATTCTGAAATAGAGACCATCCATTATACATAGCACATATCAGATCCTATATGATCTACCAGGCCCTGTAGAAAAAGTTAATGATAAAATTGGTCAAATGTTAATAGGAAACGTGCTAAAATCCTCATAATTTAATGGGAAATACCACATTAACAAGAAACTTTTGAATAAAGATGTTTATATCATTAGGGAATAAGCTAGAAAATTATAAGGCAGCGTCGTACTTGTTTCTTGTTTAACAAAACTCCATTACCTGAAAGAAATAACCCAAAAGCTACCCAAAGAAATGAAAATTGGCAAATTGATGTGTTTATTTTGCAGAATTTGGAAAATCAAAATATGTGCACCATACCATAGATACACATTCAGGATTTTAATAAGCATCTACTTTAAGTTTTGAAAAGGGTGATTCTGTAATTATTATAAGTTGTAGTTATCATGGTGTTACCTGGACAAATTAAGACTTACAGTGCTCCAGCATATGTCTTTAGTAAAATGAAACCATTTTTGCATATTACAAGATAAACCATATTACAGGTATACCATACAATCCTATAGGACAAGCAGTAGTAGAAAGGTCTAGTTGCACTTAAAAGACATGCTTAATAAACATAAAGGGTTAGTAAAGAACCCCAGAGATATATTACACAGCACTTTATAAACTTTAATTTCTAAACACAAATGAGAAAGGAACAACATCTGCAGAGAGACATTGGATAATAGAAAAAATGGCTGAATTAAATCAGTCTGCATATTTTAAAGATTTGTTGACCTCTGAATGGAAACCAGGATATGTGTTACACTGAGGAAGAGGTTTTTGTCTTTTTTTTCCCCCCCACAGGGAAGATAAGCTGTGAGTACCATAAAAATTGGTAAACAGTTGAACAGAAGGGAAGTCATGAGCAAGGATGTAATGGTTTATCAGAGACCTTGGTCATTCAATCCAAACTGCATTATAAAGAGTAACAAATGCCTTTAATTTGAGCTGTCATGAACAAATAAAAAGAAAAAATAATAATATGTTGACGGATAATTTATGAGGGTATTTTAAACTACATGACTTAATTCCAGATTAGAATGTTAGACTATAGATTGCCACATGGCCCGTACCACCTTGAACATCAACTTTTTAGTTTTCTTCTTAAATAAAAAGGGTATTGTTGTTTGGGATTAAGAACAAAGTTAAGATTTTTTTTAAAGGTTCAAGTAAATTCAAAGAGTTAGTATGAGAAAATTGAGAACCACAAAATCATCACAAAACTGTTGGTTGTAAGGCAAACAACTAGGAGGGCGAAAGGAAAATCTCTGTCATCAAATGGAAAACCACTAATTGACACACAAATGGCAGAGATATCGGTCATGGGAGGTATGAATGGAAATGGCAAAACTTAGCAAAACATAGCCAAGACATCAAATTTCATATAGTTCACACAGGCAAGACAGAAAATAACATTTGAAATAATAGACAAATTGGCATCATATTTAATTAATACTAGGATATTTAAAATATCAAGGGAAAATTCTGAATAAATCAGCAAGAATAATAGATTATAGATTTTAAAAACTTGAAAGTTTACCCCATCACTTAAAAAGGAGGGGAAACAGAGAAGCAAATTTAGCCAGGTCAACCCTATGAGAATAATTATTGTAGGAAATATATAATGAGGCCGTGGTTCCCACCTTCAATAACAGTACTTGGGTGGCACACACCTTTAACCCCAACACGTGGGACCCAGAGGCAGGCACAGTAGATTAACAATGATTTCAATTTAAAATCCTCCTGCAAAAGACAGGCTGAAACTCAAACTGAATGTCCTTTGTGATCTAAAAATAAATAATAAAATTAAGCCTTAAATTTATAAATAAAGAGAAAGAGGATATAGGTATATTTATCCACTCATACTAAGGTATACATAGTTTCAAATTTCCAAAAGAAATATTTTATTTCTATTGAAAAATAAGCAGTTTCTATTGCCAAAAATCATTCTTCCTAGGAAAGATATAACCTGCCAAAAGAGAACACACACACACACACACACACACACACACACACACACACACACACACACACACACACACACCCCTTTTCCCAGAGCTAGGGTTGGGGCAAGATTTTGCTTTTGTCTTTCCAGGAGAATATAAAAGCATCCAACTAAAGAACTCAGAGACCACTAGACTAGCAAAACATCTGATGAAAATGTCCCAAGAAAAAGAGTAAATTGGCCAAGTGGTATCACCCACCTTCAACTTGTCTTTGCTCCCCTCAACAGACATAAGTAGCAAATGGTCTTTATGTGGTCCCAATTCAATTAAAAACAAAAATTGGCTTATGGGGTTGGAGCATGGCTCTGTCCTCTAATCTGATGCTTACTTGTTAAAGAAAAAATTTCAAAAGTCTCATATCAGAAAAGCCACCTAGTATGGGACACAGGAAAATAAAAAGATAAGGTTGTATTTTATTGCTACTAATCTCATAATCTTTTGATTTTCATTTGATTCTTTAAAATTTTTATTTTTTAAAACAAAACTTTTCTTAAGGTAAAACTATTATCTGAAAATCCTTAAGATTATTATGTCATGATACTAGTAGAATTACAGAGCACTAACTAATTCTAGAAATAAGCTTCTTCTAGCTTCCTGTATGTGTTTTAATGTTGGGTTCTGAAACAGGTAGCTAGGAACAAAGTTTGTGTATCATGGATATACTCAATAGACTGTGGTGCTCAAAACATTTTGGAAACCTACTAGATATGGCATTTAAAACAATTAAGATTTTGCTGGGCATAGTGGTAGTGCACACCTGTAATCCCAGCACAAAGTGTGGCAGAGGCAGGCAGATCTATGTGAGTTCAGGACAGGCAGGGCTACACAGAAAATCCCTGTCTCAAAAATCAAACAAAAATTTAAATTTTCTACAATAAACCATGACCATTGCCAACTGTAGCCTTTGGGTCTCCAAGAAGTTGATGGACCTTGCCATGATAAATCTGCTTGCACTGTGGTAATGCTAACCACTAGGTAAAAGTTCCCCCTTGCTTCTTCTGCCACCAGGTTCTGTGCAAACAGTGAAATTTTGAGGTTGGCTACCGTGTTCTATCTACCCAGAATTACTCTAAGCTGACAAACACCACCCAAGCATCATCTTTAGACTAGGAACTGCTCAGGATATTCATATTGCTGAGTTCCTATGAGACTTACAGGAACATTTTATAGAACTTTGAACTAAAAAATACATAATCCTAAAACTGCCAAATACAACCAAACTGGATATTGTAGAAATCTTGGCAGAAACAGCTTCATTATTGTAAGTGATTTTTACTGCATTAGAGCTAATTTTTTTCTTTTGTTTAAACAAAAAACGTAGAAATGCTGCAGGTTATTTGATGACACCATGAACCCTGAGAATGTGCTGTTCCCTGGAAAAACCTGCTTCTAATTGTGGTATGGTTCAGTCCTAGCACACACCAAGATTTCCTCTTGAGTACTATAAACAGGATTAAATAGTTAAACCTAGATCAAGAGGCAGAGTAAGCCAATAGTTGACAGGAAGTGAACCTAGGAAAAACCTTACAAATTAAGAGGAAGGCAGGAGGACAGATAGAGGGATGCACAGGAAGTAGAAGGGAGAGATATTCAGTTTGTTTGGTTTTGTTTTATGATATTTCCTTGTCCTCATCCTCCTCCTTATCCTTGCCCTCTTTTTCTTCTTTCTCCTCCTGTTCCTCTTCTTCTTTCCTTCTTCTTATTTTTTTAAATTTTTATTATTCCTTCTTCTTCCTTCTTTTTCTTCTTTTCTTCTTCTTCTTCTTCTTCTTCTTCTTCTTCTTCTTCTTCTTCTTCTTCTTCTTCTTCTTCTTCTTCTTTTTCTTCTTCATGAGGAGGAAGTTCATCTAGAAACTTCCTCTGCTTCTCTGATCTACCTGGCTTTCATGTCAGCATCTGGTAAAAATCCAATGGTTGAGATATTACTACAAATAACATGAATTTCCTTGGTCTGCTGCTATATCTCCCTTTTCATTTCTGACATTGTTAATTCAGATATTTTCCTCCTGCCTTTTAGTTAGGTTGGTTAAGTGTTTTTTCTATCTCGTTGATTTTCTCAAAGAACCAGTTCCATGTCTCAGGGATTCTTTGCATTGTTCTCCTTGTCTCTGTTTTATTGATTTCATCCCTGAGTTTGATTATTTCCCCCTTTGGGGTATGTTTGCTCCTTTCTTTCCTACAGTTTTCAGGTATGCTGTTAAGTCCCTAGTAGGAAATCTTATTAATATTTTTATAAAGGCATTTAGTGCAATAAAGTACTGCATTTATTGTGTCCCATATGTTTAGGTATGTTGTGTATTCATTTTCATTGCTGAACCACTATATTTCTACTATCAGTAATATAAAATATAAAATAAACAACAGAACTTATTCTGAGGTCTATGTAAATTTCAAGTCAAATTTTTCAATACAATAGGTAAATTATATAAAATGTGAGAAATATGATTGAACTAGACATATGTAAATTTAAGGTTACAATCTAAATACAATAAAATATTTAAAATGTGGACAGATAATTGCTAATATGTTAGTTTTGTTTTCTGAAATTCTGATTTTACATAGTTGTAACTAAGGTTTTAAAAAAATTCAACACCTTCTCTTAAACCTTGTCTCTTGTATTCTTCACCCATAGACTCACATTGCAATCATAGGGTCACAGTCCATGGGGAAAGCATTAATTCTCTCATTTGAACTATACAGTAAATAAATTGAATTGTCATTAAGTTTATTTTAGCTTTGGTTTATTTTCTAATCTAGCAAATTAAAAGTCTGCACTAGATATGATTTAAATTTTCTCAAGGCTATTAAAGGTTTTTGCATTCTGACTTAATCTCTGTTATTAGAATAAGGTATAATTCACTTAACTGCATAACTTAAGTAAGTATTACAACTACTTGGGTATATATGTAACAGTTCACAGATTCTATGATCACTATTAATCACTGATGACAGGTGTTAAAGTAGACAGTCAAGGACACCAAACCTTCTCTTACTCCGATGCCCCTCAAATATGCAGTGCCAGAGTAATTCAATGATAAATTTTCACTTTGGATGATTTTGACAACTTATTTTACATTAATTAAGTTTTGTGAAGTATCAATTCTGTTTCTCTTTGTTCTGTCTCATTTGCTCTATACTGAATCTAATGAGAAGGTGCAAAACCCCACAATCTTATCTTTTAATTTTCATGCTGAGAAGACAATTAACTCTAAATACAAATACAAATAACATTTTTCTTTTTCTTTTATTTGAGTTGTTTTATATTATATATTATATATTTTTTTTTATTTAGTATATGTGCCATAGAACAAAATACAATATGGCTACTAGCCAAAATAAATGGCTTGTGTTTAAATAATTTAAGTTGAATTTGACAAAGAACATTATATTAAAGGAAAACTATGTCTTCATTTAGAAGTTTAATGATGTAAAATGCAACCTGGATTTCAATTTAAAATTAGATTAGAATACAAGGTACATAATACAATAAGTGAGTCACAGTTACAATTTTAAGATAATATTATTCAAAGATTTATATTTGCTTTATACAAAAGCATTTAACATTAGCATACTTACATTTTTCTTCCCATTAATAAAATTAATTTACTGAGAAATTTACTATGAAATTAAAACAGTTCTAACATTATTTGATTATCATACAATGTCATATTTTTTCTTGAAGTGATTTCTGAGAAAAATTGCATTGTCATTAAACACGCTCAACCTCTTTCTATTTGTTCACTGTGCAATATCATCAATACAATGATCCTTGGCAAAAGGTTCAAGATGATATTAGACAAATTTGTATTGATTGAATTTGGTAAAAATCTAAGTTTGATGAAAAATTAAAGAATAAGAGTTCAAAATATACAGAGAAATCATAAATTCCTTCTGGATCCTCTCAAGCATTTTTTGATTATCTAAATATATATGTATATGTCGATATATTTTCTAGTGCTATCTCTTTCTACTGCATTATTACCAGCTGATAAAAATACATTTGAATTTTCTCATCTAACATTTATCTGAATTATTTCTTAAGACGTAAAAAGCATTTAGTCAAAACAATTCTAATCAAGTATTCTCAAGCACACTGTATTCTAAATTTGGGGTGTTAGTCTATGACTTAGAATTGCATCGCTTGGAGCTTCAGCCTTATAACCCTACTGTCTCAGCATCCATACTTATTGTGGTTTGGATGAACAGTGCGCCCACAGACACACACACTCGAACCTCTGATCCCCAGGTGATGGCACTGCCTGGGAATGTAATGAGGCCTGAGGGAGGTAGAGACCTGTTGGAAGAGCTAGTCAGTCGGTGTAAGGTTTAAGAACTTCTATCCTTGTCATACTCAATACTCTGTCTTCCTCTGTATGGATGAAAACATGATCAGCAACTTTTTTAAAAGGTAGCTGTAACAGCATATATCTATATTTGGGACATGTATTTTTATTTTATTTTTATATCTAAATGTCTGTTTCTGTGCAAATGACATACTGTCTGTCTTTGGTACTTTGTCTCTGTAGCTCAACTTGATATCTGGTGGAACTCTGAAAGTAAGGAACACACTTCAAGATATAATCAGATATATTATTAAAAATATTTATTTATTCACTTTACATACCAGTCATAGCCTCCTCCCTCCTCTCCTCCTGGTCCCACCTTCCCTCTCTCTTTCTCCTACCCCATCTTCCCTCCCACTCAGAAAAGGGAAGCCTCTACCCAGAAACCCACCTCATATAAAGACCGAATGCATCCTCCTCCATAGTGGTCTGGCAAAGCAGACCCCTCCACCACCACCAGGGGGGAAGTGATGAAAAAGCAAATACGAACAAGATTCCAGTTTCTGAGGAATTAATATCACCAGTTGACAAATTGGCCTTATAAAATAAATATCTGTACAACCAGGAAAATGGTCCCATGAAAAAATAGACTAAAAAATAGGAGAGAAGACTTTGCTAGTTTGTTTGCCAAAAATAAGCAAAATCAAGAAATTAAAACAAACTGATCTATAAAGAGCCTAATGAAGAAAAAGTTACACACACACTCACATACACACACACAAATATTAAATAGAAATTGCTAGTAAATAAACAAGAATGTGAACAACCTCACTATGAAAGAAATGCAGATTAAAATACTGTGAGATCTCTTTTAGCCAGACTAAATCAGCCATTTGGAAAACAGTAACAGCAAACACTGGCAAGGAGGGTCATAGAAGGACCCTGAATATGACTCTGACAGTGAGAATATTAACTAGCCTAGGCACTGTGTAAATTACTATGGAGATTTCTTTAAAAACTAAAACTAGATCTTGCATATAACCACCCAGTGATACAATAGCATTCCTGGGAAACTGAAATATTCCAACTCAAAATGTCCCAGAGATATTTGCACTCCAATGTTTACTAAAGTACTATTCACAATAGTTAAGTTTTGGTATCACATTACCTGTCTAGCAACACAAGAATTGATAAATAAAACCCTGTTACGAAAATGTGAAAATACTTTACAACCACTCAGAAAATTGACATTGTGTCCTTTGTTAAAAAAACAAAACAAATAAGCGAACAACAACAAACCAAATTTTATTAAGTCGGTTTCAGAAAATATGAAACATCATTTCTCTTATTTGTGGTTCCAAAATATTGTAGTTTGCTTTTCTATTGACTTGGTAAACATCTTGAGCAAAAGCAATTTGCAGAGTAATAGATTTTGGCTTACTCATCTAGGGTCACAGTCTGCCCCCAAAAAATTTTTGGGAGGAACTTGGAGCATAAAGCCAGTTGGAAAATGATTTACTGGAGTATTGGACTGCTTTTCATTGCTTGTTCAGTTTCTTTCTTTTCTTTCTTTCTTTTTCTTTTTCTTTTTTTCATATATAAAGCAGGACCACCTGTCCAGTGGTAGAACCATTACATTTAAATTGTAACCCCATCCCTTGTATCCTCCCACTCCTCCCTCCATCCCACTTTCACCCTATTCCCCTCCCCTACGTCTATGACCAAGCGGGACCTCCTCCCCCACTATATGGTCATAGGCTATCAAGTCTCATCTTCTTTGAGTGCCTCCAGGCCTCCCCAAATTTCCACAACTTCCCTACAGGCCAGTGTAGGCTCAATGTTCTTAACAAATATATTTTATTACGAACTTATTAAGTGACTAACCTAAACAATAGGGAAAGATTTTAAAGACTACAATAACTAAACCCTAAGGATATCAGTTCCGAGGAACAATTTTCCTGGCGTAGTTAGCAGGATTTCTTCTGTTGGAACCTGGAGCAACCAGAACCCAGAACCTCAGCTGGAGCCCAGCTAACTCAGTGAGTAGAGCATGAACTCTTAATCTCAGGGTCGTGGGTTCAGATCCCACGTTGGGTGCCATTTTTAGGCTCAATTTTCTTAACTAATATATTTTATTTCGAACTTGTTAACCAAGAGTCGCTTATAACCCAACTAATCTAAACAATAGGAAAAGAAGATTAAAGAATACAGTAATAAAACCTTAAGGATAACAGTTCCAATGAATAATTCTCCTGATATAGTCAGCAGGATTTCTTCTGCTGGATCCTGGAGCAACCAAAACCCGGAACCTCACCTAGAGCCCGGAGCCACGAAGCCTTCTCGAGTGGTTCTCTTTAGGAGCATCTCAAAGTGGAGTGATAAACAGCCAAAACTATCCCAAGTCTCCAAAGGCCCCGCTTCTTGTTTTTTGCTCATTTTTATACCTCCTCTCATAATTTGTCCAAGGATGTTTTTCAGCTGGCTAATAGCCAATCTCCCCCACATGGTGGTTTGACTTTTAAGGGGATAAGCATCACCTGCTCTCTCACAAGTCTTTTCTCCTCCTCACCCATTTGTGATTTAAACAAAAAACATATTTATCTCTCCTTCGTCTCTCCCTTTCTATTAAAAAAAATAAGCTATATACAACAGGCCAGTCTATTAGAGGCATAATTTCAATTGAAGTTGATCCTTTCTAAATGAGCAAAGCTTGGGCTAGTTAAGCAAAACAGCAACCACTACATAAGATTTTATGTAGATGGGTAAACTTCCCTGTGTGAGAGATATAAATGGCTCAGTTCAGTTGATAATTCCTCTTGTGAGAACATATGTCCCAGAGTTAATTCCTTAGTACTCTTGTAAAAGCCAGACACAATGGTATATCTCTGCAACCCTTGGGGTAGGGTGAAGGAGGAAACAGGCAAGTCCCTGAGCTTATTTGTCACAGTCTAGCAGAAGTGATGAACTTAGAGGAACCAATATCAAAAAAGAAAGAAACTAATTAAAAAGGAAGGAAAGAAAGAAAGAAATAGAAAATAAAATAAAAACTTTTTTTGAAAAGTGAACAATAAAAAAAGACATTTACTTGTAGCCTACACATATACATATCCATCCACAAACAAATGTGTACACATCTGTACAAATACATCCACACATATGTCATGAACAAAGTAGATCAAATTAATACTCAATATAAAATGTATGCTTGTAAGAAAATGGACATCTATGACACTACTATTTATATTAACATATAATTAGTTTTTGAATAATAATAAATTAAAGAATAAAATTAAAATAGAGCAAGATTCATTTTTAGTCAATATGAATTTGTTTAAATTACATGAATTCTGAAAAGAGAGCAAATAGAAAAAAGTATGAAATATGTTAAATGTTGTTTTATCTACTAGAAAGAATTACACATATGAAATTTTAAGGCACAGGATCAAGCTTCAAGAAAAAAGTATAATAACACAAATCCACCATTCCACGTACTTATCTTTCCTATAGCCCATTTCTTGGCACATTTCCTAATTTGATACCTCTGCTAGCCACTAAGGAGCTAAAGAGAGGTTCTGGGGATTTGGTGAAATTTAAAGAATTAAATTAGAATTAAAGATTTGGCAAAGAAAATGGGAATTAGAAAATATTCCAAGCTTTTATAGAAACCCTGAAGGGTATAATCCAGACGTAAGAAAATACAGAAACATACGGAAACTGAAAATTCCTATGAGAAAATCATGTAATAAAAATGAAACTGAAAATAGACAAAGTCTTACTCTTTAATGCTTTCTTTTACTCAAAACTAAACTAGTATAATTTTACATTAGTGTGACTTCTTGCAGGAGAAAACAACCTACTATGAGAAGAATAACCAACTAACCAAATGCTACAGCTTCAATATTTTCTATGATTCAATGCACTATATTCTATTCAAATATCCAGATATAAAAATGGTATTCTGTAATAATTTCTGTGGAGTTGTGAAGGGATGTCCATTTTAAAAACTAATGATAGCCTAAGAAACAGTTCTTCCACATGTATCTTAGTGAACCAGTGAATTTGTTGGGGTTAATTATAAGAGCACAGCTGAGGGGGTAGTTTCTGAAGCATGAATGACACCCAAGAGCTGTATCCCAGAGATCCCTACACACCTTGCAAGCAGCTCAGCTTATCAATCTCCTCACCTCAGCACTTAAAGCTCCTTGGATTCCTTCAACATAGCCCTTGTGAATCTAATAAGCTTCAAGATGCTTTTATACTGAGTTCTTTTTATCTTCTGAGTTTTGTGAGCTTCCCAATACTCTCAAAACAGGAATTTCTAATTGGGAGAAAAATCACTGTTCAACACACAGTTGAGAAGAAATAACAGTAAAGAAGATGAGAAATAAACAATGCAAACTGCTTCACTGGAACTCTCACACACTAAATTTAAGATAACTGATTAATATATTGAAGATCATACAGAACTGAAATTCTCTCACCAGGGAACTGAGAATTTGATTTTTTAATTAAATGAACATTATAAACCTTAAAACTGAAAAATCCCATTAAGAACTAAATTAATGATGGTCATAGTGGTTCATTTGGTCATGGATCAAAAAATATTATTAGGTACTAATTAACAGAAAATATCTATACTGAAACTCAAAGGGGAAATATAATGGAAAATGAAATCAGAAACATGGGCCAAGAATTATGGGATATTTTAATAAAGCTTATCTAGTTGTGAAAAAATTAGGGGAAAAGGCAAAAATTATGTATAAATAAAATAAAAACAAAACTCTGAGAAACATTAGGCAAACAAATAACGTGTTTATACACACTAATTAAACAGTCGGCAGCAGTACTAACATAAAACCAAGAACAAAGTTCCAAAGCATCTGTGGAATGGCTTCCATGCCTTACCTTAAAAAGCGTGGAGATAAGAATGAAATCAGAAGTTAATAAATAAGAATTCAGTGCATAACGTGCTCAGAATTTTTTTAAAAATGCAATTTCAAAATGAAATTCAAAGTTCAAAAAAAGCATTCTTCAAAACAAACCTGGTGCCCTCAAAAGAGCAGTAAATGCTCTTAGCCACTAAAACGTATCTCTAACTCATAGGTAATTCTTTTAATTGACTGTATTATATTTTTATATAGGTTTTATCCATTAGTTGTTATTCTATAGGTAGCAATATAATCTTGGCACGATGCTGGAATTGCTGTCCAGTACCCTGAGAATGTAGGAGCTACACTCATGTGTGTGTGGCTGCGGGGTTATACTTGAATTAAATGTCCTCAAAAAAACTTTATCAGTCATTATAATGGATATGTGCCAATAAAAATTTAAAATATCTCATTTACAACTGCTGGTAATATCACCCCAGAGAGATTCAATGCCCATAACTGCCAAGGGCACCTCCACTCACATATGCACCAAGCCACACACAGACTTGCTAACATAGAACTAAAATGAAAATAAATCTTATTAAGGGAAGAATCAAAAGAAAATAAATTTTAGAGAGACAGCAGAGCCAACAAAGTTGAGCTGTTTGAGGGACCCAACCCCCATTTTCCTCTACCATGAGGAAGCCTGTGTCTGGCTCAAGCAATATTCAGCATAGAGCTCTTTCTGCTGCTGACTCCTGATCTGTCTGGCTCTCCTGGGCAAGGCTAGCAGAAGGATTACCATGGCTGCTAATACCAGAGACACCCAGATGGCCACAGGTGAGCATAAGCACACAAACAACAAAACCCAGGGCCATATGACACCACCAGAAACCAGCTATCCTACCATCACAGGCCCTGAAGGTACTATCACATTTGAAGCATAATAAAGCCATCATAAATATGACTGGGTAAACAGTTTAAACTGTTGTATATCCCCTAAGGAAATAGAAGCAGTCATCAAAGTCTCCCAAACACAGAAATCCCAGTTCTAGATTGTTTTAGCATAGAATGTTACCAGACATTCAAAGGACAGCTACTACCAATACTTCTCAAACTATTCCACAAAATAGAAGTAGAAGGATCATTGTCAAACTCATCCTATGTAGCCACAGTCACCTTGATATATAAACCACAGAAAGACTCAACAAAGAAAGAAAATTTCAGACCAACTTCACTCGTGAACATTGATGCAAAAATACTCAAGAAAATACTTGCAAACAAACTAAGAACACATCAATACATGTTCAACCATGATCATGCAGGTTTTATCCTAAGGATGCAGGGATGGTTCAACATGCCAAAATCATCAATGTCATACAACATATAACAAACTAAAAGAAAAACAAAACAAAGCCAAATGATCATCTCCTCGGATGTCAAAAAAGCATTTGACAAAATCCAACACCCCTTTGTGATGAAACTCTTGTAGAAAGCAGGGATACAGGCTCATACATAAACATAGAGAAGGCAATATGGAGCAAACCAATCTCCAAATTGAATGAAGAGTAACACAAAGCAATCCCACTAAAATCAGGGACAAGGAAAGGCTGCCCACTTTCTCCATATCTCTTCAGTACAGTAATTGAAGTTCTAGCTAGAGCAATGTGACAACTAAAGGAGATCTAGGGGATACAAACTAGAAAGGAAGAAGTCAAAATATGAGATGATATGATAGTGTATATATAAGTGATCCCCAAAATTCCACCAGATAACTCTTACAGCTGATTCAGCAAAGTGACTGGACACAAGATTGATTTTAAAAACTCAGTAGCCCTCCTTTATATGGGCCAAGAAAGAAATAAGGAAACTACACCTGTCACAATAGCCACAAATAATACAGAGTATCTTGGTGTGACTCTAACCAAGCAAGTCAATGACTGTTATGACAAGAACTTCAAGTCTCTGAAAAAAGAAATTGAAGAATATATCAGAAGATGGAAAGATACCCCATGCTCATGGATTACTAAGATTAATGTAGGAAAAATGATGAGCGTACCAAAAACAATACTCTGATTCAATTTCCATCAAATTACCAACTCAATTCTTTACAGTCATTGAAATACTAATTATAAACTTCATATGGAAAATAAACAAAATAGCTAAAGCAGCCCTGTTTAAAAAACATTCAGGAGGTATCTCCACTACAGACTTCAAGCTATACTACAGAGTGATAGTAATAAAAACTGCATGATATTTGCATAGAAATAAACTGTTTCATCAGTGGAACTTAATCTAAGGTCCAGAAAACACCCACACATGTAAAAACACTTGATTTTTGATGAAGGAGTCAAAACCATATACTGGAAAAAATAAAGCATCTTCAACAAATGGTACAGGTCTAACTGGGTGTCTATTTGTAGAGAAATGCAAATAGATCTACATTTGTAACCCTGCACAAAACTCAAGTACAAATGGATTAAAGACCTTGGATACATTTAATCTATTAAAGAGAAAGTGGGTAAGAGTTTTGAACTCATTGGCACAGGAGACAACTTCCTGAACAGAACACAAACAACTCAGTCTCTAAGATCAACAATTAATAAATGAGACCTCTTGAAACTAAAACTGAAAAGCTTCTATAAGGCAAAGGACACTGTCAATAGAACAAAATGGCAGTCTATAGATTGGGAAAGGATCTTCACCAATCCTACATCTAACAAAAGGCTAATATATGTTAATATATTATATATATTAACATTATATTTTAACATTAAACACCAGCAAACAAAATAACCCATTGAAAAAATGGAGAACAAAGTTGAGCAGAGAATTCTCAATAAATGAATCTTTAATGGTCTAGAAGCCCTTAAAGAGATGCTCAAAGTCCTTAGGCATCAAGGAAATGTAAATAAAAAGGACTCTGAAATTCCATATTACACCTGTTGGAGTGGCTAAGATAAAAATACTTAGGTGACAGTACATGCTGGTAAGGATGTAGAGAAAGGGGGAAAATTGTCGATTGATAGTGGGAATGCAAACTTGTGCAACCACCTAGGAAATCAATCTGGCACTTCCTCAGAAAGTGAGAATAATTCTACCTCAATACCTAACTAAACCTCTCCTGGTTGTATACACAAAATATGCTCTACCGTACATCAAGGATACTTGCTCATCTATGTTCATAGCAGCTTTATATTTAATAGCCAGAATCTCGAAACAACCTAGATGTCCCTAAATGGAAAAATGGATAAATATATTTTGAAACATTTTTAGAGTTATCCCTTTTTTTATTAATTGAACATTTTTATTTTTACATATACATTTTTATTATTACACATATATACAATAGACTACCTATGGTAAGAAGACCATGACACATGCCTTATGCCCACAGTGGTCAGAAGTGGTCAACAGGTCCCCTAGAATTGGGGGTAAAACAACATGTGGGTTATAAAACAACAAAACAAGGTTATTTGCAAGTATAGCAAGTGATATTAATGATTAAGCCACCTGGCCAAATCTCCAAATTTTAAGAAGTTTTCTATTTAATAAGTTACGTTTGTTGTTATTATTTTTATTTTTGTAATACATACATAGAATAATGTTTACAGTGTGTTTTTATTATCATTAATATTTCAAATAAAGGAAAAATTAAATTAGGATAGATTAAGTTTCTAATTTCTTAAATGTTTTTACAAAATTTTTTTCTTTTGAAAATAACTACATATTTATGAAGTACAGGTGGTGTTTAACTCTATGTATATAATGTGTACTTATTAAATCAGTATATTTAATATTTTCATCTCACAATCTCTTAGTTTGTTGGACCCTTTGGGTTTTTTTCCTTCTTGTCTTTCATAAAGCATGTGGCAGATTACCACTGTTTCTGTTGTAGGGAAAAGATACCACAGGAAAGACAACAGTCACACTCAATAGAGTAGGTCATCAGTTGAAGTGAAGACCAGGCCAGACACTGTGTCCTCACACAACTCCTAAAGCTCCCAGGAAACAACTGGGAAGGAAATTGGTATCCTCAAGATGTGGAATAAATAAATAAACAAAGAAATAAAACAGAATTATTTGCCAATTTATGTTTATGTCATTGCCTTGAACCTATATGCTGGAAGGCATAAGAACTTTATAATTCCAAAGAAATTATTGAATGTGTATGTGCAATTCAAGGTGCACTTGATTCCCTTCACGAGTGAATAAATATTTTGTTTTGCTTTGATTTTTTAATGAAGCTAAATTGATTCATAGGAAGTCATATGGGTGTGAATAATACTTATTTGCTTCATTCAGTGTCATAAACTATATAAATATTTATTCCTGATGCTGCCAATTATATGTTTATGGAAATAGGGAAAATAAATAAGAAAACCTAAGTCACTATGAGGAAAATACCAATGAAAAGACTTGGGAAATTTGACAATTTTCTGAGAGCAAAATCGGTAGGTAGGGAGAAGAGTTTCATCTTTGAATTGATGCCAAAAATAACTTGTCACTTACAGAACCTTAGCTATGTCAGCATCATTGGTCCAAAGTAGCTGGTGTGTATTGTTAGTGTGCTCACTCATCAAATGTTACATCACGTAAATCTATGACCTCATTAATCTTTGCAGATCTCTTACTGCAGGATAAGTTTTGCAAATTCTTTATTTTCCATATGTCTTTATTAAGATTTTGAAGAACTAAACGGTTTATCATTGTTTGTGTCATAATTTCAGCAACTAAAGAAATCGTGACATTTTCCTCATTTCATGAATTGCCCAGCACCTTTGGGTATTTAACCAAGTTTTATATGCCACATTTTCATGAATGAAGCACAGAACTTCTGGGTTAGAAAAGAAAAGCTTTTTATTAATTATTGCACAATAAAGAGCATGGCTTTATGTTTCTGTGTTTCTTTGCCCTTAAATCCCACAAGGACAACATAGACTGACCCAGTTTGATGTCACACACACAGGGACCTATATCACAAAGTAGGAAACCTGAACCTATGAGACCTGATGTTTTATGATGGACAATAAGAGAAGCCTCCTTGCTTTAGGCTCTGGAGACAGACTTTGATTTTATTTTACTGACTATATTTATTTTGGTTTACTCCAGAGAAAGATAGTCTCTCAGAATTCATGACGGTTCACTATATAGACATCAGTGAGAATGTACTCTACAGTATAAGAGGAGACCTATTGACATTCTTTCATCCTCAAAATTTGCCTTTAATTCCTGTGTCTTCTTGCCATCTTGTAAATTCCATTGAGAGTGCAGGATTCCATCACAAGTGTGATTAGGCAGCTCTCCACAGTTGAACTAGTATATTCCAAACACTCTGACTAGGGTCACAGCAAAGACTATCTGAGGATATTGATAAAGGATTTAAAGTGATTCCTGAAATTCACATTAGTTAAAGAATAGAGAAGGAATCAGGATTCTTGGGATAAAAAGGATGAGATAAATTAAGCTAGAGAAAGCTGTTTAAACTGTAGTCCTAAACGTTAAAAGCTAATTTTTTATAACCTTAAATTTCACAAAGTTCTATAATTTTTTTCAAGGAACTACAAATACCTATAACACCATGGCTTAGTGTTATAGGTAAATGTTTAATAAGAACAAGAATAAAGTACCACATGTTTCTTTATTAAAGAACCTACTTATTTAACTAATGTATGCATGCAATTCTTGTTTCCTAATACAGAAAAGAAATAAAAATGGTTTTAGTTTAGATTGATACATATTTAGACCTCCTATTTAGGAGTCAGACATGTATATGTGTTATAGTCATCCCTTGCTGAGCACACCAAGTTTAAAATAACGGAAAACAATAACAGCTGATGCGGTAATTCCACTTTAGTAATTCTAAAGAATCCTATTAAAGAAGAAATTATACTTCCTCTTTAGAATTACTAAAGAGGAATTAGCACATCAATTTACAAATGGTAATTTCTTTTATATTTCTAGTTGTGTTGAGTAGCTTATTGTTTTCAATGTTTCTTTTCAACATTTTTCATAAGTAACCTGACCACATTCTTAGTACTAATTTGACAGAGAACCATCTCTTTATTATTCAGTCATTTTTATTTTACATTTTAAAATCCTAATCTAATCTTTGTTTTTAACTATTCAAAGTTTTGGTGTGTTAATATGACTATGGTAGAGTGTACTTCTGGTAGCAGTTCAAGATATGCTATAGTTTTCAAAACATTTGAAATGGCAGCAACATTGATGTAAAAATTTCTATGCATATATATAAACACATCTTTGTATATATATATATATATATATATATATATATACAATCTCAAAGAAAACTAGATATGAACAGCCTTATGACCTCCAATATATATGTGACTGAATTCTGTATCATAGTCATATTGACATGATGGAATTTATACACTGCTAATATATAAATGTATACATTTATATATGAGTGTATATTTGTGTGTATATGATATAGATAGATAGATAGATAGATAGATAGATAGATAGATAGATAGATAGATATAGATATGACTCAGAACGAGATATAGTCATTTAGTACCACCTTTTGAAGACTGAGACGTTTGGTGAATTCATGTTTACTATTATAAAGCTTGCAGAAACAGTTCTTCTGAATTGGTTAACAGAAACAAGACAAGAAAGATCAAGCTCTTATTGGAGATTAAGATTTAATGTCCTTTTGGTGGAGTATTTCAGCAGAAAGAGTTGAGCGGATGTAACTAAAATGAAAACTTGTGTAGGAATAATCTTGAAAAACAGAAATTTGTGGACAAATGGATTGAGCTAGAGATGATCATAATGAGTGAGTTAACCCAGAAGCAGAAAGACTCAAATGGTATATACTCACTTACATCTGCATACTAGCCCAATGGACATGTCCCATGAAAGCCTTCCCTTACCAGGAAACTGGGACCGAGGGGAGGACATCCTATTGGGACTCTAGATTAGAGAACAATGGGTGAATAGCAATGTAGAAGGATCCAGTGGGTTCTAGAAACCTACAAGTAGAACATTATGATAGGCAGATTTGGGTCATGGGGTCCCGCTCAAACTAAGGCCCTAGCCAAGGACAATACAGGCGGTAAAATTTAAACCCCTACCCTGATCTAGCCCATGGACAAGACAGTCTCCACACTTGAGTGGAGAGAGGGATTTGACTTTCTCAAGTACTCTGGTGCCTCACATCTGACTATGTCCCCTGGCGGGGGAGACCTAGTGGCACTCAGAGGAAGGACAGCAGGTCACTGAGAAGAGACTTGATACCCTATGAGCATATACAGAGGGAGGTAATCCCTCTGAGGAACAGTCATAGGGGAGGGGAATAAGGGGAAAATGGGAGGGAGGGGATAATGGGAGGATACAAGGGATGGGATAACCATAGAGATGTAACAAGAATAAATTAATTAAAAAAAAAACAAAAAAACAAAATCCCTTACCAAAAAAAAAAAAAAAAGAAAAACAGAAGCACATTTTTTGAAATTTGAATTTTTTCATTTTTTCATATAAATGTATAACAATTGCCTTTCTACGGCAAACATCACAGAAAGGTTATTTAGATTACCATTATTAAAAATTTCAGTCCATTAATTACTGTCCCTAGGGCTCTAAGACCATGGGTACACTGCATAACTTAACAGGAGTTGGTGTTCTATTCACTTTATGGCTGGGAAATATAAAAGGAAAGGAACGGTAGATTAAGCTTCATAATCCTTATTTAAGACCCAATCATTTCAAAACAACCATTTGGCCCAAGTTTTCCCACCCCACCCCAGCAGGAGTATCTCTTTGGGAGTTACACAGAAGCATATTTTTGAGACAGTTTCTTTCATATCTGTAGCCAAGAGATGACATTGACTTTCTTGTCCTTGCGCCTGTACTTTTTGAGTACAGAATTACTCAAAAAGGGGTTACAGCCATGTACCACCATAGCCAGTTTTCATGTAGTACTGAGGACGGAACCCACGGCAAGTTTTCTGGCAAGTGACAACATCTCCATTCCTTATATATTACATATTCAAATTAAAATATGAAAAAATAATGTAAAAATAGAAAATAAAATATTACTGTTTATAAGTTATTACACATGTTCTAATGTAATAAATGCAAAAAGGGCTATTAAAAATTAATATTCCTGAAAGCAAGAGAACGTTTTCATATCCTTCCTCTCCTATCAGAGCTGGGGCAGAAAGCTTTACACTTGAGCAAATGACCTCTTTCTTGAGTTAGCTATGTGTGACAAAATTATGAAAACGGAGGGAGAAAACAGGGGCAAACTTTAAGAGGGCCACTGCAGGGAAGAACGATTTCCTCTGTTCAAGAAAGTCTGGACTCCACAGCCTTCAGAGGCCTTGTATCTCTCCAGTGACTCCTAGGGATTGTCTGAAGTTGTAAGATTTCTGAGTCTCTCGGTGTGAAGAACACTTTTCTCCCCACAGGACAACTATTTAAGTAGAATCAAATAAGTTTTATCTTTGATTCCTGGTTTCCTCTAAAGTATTTTTTTAATACAAGGAATAAAAACGTACTCGGACACAGCAGTTTGTTCTTTAACATGGGAATGGGTAGAAGAAGGAAAATGCTCCATTCTTTTTTTTATTTTTCCTCTTGGCTTTTTAGTAAATGTCCCTGATATCAACTTGGTTATAGATTTGCTTGGGGATGTATATTTTAAATCAGCACATGTGTATTATATTTATGATTTACATACTTTAAAATTTATTTATTTTCTCATATGAAAATATGTATTCTCGTGTGTATGAATTAGCTTAAAATACATGTAATCATATTGTATTTTAGTGCATATATACATGATACATGTTTGCATATTACCAAAAATATTCATTGTGACATAGGTGAAATATAGTCTTCTCAACAATCTGAAACAAACTGAAAAATCCATTTTCTGAAGGTATGTACCTCCATGGAAATAGATGGATATACTCTGCTTTGTGATATGGTCCATATGGTGAGACTGATTTTTTAAATTCCAGGATTGATTGGTTTTGCCTGGGAAATAGGAAAAGTTATGACACTTATCACACAGAGAAACATGATGAAGGAGAAGAACATATCTCATCAGCCTACAAAAAAGTGGTTCTTTCCCCTCTTCCAAATGCTGTTGTTCAAATGAGTGTCCATAAGAAGGCAGAGGTTGCTTAGGAGTTGTAATGACAGACACCTTAATGAAACACCTTCCCTATAAATCAGGTTATGGAGGCTTCGGCTTGATGATAGATAGGGTTGTTGCTGATGACAGTGCAAGCCAGTTTCAGGTAATGTAACATCATCTAGCAAACTACCATGGACTAAGAAGCTTTATATATCTTCCCAAACACTAACATTATGATTTTATTTCCGGTGCTAAGGATTGAAGCAAGGGTCCTGTATGTGCTAAGCATGCTGTCTACTACTAAGTTACATTCCAGGCATAGGAAAGATGTTAAATGGCAGAGATAGAAAAATAAGGTGGCATGGATTTTGGAGGATCCTTTTATATTATATTTATTGCAGGTTTGCATTTTTTCAATATCAAGAAAAAATTCTCTCCTTGAAAAGAGCAGTGGTCTTCTTTGTGCCACCCATGAGTATATTTCTCCTTTATGCACCCATCTTTAGATACCACTAGTATGCTTGCCTGTTTGCCTGTGTCCAGTAAGGCATAACACAGACACATACACACACACACATGCATCAGCGCCCGCACATACACACACACACATGTAGGCATGCACACACACACGCACATATATGTGAAACATATTAATGACAGATAGGCAGAGAAAGATAGAGGTACTCAAGGACCACTAGACAATTAGCTGTGGTCAAGTAACCTGGCCGTATACAGATAGGGGTCTTAGCAACCCATGCCCTACAGATGAGATAGCCAATCTATCCTGGGTTGGACACCAGACAGTCAAGTGGGACATTGATCAAAGTTTTGAAGCGTGTCCTGCTTTCAGTTGGGGAGAAGAACAAAGTCTCATCTTTCCAATACTGGAGGAATAAAGCCCAAGTTATTTTGTAGAGTTTTTGTCTACACCGGGATATTGCATTCTACCACATTCTCAAGTTATTTTAAAAGGAGAAAAGAAAAAAAACATTTGACTGAATTTGACTTCATCTATTGTCAACTGGAGTTTTCTACAGAGAGAATATTATCTACATCTAGATCCATATTTGTAAGTGATTTAAATTTTGAAACCGTACAAAATCAAGTTCAGAATTACAAATATTTTGTTTTGATTTAGTATGTCACTCTATCCTCTATTATGATCTTGAATTTCTGGGTTCAAGTTTTTCCCATGGCTCAGACACTTGAGTGTCTGGAATACAGTCTAGCATCATGGTGCCTGACAAAATCTTTTATTCTAAAACAAAAGGATACAGTATAAATGCTTCTTTCAACCTTTTAAATCTGAACAATGATAAAAATTTCTGTAATTCTTTAGAAACCAAGTTTCTTATAAGATTTGATTTATAAATTTTTTATTTGACATCTAAAGAGTTACACATATTCTGTCAAGAATCAGTTATATGTTCCACAGGTGGGTGAATGACATGAAAAAGGACAGTTTTATTAGTCTACTTATTACTGTCATAATAATAAAAGACATTGGGAAGTGTAAGTAGTAGACTTACTCAGCTCATACTCTAGGCTGTGAGTCAAAGGGAATGTGCCACTGCCGTCTCATGAGGCCATACTTTGTCTATAGTAACCGGCCAAAGGACACTGCATGTTGACTTAGAGCAAGCATGACAGCTGGAGCCCTCCCTGTTTTAGAAAGAAACCAGGCCACTGCAGGACCTCATCCTCACAAATTTACATAATAGCAATCTCCTCGCATAATTCCCACTTCCAAATACTATTAACATTCACTTGAAGAATCCATTACCAACACTGAAATTTTGATAAGTTCAAACTATATTTACTGTAAACTGTGTTCTCAATTAGTTTCATAATGAGGAGAGAATTTTGAATAATCATAGAATATGCAACATAGACAAAAAGAATATAGAACATAGTCTTAAATTTCGAAGTTTAATAAGAATATTAATGAGCATTTTTCTGTCTTAAAAGTATAAATATATTTATTAGAAGCCAATATTATTTTAAGAAAATCTTTATAATTTGGCAAATAGATGCTTGAATTTTTAGCTCATATAAATACTTCTGTAAGGATAGATGCTTCCATTATACATTTTTAATCGGGACATTTATACTACCATATTTGAGTAATATTCTTTTTAATGCTTCAATATTATTTTCCATTCAGAAACTTTGGATGTCACCTAGGTGTCATATATAATCACAAATGCAATTAGTCTTTGTTACTTAAAAACTTTTACTTGGATAAAAAGACAAGTAAACAAAAACATAACAAACAAAAAGCAAGGTCAGAAGAAAAAAAAAGTGTTGGACTTGGACTGGTTCAAGTTGACAAGAAGTGTCAGCTGGTACTGCCATTGGATCTTATGATCTGTAATCAAACAGAACTCCTTCATCTGATAGCTGTAGGTAAACGATTCTCTCAAATTCTGAGGTACTTTCTTGATTGGATCATTTGAGGTAGCAGCCCACATAACAGCCAATGAAAGAACAAACTTTTACTTTTTTTTTGCCTACTTGCCTGATTCAACTGGCAAGTTCATGTATGTTGTTGATGAGAGACTCTATGTACTCATATTTAATGCTTAGTTGCCTGGGAAGATTAGGAGGTGTAGCTTTGTTGGAGAAAGTGTGTCACTGGGAGGTAGACTCTGAAGCCCAGTTCTCTCTCTCTCTCTCTCTCTCTCTCTCTCTCTCTCTCTCTCTCTCTCCCCCCCTCCCCCCCCCCCCCGGCCTTTGGATTAGGATGTAAGTCTCAACTCCTTCTCCAGCACCATGCATGACTCCATACAGCTCATCATAATGATAATGCACTAAACCTCTGAAACTGTAAGAGCAATCCACAATTAAATGCCAGCAGGAAAGGAGGGAATATTTTTCACACCACTCAGTTGCCTATGTGGGCTCAAACGTCCAGAGTCTGACAATAGGAAGTTTATTGTAGGTGTATTTAAGTACAGTAAAATTTGGGGAGAGGAAAGTCTCCTGGTATAACACAATCCCACATGCACAATAAGGTTTCATTATATAGAAACTCGATCCAAAGTACATATCACTTCTTCCTTAAGCATGATTCTATAGATAGGATGCATGTGTGTCTTAAGGGCTTACAGGAGCATCTGGTGCAGTCTCAGTAATACATAGAGCACAGATGTCACCTTGTCTACTAACCCCCTCTGACCCTGCTTTGGGGAGCCTGAGGGAGCCAGGTTGGCCTGAACCTACAGTTCAGAGGTCTAGGCTAGTGACCACCTCCATTCCCAGCCTTTGGGCAGAAAAGAAGTTATATGTCTCTTCTTCTGAAGGAACAACCCTGCATATATAACACAATTTCCCTAGTCCTCATCATTGAGTATAAGGACATGTGTGCTCACAACACTTGCTACTTTTATTTTTATTTTTATTAGTGATTCAATTTTTTTCTTTGACAATTCCATATACTTGCATAATACATTTTGAGTGCTCTCATCCCCACCCTCTCTTATGTGCCAGCTCATTACTATCAACACTTCTCCCCTCTTTACTTGTCTTTTTCTAAATGTGGTGTGTGTGTGTGTGTGTGTGTGTGTGTGTGTGTGTGTGTGTGTGTGTGTGTGT
>OU015758.1:27528305-27552899 GCA_907169655.1 Acomys percivali | reverse complement strand
TTTTTTTCCTGAATAATTCTAACGTATGAAAGAAGCCACACAATGCCTGGGGGCAATGGTGCATTTGCAAATCCATTTTATTGTCCTATGATTGAACTCTAAGCAAAAGGAACTGAGTATTTGTGCTTTATAGCAAGTCAGCTTGTCTTTACCTCTGAGAGCAGTACTAGCTATGTACCGAAGGGCCTTCTGGTACAAGAATATCCCTTAAAATATTTTTTGTAAAAATATAGGCAGTGCTTCTGCATTTAAACATTTATAACCTTGTGTACCTCACTCAGAACTGTACCCTAAACTTTTCAAATAATGAATAACTAATATATATGTAATATTTAAATATATGCATATCTAACATACACCTTAGGGAAAGTTGTATTCAAAACTTCACTTTCATAGCTTACACCTTTTAAAGCATTGCCACACAGTATTCAATTTTCATTAAAATGCATTTTCTTTTTTTATTCATTCCTGTGTAGAAGTTCCAGCCTTTTCCCCAGCCGTTGCCTGTGTAATTGTTCACTTTTTTCCATTTCTTGTTCTTTGTTGAGTATATTTAATCAAGTGTGCACTTTTATTATCATCTTTTAATCACATTATGACTTGTCCATGCATGAATATAATTCACTTTGGTCAGCTTCATCCTCTCAATAGATCCTTTCCCTGTTTCCTTCTTTACCCCTTACTTTTATGTCCTATTTTATTTTTATCCTGAATTCTATGCATGTGAGAAATATCATGAACACCTAACCTAAATACACGTAGTAAAGATTCAAATAATATGCTTTAATGCCTAAAGAAGAAGGGTGAAGGACAATTAAATTCTATAAAAATAATAAACTTGTGTGTTTACCTCACCAACGACAGAAAATGATGCACAAGCTCATGTATAGACAGATGATTGCGCATTTGGGTATTGAATGAGAATACCCAATCTTCATACCCAGATTAGAAAACCAAGAACAGCAAAATCCATTTCCTTATATGTAGAAATAGTGCTAGTACCAATAGCATACTTTATATTATAGAACTTCTGTGAAAGCAAATGAGACAATACTGATGAATTCAATTCATTGCTTACAGTTAGTAAATATGCAATAAATGTTATTTATTGTAATGAAGGGTAACATAGAAAGTAACTAAGTTCTTACTTACAAGCAAATTGCATAGCCTTCTAGATATTTCTGTCTTTATCCATAAAATTAGTAGTATTACATATTTAATTTATTCTGTTTAATCTAATATGAAGATTCTGTTTCACTGCAGCTATAATTATGAGTGATCTTGCTTCTGAACTCTATTACAGTGAAGTTCAATCATGAACTACCATAAAACTACTATTGTAATTTTATCATTTCGATAAAAATTTCTTAGGTAACCACAAGTATTACCTTGATTACCAGTACTTATTTATCACTGGCAGATAACAGTGTTTTGTAATCAATCTTATTCTTTATCAAAATACTCCTTAAGTACTGGCATTATTTTTCTTTTATTAAAAAGAGAATATGAATCTTTTAAGAGTTACTGAATTGGCAAAGGTCATTCCCTGGGAGTTTTGAAGAATAAAGCCTGAGTAGGGACGGAACAAAAATGTAATTAGGGGAAAAAAAATCAGGACAATGTGTTTAATGAGCATAATTTTAAAAGTCAGAGTTTTCTATGTACTCTAAATCATGATGGCAAACAAGACTCTAGCTTCTCTAAGACAAGGAACAATTCTTTTGTTTTCTACTCTTTGTAGAGAATAAATTTGCAACTGAACTATACTGACGAAATTAATGAGGTAATAATTCTATTCTAGCATTACCTTGGTGATATGGCTGCTTGTTTCATTAATAAATGGTCTGTCTTAAACAAGAAGGAATACTATTTAAATATATGCATACTTGTATATATTTAAATACACATGGACTTAAATGAAGAGCAATTACTGAGTAAATTTGGAATACTCAGATTTGGGTGTGCTGAGTTCAGAGGATAACCCCATGTCTTAGCACACGGATTTCAGAAGTCAGTGTACTGATGTTAGAAGTTGATCCTGAACGCTTATACATAAGGGGAAAGCTGGCAGAGTGTTGACAGCTATCACTGCTCCTCCTTGTGAACATCAAATGGTTGGCAGAAGGGGATGGGGGCTGACATAGGTCAACACACAGTGCAGAAGGTCAGCAAGACATCTGTCTCTGCTAAAGACATATCATGTTCTGATGACCTGTGCCAGACTGAGAATATCAAAACAGCCCTCAGTTAAACCCTGCCAAAATTTAGACTGCTTCTGTCCTGATTAACAGAATATTTTTTTATCATTTTAACTAGAAATGTTGATTTCAAATCTCTCTGAAAAAAGTCTCAGTTACGTATATATTTTCCCCAAGCATATGATGAATAGAAAATACCAATATGACCAAAACAAAATGATTGAACATCAGGAGTGGGTCATGTTGACAGAAGGTAATTTTTCTCTCTGGCTCCTAACATGAAGCTTTGAAATATTGCCTAAGTATTTCAAATATAAAAGTAAAGAATTACCAGAACAGGATTCATTAAGATGATAGTTAAATAGAATTAACTTCTCATCTACTTCACAAAAGCATTGGACCAAAAAATACACTCTTGTGTCCTTTCTCAAAAACATTATGATAGAATTATAGAATAAAATTATTATATTTTCTTTCAATGCTACAAAAACTAAGACTAAAAGTGGAGTCAAATAGTCTGTGTAAATGCTGTTACTAAGCATATCTTTGCCATATTCTAATAACAATACTAACCATAACTTACTCATATTTTAGTGTTTCTGACAGCATTCAATCCCCTTTGATTTATCATTTCATTAATACTGGCTTAGTGAATGAAAAATTATTTAATCTAATACAGTTATTTAATTTAATAACTAGATAAGAGAGGTGTATGGGCAATACTGGAGGTCTTATTTTCCCTAACAAATCTTTGTGAAACCGTGTTATTGTGGATTTGTGGGAAAGATTAAGCTTTGTCACAGGTGGAAGCAGTCTTGGCGGGCTTTACCCTTGGAGCACTCCATGAATACCTTGTAATAGACTGAGTGGAGCCATCCTGGGCCTGGAATTCAGGAAGCACACCTGGGAACCCCACCTGGGCTATTGTTTTCCTAATGGACCCTCAATGGGAGAAGGAGACCGCCCTTCCCATGTGACTCAGGCAGGTGGGGAAGAGAAAAACAACAGATTCAGCCGGGGAGAAAGCGAACAGGCTGGACTATCACGCGGGCCAGAGAGACACCTAAGGACTCATCCTGTGGAACGGATACCTGAAGGTTCACTCTTTTATCCCTTTAACCTTTTTTCCTTCTTGTGTAAGCTCTTTGGGTTGTATAATAAAGTTTAATTGTTAAGAAACAGAGCCAACATGGATTTAATGAGAAATGGCTGTCATAGGTTCATATGCTTTAATACTTGGGCTCCAGTTGGTGGAAGGGACTGAGGAAGAATAGGAGATGTGCCTTTGCTGGATGAAGTGTGGTCCTGTGGAAAAGAAACTAATAGAAGTGTCACGTGGCCTTCCTCAAATCCATAGTCAGACAGTCATTTCTGCAAATAGTGTATATAGAATCTATACCTTCAAAAAAGACATGGAAGCAGAATTTACACTATTTGGCAAGGGAAAGGCGACAGAGGAAACAGGAATGAAAGATGTCAAATGGGCTTAAATGATGAAAATATATTATAGACATGAATGACATGTTTAGTTGAATCCTATCCTTTTGAATAATGACTATATAGCAACAGGATTATTTTTAAGTTTTAAAAATTATGAAAAGGATATATACGCTTCAGAATTGACCTTCAATATAAAAGGAGTAGAAGCTGATCTCATAAAGATGTCTAAATAACTTTAGGAAGGTTTGCTTTCTAAACTGTCTCTGCCTTTAATTTCTCAAAGATGATATGCCACTCCAAAAAGATGAACAAGGCAATGTGAAAGTGGGTAAAGAAGAAATAAGGTCCTCGGAATATTTTTCTTTGTTAAAATTGTTACTTAATATATTGAAGAAAGGGTTTAAACTTATTTTTTTCTTTCTTTGTTAATAGTATATTCAAATCAAACAAATTGTCCAGGGATATATGGTCTACCACTCATGATCAAGAAGCTCTGAAGCTTGGTTTGTTCATGGAAGGTAGAAATTATTTTCAAGTCTCAAGGATATATTAACTGTATATTATTATTCCATTTTGTGAATATGTATTATATAATTTTCATTTCAGCATTTTTCTACTTATTTTAATGTTTATGATAAAAATGTTTTCATTGCTGCATGGTATTAACATATTTTAAATCAATCTAATATTTTTGTTTAAATTAATTATATAGATGTCAGAATATTGTCAGTATAACATGCAGAATTATATTATTTCATTTTCAATAAATAGAAGACAATTAGTCTAAGATATTACTACAAATGCATTACTCTAGACACTATAGATATAATGGAATTCCTGTGTTTCCTTTCTTTCTTTCATTTATTTCTTTTTTCTTTTGTTCTTTCTTTCTTTCTTTTTTCTTTTTGTTTTTAATTTTCTTTTTCCAGACAGTATGTTTCTGTATAGCCCTGGCAGTCCTGGAACTTGCTCTGTAAACCTAGCTGGCCTCAAACTCAGAGATCTGCCTGCCACTGCGTCCTAAATGATGGGATTAAAGGCATGTATCACCTCTATCCAGTTGCCCTGTGTTTCTTTACTCTAAACACATTCATATGAATTTGTTTTATTTAGATGCTACAAGCAAATAAATGTATAAGAATAGCCTAGCTGCTGTATCTAATTCTAAAATTCAATTGAGCAATGCTGTTACTAGTGTAGAATAGGCAGATAGGGCAACTAATAGCTTCTCACAAAATATTGTTTTAGTTTCACACCCAGAGTGTAAAATTAATATTGTTTCTGACTGTTTTACAGACATTTTAATTAAATAAAAATGAGTCATTTTTTTCTGAACTGACACTTACTGTAAATTATGTGTTTATAACATGTTAGAGATATATCAATTGCTGTGTAACTATTTACAATAACTACGTCTCATATGATTATTATTACTTAAAAATAATCTGGATAGCAGTGATTCTGAGGCAGCTAATATGTTGGGAATTCACTTTAAGGATGGGAAGACCTAGCAAATAAGAGAAATCACTTCTGTAATTAGTTTATGTAGCACAGTGAATGGATCGTAGAGATATAATTAAAGCTTTTAGAAAGCAGACTTTAATCAAAATGAAGATCCTGTTAGATGTCCTCCCCTAATCTGATAAGCTCAGTTAAAAGAGCAAGAAGTCAAATAAAGAAATGAATTGAAATGGTTGAGTCACTATCTCTGTGGTTGACGAGAAGTAAACTGCCTAATCGTACAGACAGGACAGCGCAACCCCAGGCAAGGAGGAGCAGAGGAGCTCAGTCCAACAATATCAGGGCATTGAATTCCTCCACAAACCAGTGAATGTGAAAGAAAGGAGCCTCCTTCTTTAAAGGAAATCACAGCCTAAGAAGAAAATTTGATTTCAAACTAGAGTGCTCCTAAACAGAGAGGGGGAGCTAAAGCTCAGCCTCCCAACTGTGAGCTAATATGTTGACATTGATTTTACACTTGCTTGTTGTCATTTCTTTTACAGGCATGGAAACTCAGCAGTGGCACCTACCAGGGTTTCTCTGACCTGCAGCCAGAAGGAGTTTGTGTATACGTACATCCTTTGCATTCTAGTGAGAAGTAACTGCAGTGAAACAATCCTAGACGGCTTTGTCTAGTGCCTAGATTGACATTAAGGAATAATCACACTTTTTAGCCTCCCAGTATTATGTACTCTTCTCCATATGTATCAAATAGTCAAATTAATTAATTGTAACTTTATTGACTCCCAGTCATGTCCCAAAAGCACAGCTAAAAAACTAAGTAACTAACATAAAATCAGACCTGTCAGTTGAGTATTTGTCCCATAAATGTGAGGATTTGAATTCAAATGCTCAGCATCCAAGTTTAAAAAAAAAGCAATACAAAATAAGAGGCCTGACAGTAAAAGGCTCAGTGAGAAAAGGTACCTACTCCCAAGCCTGACTGCTTGAATTAGATCCAAGGTATTCACAGGGTGCAAGCTAAGAACCAGCGTCTACAAGCCATCCTATAACAAATACTTGTGACCTTTCATGAGCAATCACACACACACACACACACACACACACACACACACACACACACACACAATGTAATTTAAAATGATTTTAAAAAAATATTTAGACAGGAATAGTGGCTTGCTGTAATTTCAAGAGTTGGGATGTAGAGACATTGTGTCCCACAAGCTTCCCCAAGCAAACCAGCATTCTAGATGATTGTGAACTGGAGAGCTCAGTGTTCATCGAGAGACACTTTCCTCTTTACATACACTCAGAAGATATGGAAAAAGACACACGTCACATCACACTTGGGCATCCATATGCATGCACACATGTATCTATGAACCTGCACATTCATATGCCTCCACTCACTCGGTAACACAAACTCACACATGAATTTTTAAAAAGTGATGGAAAGTCGATGACATATTAAATCAATACTTCAAACCACATTGCAACTTTTGTCTTAAAATGAGAATGTTAGTTTAATTTCATTTCCAAATTCATCAACCTAAGTAATACATCATTAAATATATTGATTTCTACATCCTGTCTTAAACTTCACCCACCAACTCAGTTGTCTTCATGGAACTGATGATACACAGATGACTACTATTTGTATGGTATGTATGGCTCACAAGCTGTGCTGAGAAAACACATTGATCTTTCAGAATTTCCAATAACTACAATATTTCTGGCTGACTCACAGTTGGGGATTATTTAATGTGTGATGTTTTTGATGCTCAAGCCAACTTTTAAGATACCTGTGAATTATGCAGCAGTATATATTTCTGAAAAGATTCTTTTTGTAAAATTGAAGTTAGTAAGTCAAGGATTATTTCTCTATTAAGTTCTCAGAAGTATGATTCCAAGAGGAAAAGAGGTTAAAAAAAATTAACTCTATTCTAAAAACTGCAGGCATAGTTTTCGAAAAACCATAACCTTAGTAAGAATAAAATATAAATACATTTAAAAATAATCTTAGGAAAGTCTAGTGTTTTATTGAAATAACTGTTTTAAAGTCAGAGGAAATTATCAAAAATGAAAATGAAACTCAAACAAAAATAAATAACTTAATTTAATTAAGCATAATGGATATCTATGTCTTAAATAATTTTACCTGAGTGGAGAAAAATATGTTTGGATCTTAGCATAGGTCAAACTTTCAGTAAATAGCAAAAGATTTGATAAAGTAATGTGCCTTTGCTAAAGATTTACCAAATTTGTAACACAAAAAGACTTAGGGTTTTCCTTTTTTCTAACTTTAAAAAATTCACAATTTTGAATCATATAGCTTTTATTTCCAATGACTATTGGGTGGCATAGTATTATATGAAAATTTTCATTTTAGCTTTATCCACTTCAGTTTTTAAATTACATCACGATGCTCTGGTTTGGTTTTGCACTGTTCTAAGTCATTCTGCCCTAAATAATTGAAAGATACTTTTCTACTAGTCCTGAATTTGCAGAGCCTCTCCAGAGTACATGGCTCCTCTTCAACACGGGTGATGCAATTATATGAGTTATTACTTGTAGTCATAGAACATATGTGAATAAAAATGAAAGATAAGTTCTTACTTCAGCATCAAAACAAAAGTATTAGAGTAGTTACACGTTATTTATCACTCCTTTCTTCTTAATTAATTAATTTAATGTGTGCTCCAAGGGTAGTAGTATAAATCAACATACTATTTTAGGAATAATTATAGTCCATTAAATTATGCAAAGACCTATTTCTGCCTTGTAGCATTATACACATGTATATGTATGTAAATATATACATGTAGCCATTTGTTTATAGTCATATACTTGTATACATGCACACATACATATGAACACATACATACACATCAAATAACTGAAACATGTTTGATATTGAGAAAGGTAAATGTAACTTTTTTCTTTCTTTGAGAATTTTAATTTATTCATAATAAAATATGACTTTTAGGCCAAACAATTTATATGCAAAATATGATCATTTGCAACTCATTCATACACACATATATATTCATAACATGACATACAGTCAGTATGCATTGGAATAAAAGACCATGACTTGGGTGACTTTTACTAACCAAAAGTTATTCTCAAGCTCTGGTAGTCTGGGGGTGCAGCAGGTATGGGCTCTAAGGAAGATTTCATCTCACTGTGCTGTTTGTGCAGTGACACAAATCTGATTTGTCAGGGTTTCACTCTCATGACTTAATTATTCCGCCAACTTCAAATTGTTAAGTTAATCACATTGTAAGGTAGGATTTCATCAGAGAAATGTGTTTTTAGTCAGTTAAAACATTCAGCCCTTAGCACATAGTCATGTAAACCACCAGTGCTTAGATGGGTGTGCATAAAAACATATCTTGTGTTGTCTTATGCTTCGCTGACAGAATGGACTGGCTGCCGGTGGACAGATCCTTTTAATTTTCCTTCATCAGAGAGCTCACACAGGGAAGGGCCAGGATCAGTCAGAAGGTATGTTGTTGGAAAGGGCAATGTGATCAAGAGATTGCATTCCATGATACCACCAGAGAGAAGAGGCAACATCCAGTAAAGGGGTTCAGATAAGTAGTTCAAATAATTGGTAGGCTGAGGGTTCAGATTTCTGATACCTGGCTTTTTTTTTTTTTAGCTTCTGAGCAGGATACAGTGTGAAAGTCTGCAGAGTAAGTGGACTAGAATCTCCAGACTAGTTTATATATGAATGCTGTGTTTACAGTTAAACGTTTGTTAAACTGACTAACTTGGGGAAAACAGTCTCTACAGCATATTCAAGGCAGAAGGTATTAAAAGATACTATGCAGAAACTAGAAACATTGTTATTTATATGTACTTGCTATAGATAAAACATGAGTCTACATAAAGAAGGTAATCTATGGAGTCATCTTCCTGAAATAGAACTTGGTTCAGTTTTTAGCATCCTTGTTGATTGGTTCACAACTGCCTTTAACTCTTGCTTCAGGGAATCCCATGATGCCCCTTTCTGAACTAAAAGGCACCTGTATTTACATGTTCATATATATATATATATGAACACTTACATGAAAAAGAGTGAGGGAAAGGTGTGAGGGAGAAAGGTAGAGCGTGAGAGACAGAGAAATACAAATCTTTTTCTGATTTTTTATTATTAATTCATTCAGATTACATCTCAAATGTTATCCCTTACTTGTATGTTTCCTCCCTCCTTCCCTCCCTCTTTCACTCTATTCCCTTCCCCTAGGTTGTGACAGAAGGGGACCTCCTCCCCCACCATATGGTCACAGCCTATCAAGTCTCATCTTGGTAGCCTGCCTATTCTTTCTCTGAGTGCCACCCGGCTCCCCACCAAGGGGAAGTGGTCAAATATGGGGCATCAGAGTTCATGTTAGAGTCAGTCCCTGCTCTCCACCAACTGTGGATAATTTATTGTCCAAGGGTTAGATGTGAGTAGGGGCTCAATGTTTACTCCAAGTATTGTCTTTGGTTGGGGCAGTAGTTTGAGCAGATCCCTCTGGGTACACATTTGGCCATCATGAAGTTCTTCTTGTAGGTTTCTAGGACCCTCTGGATCCTTCTATTTCCCCATTCTCCCATACTTCTCTCACCTAGACTCACCTAGGAGGTCCCCACATCAATCCCAATCTCCTGGTAAGTGAAGACATTCATTTGACATCTCTTTTGGGCTAGTGTTCAATTATAAATGAGTATATACCAACCATGTGAGTCTTTCTGAGTATGGATTCACTCACTCACTAAGATCATTCCTAGTTCCATTGTTCCATCAACTTGCCCACAAATTTCAGGATTTCCTTGTTTTTTAATAGCTGAGTAGTATTCTATAGTGTAAATGTACCACGGTTTCTTTATCTATTCTTCGACTGAGGGAAATTTAGGTTGTTTCCAGGTTCTGGCTATTACAAATAAGGCTGCTAGGAACACGGTTGAGCATATATCCTTGTTCTGTGGTGGAACATCTTCTGGATATATTCCAAGGAGTGGAAAAGCTGGGTCTTGAGGTAGTCCTATTTCAAGTTTTCTGAGAAAGTACCTGACTGATTTCCAAAGTGGTTGTACAAGTTTGCACTCCCACCAGCAATGAAGGAGTATTCCTCTTTCTACAAATCCTTGCCCGCATGCATGTTCTGTCACTTGAGTTTTTGATCTTAGCCATTCTGATGGATGTAAGATGGAATCTCAGAGTCATTTTGATTTGTATTTCTCCAATGACTAAGAACATTGATGTTTAATTCTGAGCCTGATTTCTTAACTGAGTTATTTGGTTTGATGGTGTTTAATTTCTTTATATATATATATATATATATATATATATATATACTTTATATTTTTCGGATATTCCATCTTTATCAGATGTAGGGTTGGTAAAGATCTTTCTCAGCCTATAGGCTGTCTCTTTGTTCTGTTGACAGTGTCTCCTGCCTTACAGAAGCGTCTCAGCCTCATGAGGTCCCGTTCTCTAATTGCTGACCTTAAGGCCTTGGCTGTTGATGTTCTGTTCAGGAAGTTGTCTCCTATGCCAATGTGTTCCAGGCTCTTCTGCACATTTTCTTCTAACAGATTTAATGTCTCTGGTTTTATGTTCAAATCTTTAATTGACTTGGACATGAGTTTTATGCATGGTGATAAATGTGAGTCTACTTGCATGTAGACTTCCAGTTAGACCAGCACCATTTGTTGAAGATACTATCCTTTTCCCATTGAATAGATTTGGCTTCTTTGTCAAATATCAAGTGTCCATATATGTGTGGATTTATTTCTGCGACTTTGATATGATTCCCTTGATCAACCATTCTGTTGTTATGGCAGTACCATGTTGTTTTAATTACTGTTGTTCTATAGTACAGCTTGAGATCAGGTATAGAGATTTCTCTGGAGGACCTTTTTTTTTTTTTGGTTTTTTGAGACAAGGTCTCTCTGTGTAGCCTTGGCTGTCCTAGAGTCACTTTGTAGACCAAGCTGGTCTCGAACTCACAGCGATCCGCCTGCCTCTGCCTCCCGAGTGCTGGGATTACAGGCGTGCGCCACCACGTCCGGCTTGGAGGACCTTTTATTGTACACGATTGTTTTAGCTACTCTGAGTGTTTTTTCTATATGAAGTTGACAACTGATCCTTTAATGTATTTAAAAAATGTGTAGGTATTTTGATAGAGATTGCATTGAATCTGTAAATTGCTTTTGCTAAGATGGCCATTTTTACTATGTTAATTCTCCCGATTCACGAACAAGGGAGATCTTTCCAATTTCTGTCATCTTCAATTTCCTTATTCAGAGATTTGAAGTTTTTTTCAAACAAGTCTTTCATTTGCTTGGTTAGAGAAACTCCTAGATATTTTATATTGCTTGTGGCTAACATGAAGGGTGTAGTTTCCCTAACTTCTTTCTCTGTACAATTGTGATTTGTATATAGGAAGGCTACTGACTTTTTAAAGTTAATATTGTATCCAGCAAATGTGCAGAAGGTGTTTGTCAGCTGTAGGAGTTCTCTGATAGAATTTTGGATGTCACTTATGTATACTATCATATCATCTGTGAATAGGGATAATTTGATTTCCTCCTTTCCCATTAGGATCCCCTTGATTTCCTTTTGTTATCTTATTGCTCTGGCTAGAACTTCAAGAACTATATTGAAGAGATATCGAGAGAGTGGGCAGCCTTGTCTGGTCTCTGATTTTAGAGGAATTTCCTTGAATATCTCTTCTTTTAATTTCATGTTGGCTATTGGCTTACTGTATATAACCTTTATTATGTTTAGGTATGTGCCTTGTATCCTGGATCTCTCCAAAACTTTAAACATAAGTGTGTGTTGGATTTTGTCAAATGCTTTTTCTGCATCTAAGGAAATGATCATGTGGGTTTTTTCTTTCAGTTTGTTTATATGGTGGATTATATTGATGGATTTCTGTATATTAAACCATTCCTGCATGCCTGGAATGAAGTTTGGTTTGTGAGTATTTTATTGAGTTTTTTGCATCAATGTTCATAAGAGAAATTAGTCTGAAATTCTCTTTCTTTGTTGGGTCTTTGTGACTGTGGTCATAGAATGAATTTGGTAATGTTCCATCCATTTCTCTCTTTTGGAGTATCAATATTAGCTCCTCTTTGTAGGTCTGGTAGAATTCTGCACTGAAACCATCTGGCCCTGGGCTTTTTTTTGGTTGGGAGACTATTAATGACTGCTTCTATTTCTGTAGGAGAAATAGGACTATTTACTTTGTTTATCTAATCTTGATTCAAATTTGGCAATTGGAATCAATTAAGAAAATTGTCCATTTCCCTTAGATTTTCAAATTTTGTGGTATATATGCCTTTGAAGTAGGCTCTTATGATTCTTTGTATTTCTTCAGTCTGTTGTTATGTCTCCCTTTTCATTTCTGATTTTGTAAATTTGGATAGTGTCTCTTTGTCTTTTAACTAGTTTGGCTAACAGTTTGTCTATCTTGTTAATTTTCTTAAAGAAACAGCTCCTGGTTTTGTTGATTTTGTCAATTGTTCTCTTTGTTTTTAATTTATTGATTTCAGCCCTGAGTTTGATTATTTCCAGACATCTACTCCCCTTGGATGTTTCTGCTTTTTTTCTCCCTACGGCTTCCAGATGCATTGTTAAGTTGCTTATGTGGGATGTTTCCAATTTCTTTATAAAGGCACATAGTGTTATAAATTTTCCTTATAGCACTGCTTTCAGTGTGTCCCACAAATTTGGGTATGTTGTTCTTTCATTTTCATTGAATTTCACAAAGTCCTTAATTTCTTTCTTTCTTTCTTCCCTAACCAAAGTGTCATTAGGTAGAGAGTTGTTTAGTTTCCATGTGTGTATAGGCTTTTTGTTATTTCTGTTGTTGTTGAAGTCCAGCCTTAGACCATGGTGATCTGATAAGATACAAGGTATTATTTTATTCTTCTTGTGTCTGTTGAGGCCTGCTTTGTGACCTACTATGTGATAAATTTTGGAGAAGGTTCCATGGGGTGCTGAGAAGAAGGTATAATCCTTTGTGTTTAGGTGAAAAGTTCTGTAGATATCTGTTAGATACATTTGGTTCATGGCATTGGTTAATGTCATTATTTCTCGGCTTAGTTTCTGTTTCGCTGTTAAGTCCCTTGATTTTGATGTTGGTTGCAGGAAAGTGTTTGTGTGGTTATGTTTTTGCGGCAGTGTAGTTATCACTGTCCCATGTAATTTTGATTGAAGCTTGTCACTTTGCGGTGGAGATTTCCTTCTAATAACTTCTGTAAGGCCGGATTTGTGGATAGATACTGTTTGAGTTTGTTTTTGTCATGCAATATCTCGTTTTGTCCATCAATGGTTTTTGATAGTTTTGCAGGGTATAGTAGTCTTGCCTGCCATCTGTGGTTCCTTAGAATTTGCACGATCTCTATCCAGGCCCTTCTTGCTTTTGTGGTCTCTGCTGCGGGTTTGGGTTATTCCTGTTGTGCTTGCTAGAGTAGGGACAGGAACACTGTGCTCAGCCACCCTGAGTCACTACAGCTCGATAGCATTTTCAAATCCGGCCACCACTTGTTCCTTACACCATCTGACAGTCTCTGTGTTGGTTTCTGGTAGAGGAGGTGGAGCATTTGCCCACTGCGCTGTCTTCATTGAGGGCAGCCACATGACTAGCAGTCATCTTTAAGGACAACCAGGTGACCACCTCCTGCTTCCAGCCACTGCCCTGGCCCCTCCCAACAAGCTCAACTACAACAAAACTATACTCCAGGCCTTAGCCACTACCCCTGAGGGAAGAAAATAGAGGTCTGCAATACCACCTCCTGACAGGGTCTAGCCTGAGCCAGCTCTGCCAGGAACCTGTTTCAGATGCAGCCACAAAGGAGACACTGGTTCCACAGCTGTTGCAACCAGAAAGGGACACTGGTCCCACAGCCTTGCCTGTCGGCAAATTGGCTTATGGATGTCAAAATAGTCACATGCAGGCTTGTCCTTTATGCCCAGCCACTGGAGGTTCAACCAGCACAAGAGCTTTAGACATGTCCAGCCTTCAAGTTCCTATACCTGGTGGAGTACACACGGCTCTTAGATTCAGCAGCTTTGCCAAACCCAGGGTAATGCTATCGGTCTGTTTTAACCTCATACTTGATACTTGGAATACATTGCCAACTTCTATCATGGAAGGAGTCAGATACCTTCCCAGCCCTGTTCATAGGATGGTAACCAAAATTTAACTGTCAGGTCTAGATACAGTCTGTCTTGTTACCAGAATTCCTTTTACCATTCTTTTAGCTAAAGAACAGTGACTACTTGAAGAAATATCACCAATATCTTAACGCCTCCAGAAAGATATTTTATAAATGTTAGAATGTCAAAGAAGGTGTTTTACAAAGGTTAGATGTTCCAGGAAGGTATTTTAAGTTCGGCACATACAAGTTATGGGTGTTAGAAATCCTAAGAAGGTGTTTTATGAATGTTAGAAGGTTTATAAAAAAAAGTGTTTTAAGTTGGGAAATACCAGTTGTGAAGGCTAAAATGTCTAAAAAGATGTTTTATGCATCCTGTTGCTGTGCATCCTCTGGTATTAACTGACCAGAGTGTTTACACTGATCAATAAAACTTTAATTTATCAATCCAACTATGGTAAAACATTCACCTGTGTGAACCTATCATAGTTCCGAGCTCAAAATAAAATTTCCTTCGGTTTGTCCTTTTCTGAAAATGTCTCTCATTGTGCTTAAATTATCCAGTCTTCTGAACACAGAGAATAAGCCTCTCTTTCATGATGCTAAAGATGGCTCTGGGTTTCATATCAGAGTCATGGGTACCAGTTTTATAATTAATATAAGAAATAAGATAATAAGGTGCCAGATATTAGATTATATGAGGTTTATTAAGTGAGCAGGGGGGTAGAGGTACCAGAGAGAAAGGGATGGAGACAGAGACAAAGGAAGAGAGAGGGGTGAGCTAGGTCTGTCCTTTTATATATGGAGCAGGGCCCACCCCCATAGCAGACAGGCAATGACATCACAGGTAGGCGGACTGAAGCAGAATTCTATCATCAAGTATTGAAACATGTCCTTTTACGGTATCATATCTATTAAAACTACTACATCACCCAAAGTATGATACTTGTTTGCCTCTCATTTTAAGGTTGACTTCTCTAGAACCATTTCAGGTACCGAATTTATCACAGCGTCCCCATTTTCTGTTCAAAATGCTGGTCCTTTTGTAGGACAAAGATGTCAAAATGAGGTATAAAATTGAATGCTTTGGTGTCATAACAGTTTGCCCCTTTCCACCTCAAGTTTTTCACTTATATTTCAAATTTTCTCTCTCTAGTCTCCAAAGGGACTAAATCACAACCTGGGACTACAGTGTACATATGTGGTAGACAAGTGATCCTCCCGTCTGTGTCATATCTAGTAGGGCACCACCGTCCCTTCTTTCTACTTCTTAATTTCCCTATATTGCCCCAGTCAGTTTTCCCTCACTGTGACCAATGTTGTAAACCAGGTTACAAGGAGGAAATATTTGTTATCTTACGCTTATGAAATATTTCAATGAGGAGACACAGAGTTCGCTGAAATTGGAATAATTGTTCCATTGTTTTTTCTCCTTTGTGATCTATAATTTATCTAAAATGTAACTGATAATTATAGTGTAAAACCCTAAAATTCACAGATCCAGAATGACTATTCAAACTGTGAAATTGTTCATTGAGATGTATATAGAGGCAGTCTGGGACTGGGGAAGTGTTTGAGTGGCTATATTAACACTGTTTGGTGTCTTTATTTGTGAGTTCATTACAATGATATTATTTTAAAGAAAATAAGGACAAAATTTTATGCAAATTTATTGTCATTTTTTCCAATTACTATATGCTCTTGAATTATCTTAATTTAGAACATTTAGAATAATTAAATTCCACCAGAGTTTCATAATTTAATCACCATTTTAAACATTATAAGGTACCTGTATATTCTTGATTTTCTTAGGAAGTCATGTCATTGGTTCAAATTTGCTACCTCGAATAGAGAGGTTAAGAGGAGTTGGCTTGAGGATTACAGAAGCATTGAAAATTACACTTTATAATGAGGTCATTTAATTTACCCATAAATAGTGTATAATGATATAACTGGATCATGATCATTTGTTCTTGTATTCTCCCATAATTAAATCTCATCTTGTTAAATTCAGTTTTCCTCTGTGAACCTTGGGAAGAGAGACAGTGGAGGACAGATGCCTTTTAGAACTCTACCCAGCATTCTTGCTACCGTCAGGGCATGCTACAGTGCAGAGAGCTAATCAGTCCCTCTGCCACTTGCAGTGCCACAGAAGAGAGACATACTTGCAACCCCTTCTCAGCAATTACTGTATTTCCCCACACCCCATAATATTAGCTAGACACCATGCTGGCACTCCACTCCTAAGGGACAGACTATAATTCTACCATCAACAACAAAAAAAAATCATTAAGCAACTTATTTTCTATTCCATTCAAATATTAAATTCTAATACTCTTGGGGGTAAGGCTACTACTTTAACAACTTTAACCAAACAGAGAAGGTAAGATTTTATTATATTTTTGCTTTTGAAAATGAAAGAAAAAATTAGAAAATAAACATAACAGGTGACAGTGAGAAATTTTACAAGATTTAAACTAAATGATTTAATGTGACAAGCAACAACTACTGCCTGAATGTGAAGGTAAGTATGCCTAAATCAAAAATAATTTATCTGGAATATGAAGAATAGGAATAAGCTGAACTTGTAAACCCATTACATAGTCAATGAGATGGACAAACTTGTCATCTCCTAGGAATGGTAGGAAAGCCAACGTGCTAGCATAATAATAATAAGGTTTAAATATTCAGTGTGAGTTGTCAATGTGTAGGGACCCAAATAGTTTCCATGCAAAAGAAAATACATACCTCAACTTAGAAATGTATGGCTATTACTTTACTGGAATATAGTATGAATATATCTAATAACAGTATAGAGTTTTAAAATATTTTTATTTATTTTGTCTTAGTGTTTGTGTGCTTATTTGTTTATGGCTGAGTGCTGTGTAATGTATAGTCAGGCACAACTTTTAAGAGTTGATTCTACTCTTATGCCCATGGGCATTGTGGGTTGAATTCAAATAGCTAGCCAGTAAATCCAAATGCCTTTACTGAATGTGTCTTTCATTGAGGACCCAGAATGCATTGTGGGTTATCTAGAACTATTTTAAATTCATTGCCTTTACAAAACAGAGAACAGGAAATATGTAGAGGAGAAATAAAGGGCACACAAAAAGATCAGAAGGTAACATAAAGACAGTGTCAGAGACTAGGTTAAGGTGACCACAAGGCAGAGAAATAAAGAAAGCTGCTCACTGACAGAAATAAACAAAACTGTAATGGATCCCCACTGCCACCCCTAGAAATGCCAGTTGAAGCACAGAAGTCCCTGTATTATGACTTTGAGCTCCTGGACTCTATAATAACTATAGAAAAACAAATATCTATTATAATAGCTCATCCAATTTATATTAATATTATTGTCACATCCTTAGGAAACTAATTCATTGGGTGATAATTTAGAATATTTCAAATAAATATTAGACAAATGACCTATATTTAAATCAGAATAGTAAAAGAGATAAAAAATTGAGGGTTGAATGGCTTTTAGTTGGTGAGAGCCTTCTTGAAATGGTCTCTCCTCCTTTGAGACAAGTAACAACGGTTATTAACTCATGTTTCATCAAAGATAGCTTTGAGTTAAATTCTGAAGACTCATCTGTTAGTTTTCTATCAGTGTTGAGACAGTGGACAGTTTTCATTAAATCTCCTCATCTAGTTGATAAAATAACACCTAATTCATATTTAGGAATGAGATCTCAATTCTTTTCTAATTTAAACCTGAAGCCAATTAGGTGTCTGAAACCCAAGAAAATGAATTCGACATTTAAAAGGGGAGCTGGGAAAGGAATATGGAAGATATTGAGAGAAAAAAGGGAAAGTAAAATGATACAAGTATAGTAAAATCTCAAAACTATTTTTTGAATATGTGTGTGAAAACTTAGTTTAAAAGAAAATTTTTTGAAACAACAGAAAAAATAAATTAATGAATATTATTTGTAGTAGACGTTAAATATTGATTTTATACTTCTGGTGTTTGAAACATATATTTTAAAGTGGCAAGAAGTGAGACAAAAGGAGGCGTAGGGACATCACAATTAAGATATTAGATTAAGGTGGTTAGAAGAGAAGAGAACTTATTAGAAGATTGGAAACACAAACTATGTTGCTGGAAACCAATGGGGAGGGGAGAATAAATTATGTTTGACACCTACAGTCTCAGTTCCAGCAGTGCATAATGTTGTAATATCATAAACTAAGCAGGAAATGTATAGCCTTTAATTAGACAAAATTTCCTATAGACAGTGAGCAAACAGACAAAGAGGTGTTTTAAGTGTGTGTTTCAAGTGCCTTCCAAACACTCAAGTTGATATGGCAGCTATGCTCATGGTTATGTAGACTTGTGAGGTGAGCGATGTGTATTTAAATGCTGTATATTTGCAGGTGATATTTCAACTGTGGATCTAGGGGAGATCTTGTACACAGAATATGCAAAAATCTCAAGGGAGATATTATGAAGCTAAAGAAAAAATAAGCTAATATTAAGCACCCTTAATAACTTACAACACTTGAAAATTATCTGGGCTTTATGAATTGGCTCAAGTTGCTTAGATTTTAATATAATCACATTTCTCCCTTCTCTTCCATTTCTTCCTTTCAAATGCTCCCATATACATTTTTCCCACTGCTTCAAATTCATGGAATTTTTTTCAAATTTGTTTTTTAATTAATACACATACATACACACATTGGTAAGTATCAACTACTTAATTCATAGAATTTTACTTCTATGTATGTTGTCAAAGCTGATCATTTTTACACAAGACAACTAATGAGTTTGTTCTTTCCTGGGCAAAATCACCTCTTCTACTCTCAGCTATCCTCAGTTGCCTAAAGCCCTTTGATTAATGTTGATGCCTCTTGGGTTTCTTCCACCCACTGTTTTGTCCATTTTGGCATGTTCATTGGTGTGGTCTACATTTGAGATGTAGTTATTGCTATGTCTAATTTCTGTAGCAAAACATTTCTTTATGTTTTTTCACAGGGTGCTGGTGCAGGGAGGAAGGCAGGGGGAACAATAACAAGCGAAAGATGAAAAGAAGGACACAGAGAGAGGGGGAGAGGGAGAGAGAGAAGAAAAGACAGAGTGGCACAGGAGATGGACAGAGAGGGATAGAGACAGATATATTTAAAAAAAGACAAAGGGAGAGAGAGACATAGGGACAGAGACGGAGAGAGAGAGAGAGAGAGAGAGAGAGAGAGAGAGAGAGAGAGAGAGAGAAAGAGAGTCTCTTTTTGCTCTTGTAGGGAAACAAATTTCATCAGGAGTACACCACCCTCACCTAGTGACTCATCCAAACGTAGTCATTTAATTAAGTCCCTATCTATATATACTACTATATTGAGAAATTTCTCTCCCTGTCTCTGTCTCTGTCTCTGTGTCTGCCTGCGTCTGTCTCTCTCTCTCTCTCTCTCTCTCTCTCTCTCTCTCTCTCTCTGTATCTAAGTATGTAGTAATATAAAATTTCCCTACATCCAGTGATGTGGAGGTAGCATACAGTCAACCAAGGTGAAACACTTATTCTGTAGATATTGAAAGATATTATATATCAGATTTCTTTACTCCAAATCTCTATTAAAGAAGATAACCATAACCATGCACATATGGTGAACTGTGCAAGTGTTGTTCGTAGGATACCAGGTGTTAATTTATGAGCCAGTGCTTATACAGTAAGACTTTACTACCACTAAAATAAATTAATAATGAATGGTGTATTTCTTTCAGGAAGAAATATAATGATTATCTAAGGACAGGCATTTTTGGAGGGAAAAAAGGTACTTAGAGTGAGGAGCATTAAGAAATCACATTTAATAGAGAAACGGTGGATGCAGAAACCAAGTGAGAATGGTTAGTGTGAGAAGAGAAATGCCATGAACTGCCTCATCAAAACACATCAATGATAACCATGTTAGCATTGGAAGGCTTTACGTCTATACCTCGCACAGTTTGCATGGGCAAATTAGATTTACATTTAAAAATTAAAAAATTGTTGTTTTAATTCATTAGGCACATGTGCATCAAATCATGGAAACTCAAGAAAAAAAGTTTGACCTGTATGAATGAACTACTCCAAATATAGAATACCCTGCCCTTAGCTTGTAGGTTTTTAACAAGTACCTGTTGAATAGATGCGTGGAAGCCGACTTGACTTCTTACATTTTAAATTTAGCTTAAAATGTAAGAGGTCTCCACATGAGTTTTCATGCACAGTTTGTTTTCGTTGATTCTCCCACCACACTCCCTGCATCAACCTGTCCCCCTTCTCCCTTCCATCCATTTGGTTCCTGCTTCTCTCTGTTCTATACTGTTCTGTTGCATTCATGACTAAGCCACATAAAATATCGTGGGGTTTTTTCAGCCACATGGACTCCTTCTCATTTCCTATTATTACTCATCTCCACCTGGATATGTACATTTAATGTTGAGAAGATTTATGTACTAGAGAGGATAAATATCTTTGTCTTTCTGAGCTTCTGTTACATCGTTTAATGATTTTGAATTCCATCTCCTTTCTTAGGAATTTTCACAAATTCAATTTTTCATATGTCCACTGTTTGTATGTACAATACTTTAATAACCATTAATGTGGTAATGGTCATTTATGCTAAATTTATTTTCTTACTATTGTGGAATAGAAACATCAACAAACATCAATATTTAAGTGTCTCTGTTTGATGGTAGAGACCTCTGGTGTCCGTCCAGTGGTATAGCTAGGTCATATGGAAGTTCTATTTTTAGATTTTGGAGAAGTCTCCTCACTGATTGCCATAGAGGCTGTACTAGTTTCTACCCCCCATTAACTATAGGCAAGGGTTACTGTTTTCCCATTGCCTCTGACATAAACTCTGGTGTCTGTGATTTGATCACTGTCCCTTGGTGGTGCAGCAGCTTTGGTGGCACACAGAGGAAGGGGATGTTAGATATCCTGATAATAAACTGTGATCAAATAGTGGGAGAGGAGCCCCCATCGTAGGTGGAGGGAGTAGGGCAGAAAATGAGGGAGTGTGGGAACTGGAAGTTAAGAGCAACAGGGTAACAATTGGGATGTAATGTGAATAAATTATAATAAAAATATTGTGGTATGAGGGGATTCATCTCTTCAGTCCCTTTTTGAGACTGTTAAATGTAGTAATCTGAATTTATTTTCTTTCAGTTATTGTCTTTGCTTATTTGGTATTGAAGAACTGTCAACATGGAAAGCTGCCTCATACAATTTGTGGGTTTTGTTGTTGTTCTTTTTCTTATTGTTATTGTGTTTTGTGTATCATTTGAAGTATATGTGTCTTCTATTTGTAGCTTGTAGGGATAAGGTTATTTGTAGCTTGTAAGGATAAGGTTATTGCGTAGTTTAAATTCTGATTTCCTGTCCAAATGTGTGTATCTATGCTCCCCAGCTGTTCCCCTGATATGTCAGTAAAGCAGCCTATAGTCAATCGATGAACAGGAGAGAGAATAGGCCTGGACTTTCTGCCAGCCAGCTCCTATTTCTTTAGCATTATAGGATTATTTAAATTGTCTACATTGGTAAGTGGTATCTCTCAAGAAAATGTTTCTTTTAAATTTTCAAATTTGGTGGAATACAGGCTCCTGAAGTAAGACCTAATGATTCTCTGGATTTCCTCCGTGCCTGTGCTTATGCCCCTTCTCATTTCCGATTTTGGTGACTTGGATACTGTCTTTAAGTTTAGCTAAGGGTTACTTTTTCTTGTTGATTTTATCAATGAACCAGTTCTTTGTTTCATTGATTCTTTGCATTGTTTTCTCTGTTTCTAATGTATTGATTTCACCCCTGAGTTTGATTATTTCCTTATGTCTGTTTCCTTTAGTTCTAGAATTTTCATGTGTGCTCTTTCATTGCTCTTCTGTGTGCTGACTACGTTCTCATCTTTAGTGCCAGAGACCAAGCCTTCAAATCTCACTTTTTATCCTCTCCCCCTCCGTTTCTTCATTTTGCTCCCTCTATGTTCGTCCACATTGTTAATGCCTTGCTTTTCACTGACATTTACTTTCCTACGTTTCTAAATTGTCTTGAGATAAGTTATGAATTTATCTTTCTTTCAAGGTGTACAGATCATTTAGGAAAAAATATACACTGTCTTCAACCATTATTTAACAATGACATTCAATTTTAAGACATTTTTTTCTCAAACCATGACTTTGAATGTAGTTTTCAGAACTTTTTTCAAAGTTATGTTTTCTGTGAAATAAAGATTAATTATTTTCACAAATCTAACCCATGAAAAAGTAGTCACATATCATATGATCATTTAATTAGTTCTTATGTATTCATAATAATATATTTTATTCATTATGCAGTTAAAGATAGATTTTAATGTTATGCTGCAAAGCCAAATTCTTTTGGAGATTTACTATAAATATGTTAAAAAGTGATTTCCAACTTTCCGTACATAATTTGGAATTTATTTTTCAGTACTCCATGTAGATTTTCTCTACAAAATTTGAAATTTGAATTTACAAATATCTCTAGAGCCTATAATGTGTGAAGACTGGTAAATAAGACTGTCTAGAGTGGATTTTCCACAATGTGTGAAGATAAATGTCATCTACAACAGTGCCAATATCAAGGGTGCAACTACAAATCATCTGAAGTAATTATGATGCTGCATAGAAGACCTACTTACCCAGACAAAAGCATTTCTGGATACTTAAATGTTTTCCACAATTGACTGTTAAACATAACTAGAGTATGTAAGTTATGATTTTGTTGAACACAACTGCCAAAATATATTCTATAGAAAACATAAAACATAGTTGAGATTTATGTTCAAATAAAGCACACTGCATAGATAAAAGAGAGTCCAAGCAGACAGAAATGACTGGGCCCTTATCAACATTTTCACAGAAAATAGGTTCAAGATGAGGATTACAAACATAAGGTGGTGGAAGATATCCACTGGCTGAAGTTCTAAAATAGCTAATAAATACTTAATATTGCTCTTCTTTTTTCTCATTAATGCTTATATTTAGATTGTTGCCCACCAAGAACAGCAACTGTGTGAAAAATAGGAACCTTTTTGAATGTTAAATCTCTATTGCACAGTAGCCCCCTGTTTGTGGGGGTCCTAGTAACCAGGGAGAGGACCTTGATTGTCATCATGAGAAAGTTCATAAGGATTTAGCATACATTTATGAAAACAGTTACCCTTTAAGTAAATGTCCTCTGAATCACAGAAGTGTGTAAGAAACGTATTTTAAGTTCCTCTTCTAAACTATTAACAATACCCAGAAGGGTACACAGCTAAAAACGAGAGACCAGGACTTGAGTCACTTCAGTCTGATTGACCAGCACAGCTCATCTCCTTCATTGTGCTCACAGCTGCTATTATTCTGTTTGTTAAAAAAAAAAAAAAAGTCTTTGCTTTAAGAGATCCAGGCACTGTGTCATTTAACCTCCACATGAGACAAACTATCATTTGCACCAGTTTGTCAATTATTAGTGTAATATTGGTAATTGACTTTTCAGAAATACAGAAATACAAAGTGTCAATACTGTTAATGATATGCTCTACTTCTACATGTAGATATTAGTACTTGCTTGTTTTTATAAAAGAAAAAAATATTGCTATAGTTTTGTAAGCCACTGTGTGAGTCATTAAACTAAATCTAATAAATTAGTGATTATAAGTTACTTCAAAGTATCTGAAGTATTGTCAAGCATATTTCTTTATATAGGCAAGGGAGCAAACCTACAAAGAGTTGAGAATAAAAACTCAGTTGAAATGGCCTTCATCAAAGTGGATTAGATTTCAGGAGTCTAATGCCAGGACATTCATTGTCAGCATATTTAAAACACAATACATCTTGGGGAAAGACTTCCAGACAACAATCATCCCCATTCCAGACTCACGATAACGCATAGGAAATCCTTTGCCAAGTCCATGTGACCATGAGCATGGGTTTTATAGCTAAACAGACTAGAATCTAGTGTGGCCTCACACCAAGAAGTCAACAGGCTGTAAAGCACATGTGACATTTCCCTACGGATTGGTCCTATTAACTGGGAACTACAGAGAGGGAGCAAAGGAAGAACACTCGGGGTGTTTGAGTGAAGTCTGGCTCCCGTTATAGCACAAGGTAAGTGACATTTCCTGGGGCAGACAGTACAAAAGTTTCCCAGTCATAACAAAACACACTCACAACTTTCTGGGTAGAAAAACAAGTATTTTATCTCTTGAGGTGAGGCTCTTATGTGATTAACATTCCTGGTCTCCGTAGTGTGATCTATGGACAAAAATTCTTTGCCCAACTATATAAGCACACACACACACACACACACACACACACACATGTGCACACACACACACACACACACACACA
>OU015758.1:27508957-27528295 GCA_907169655.1 Acomys percivali | reverse complement strand
GAGAGAGAGAGAGAGAGAGAGAGAGAGAGAGAGAGAGAGAGAGAGAGAGCATCACTTTGGAAAAGCCAATTGATGAGTTCCTAATGAGTAAATCTCCTGTTCCTCAAAATTTGAATCACAACCTCTCAGGCTTCCTTTTATTGAAATATCTTTCAATTTAAAATATTTATAGCAGTTTAAAATGTCTATAAAATACAATAAATATCAAGAATAATTTCATGCCAATGTAGTAAGGTATTAGGTTAATGGATAAGCTATTTAATATAAAAAGACATTTTTTCTTGATCTGTTATGTTTACCTGTCTTTTCTGATAGATAGAGTTAGTGTTAATGTTAGATATTTAAGACAATTTTATGAAAATATAAGAAAAATCCCTGCAGGAAGACAAAGAAAGTAATAATAAATATTGTTGTTGGGCAAAAGACCACCTCAGATAAAAACATGTGGCCTCAGCACAGACTCAGGAAATCATCATAAATAATCTCTTTATGTTTTTCATCATTCTCTAATTTCTGCCACTAGAGCTGGTTAATTATTCTTTTGATGATGTGATACTGAAGTGTAAACTGCATTTTTAAACTTGCTTGGAAATCTACAAAATACAACAGAAGCCCTTTGATAGCTCTGGATTCCTGATCATGATTACTAAGTGATGAAAATACATTAATGTAGTCAGAAAGGCTTCACATAAGTCATTGGATTCCAGTATATACTATGGACTATCCATCATAAAACAGAAAAGAGGTGTCTTCTAATGGAAGACTATCTGTGCCTTTAATTTCTTACCATCTTCACTCATAATTAACAATGATGACAATAACAATGAGAAGAGAAATATGTACAAGAGATATTTCAAATATAAATGGATATTGTATGTCTAATTTATCTCCCTTTAGATGTTACTGTTTAAAGACTAAATGTCCCTCAACAGGCTCATATATTTGAACATTTATTATATAACCAACTATGGTGCTTGGGGCAAGGAGAGAGTATGTCATGTTTTGTATATTGCATTTTTATAAATTCCATGTATAAATACTAACGAAATTAATGCATAAAAGAGCTATCAATATAGTGGTTCAAAATCAAATATCTAAAACATCATGTTTTGTCACACTAATGTACAAATCTAATGAGTCATTGTACATCAAATATATTAATATAAATTCATCAGGATACACATACATGTCCATGTTTACTCACTTTATAAGTATTTGTGACATCGTGCTGTGTGACAGGCAAAGACATGTAAAAGTAATTAAAAGACAACTGACTAAATAAAAATCAACCCTCTTGCTCCTCTGGTCTTCTCTTCTTTTGGCTTTTTGAAGCAAGCATTCACTGTATAGCTTGTCTTGTAATTCCCTATGAAGTTTTAGATAGCTGCAAACACATGTCAATTCAGTGTCTCAATCTCTAGAGTCCTGTGATTGCAGGCATCTATCACTATTGTCTTCTTAATTACCTTATCTAATAGTAGATGTTCATTTCAATTTATGAATACCCAGATGAATAAAAATGTAAGAGGTTGCCTGACCCAATTTGGGACCATCTTATCTCTATTAAAATCAAGTTTATGGCCATGAAAAGTAAAACACCCAAACAAAAGCATCATTACATTTTTTGATGATATAAATAGATTGGTCTTTCATTTATTGAGTTGAGTTTTATGTTATCTGTTTTAAATTAGCAATGAATCATAATCTGGTATAAGCCTATCATAAAGAATATCATTTTTAATTTTGTATTATAAATATGCATTCATATATAGCATGCAAAATCAAATCATGAATTATATTTTTTTTACCTTAAAGTTGTTAAATTTTCAAGATTTAAGAGTATTGATATTTAAAAGGTGCTAAATTCCTATGAATAAATAGTAAATTGAAATTACACAAAGCAGTATACATTAAGACTAATAATATAGTTTCAAGTAAAATCAGACAGTAGATATAGTTACTTCACTCTGATTAAATCTATCACATTCAATTATTTCATAAGCATATAAAACCAATAAGCATTCTTTCTAATTATGAGTTCTGCACATTTTGATTATAAACCCTAAACAAAAAAAAAGAAACAAAGAAAACAAGTCAAACATTATTTCAGTTTTTTCAGGCAGTTTATGGCTACACTCTAATAGAAGTAAAAACAGTACTTAGAAAAATGTCTACAGATCTAGAAACATCTTAAGAATACAGTGCAAAGAGCATCCAAGGTCTCCCTAGTGACCCAAAACACAATGTAAATCTAAAAGTTACTAAAATTTTCTCTACAGACTTCTGCATCTTACATTTTGGTTTTTGGTGAGTGGTATCATAACCTTGAAAAACTCTTCAAGTATGGAAAATGCATATATCATGGCTGGAAAATTAATAATTATATGTAGTATCGTGTATTGAAAATGTTTCTTTGTGATACTAGCATGTTTTCCCATAAGCAAGGCATTGAAATAAATTTGAAACCAGTGGGAGGTTCAAAGACTTGCTGACTGATTACTTGTAATATTAAGCTATGTACTCAGTTTCATGATAGAATTAAAATTCTCATTGCATATTTTTTGGGAGTAAAAGCCTCTCAAGTAGTTGTGGAGTAACAAGAGTGGCTATTAACCAGTCTAAACATCAATGCCAAGGAAGAATTACACAGAAAATTGTCAAAAAGCATTTAGATTCAAACACAACTGCGTTCAGAGCACATTTTAAACATCATTTTTGATTTATAATGACTTAAATCTGCTTAACAGAGAGTATTCAGTTATTGATATGAATAAATACTGCCTTTTAGTAGACAGTCATAAAGAGGTAGATCTGGTTACTCACTGAGTTTACGTCCTTTCAGGATAATGGATTAAAGCTTGCTTTGGAGCAAACTCATTCTTTTATGCACCATTATTTTAATAATGCTACCAAAATAAATAACAAATGTAAACTAACCCTTTATTTTACGGATTAAATATAAAGTCTGAATCTTCCCCAGAATTCAAATATACTCCTCTGTAAGGGCTTAAGCAAGCTCATCATCTCTTCCAAGTCATTTAGGTATCATTTAGTGAATCATTTAGTATAGCAGTAAAGGATTTCAAATAATTAACCTAGATGTTAAAAGGCCTTAATTCCTGTTGCCCATTCATGTTGTTAACCTTATAGGCAATCCCTTCTATTTAAATACATTATAAAATTACTAGATAAAAAACTCATAACCTGTTCAAAATAAATCATGGTATACACAACACACTAATATTTGAATGTAACTACAGTTCTACAAGGTATGATCTTTTACCCAAACATTTTTAACATTTGAAGACACAGAAATATGATAACTCAAAAGGTATTATTTTAAAGTTGAAATTTTTATGTCATTAAGTATTATAGTATTATTTAATACAATTTTGACCTTCTACTATTTCATAATAGAAAATGAATAAAAGAATATGTGATTTCAGGACCAGTTAATAAAACACTTTATTTGTTCTATGGAGTGACCTTGAAAATTTTTCATTAGTCAGGTAAATTATTGACTTACTATCATTTGGACAAGGAACTCCGGTCTTTACACTATTAGATAATTTTGTCATTAAATGATTTTTTGCTTGATTTTGTTTTAGGTTTTACCAGGTTTTTCATGGTGATGATGCCATGACCAAATCGAAAATACATAAACATTATTCTCAGAATAAACAAGAAAGAATGAAGACCATGGTAAAATGAGCCACATTTATAAATTCTTAATTCATTTGCTTTTCTCAGAGTGCTTGATGAATACCCCTAATCATCAAAACAACCCTATTAAAGGCTGAAAGAGCTTTAAAACTCAAACTTGTTGTTGCCTTTATCGTCAGATGTATAAATGTCAGCTCTTTCTTGGATATGAATAAGTTAATAGCCATATATGAATATATCAAATTAAAATATTAATCAACGTAAAATGTAAACTTCAGCTTTATCTTGGATACAAAATAATAATTGTAAATTAAATCTTCCTCGAAGATGCCATGCTATCTTAAAGCAAGATATAATAATTGTATTAATTTAGTTAATTAATTTATCCTGTTTAGTAATTACTTTGAGGATACAAACACCAAATATGGATGTTACTTCTGAAAGACAACACAAGTAGTTACGAATAGATTCATTTCACTTGAAGTTTCAGAACAAGTAGCATAAAACTTAAAGAACTTTCAAGGTGAGGAATGAAGATAAAAACACATTGATCATAGAGAACTTGATTTCAAAACATCAAGATAGAAGATAATATGACATGGGAATGTGTACAAGGGAGAGTAGATGGTTCATTACAGCGGATCTTTTTTTTTCCCTTTTACACATTTTTTATTGAAAAATAAAACAATTCATATTATATCTCATTTGCTATCCCATCTCATGCATCCTCCCATTCCTCCCTCCCTCCACTTTCACCCCATTCCCATTCCCATTCCCTATGACTGTGACTGAGGGGGACCTCCTCTCCCAGAATATGATGCTAGGGTATCAAGTCTCTTCTTGGTAGTCGGCTATCCTTCCTCCAAGTACCATCGGGCCTCCCCATCAAGGAGACATGGCCAAATATGGGGCACCAGAGTTCCTGTGAAAGTTAGTCCCCAGTCTCTACTTAACTGTGGACAATGTTGTGTCCCTTGGCTAGATCTGGGTAGGGGTTTGCTGATGGCTGCACATATTGACCTTGGTTGGTGCCTTAGGTCGAGCAGAACCTCTGGGCCCAGATCTGCCCATCATAGTATTCTTCTTTGTGGCGAAAATTCTGGAACACATTGGCACAGGAGACAACTTCCTGAACAGAACACCAACAGCCCAGGCCTTAAGGTCAACAATTAATAAATGGGACCTCATGAGGCTGAGAAGCTTCTGTAAGGCAGAAGTGTCAACAAAACAAAGTGACAGCCTACAGACTGGGAAATGATCTTCACCAACCCTACATCTGACTAAGGTCTAATATCCAAACTTTATAAATAACTCAAGAATAATAATCCAAATAATAATAATCCAACCAAATAATCCAATTGAGAAATGGGGCTCAGAATTAAACAGAGAATTCTCAACAGAGGAATATCAAATAGTTGAGAAACACTTAAAGAAATGCTCAACATCTTTAGTCATCAGAGAAATGCAAATCAAAACAACTCTGAGATTCCGTCTTACACCCATCAGAATGCCTAAGATAAATATTTCAAGTGACACCACATGCTGGCAAGGATGTGGAGAAAGAGGAACATGCCTTCATTGCTGGTGGGAATGCAGACTAGTGCAGCCACTTTGGAAATCTATCTGGTGCTATCTCAGAAAACTGGGAATAGGGCTTCCTCAAGACCCAGCTATTCCACTTCTTGGAATATACCCAGAAGATGCTCCAGCATACATCAGGGACATATGCTTAACCATGTTCATAGCAGCCTTATTCATAATAGCCAGAACATGGAAACAGCCTAAGTGTCCCTCAGTTGAAGAATGGATAAAGAAACTGTGGTACATATACACTACGGAATATTACACAGCTATTAAAAACAAGGAATTTCCAGAATTTGTGGACAAATGGATTGAACTAGAAATGATCATAATGAGTGAGCTAACCCAGAAGCAGAGAGACTCAAATGGTATATACTCACTTACATCTGGACACTAGCCCAAAGGGCATGTCTCATGAAAGTCTTCACTTACCAGGAAAGTGGGATGGAGGTGAGGACATCCTATTGGGACTCTAGGTGAGAAAAATATAGGAGATAGGGAAATAGATGGATTACAGTGGATCTTTAATTTCAAACAAGATGTTGTGATAATGAAATGAGAAGTATAAAGGGTTCAGATACATATACATTAATTATATCATTAAAAATTTCCACCTGAAAAAATAAGCAGCACATACAATGTTATTTTAAGGAAACTGAGACTCAGGATATAGTTTTATCTGTAAATAAAACAATGTGAAAGTGTTTGATGAGTTATGTTGGAAATAATGACTAGAAGCTACAGAAGGTATGTAAAAGAAAATGGATATAGCACTTGGGAAGCAGAGGCTGGTGGATCACTGTGAGTTCCAGGCCAAGCCGGTCTACAAAAGAGAGTCCAAGACAGCCAAGGCTACATAGAGAACCCCTGCCTTGGAAAACCAAAGAAAACAAAACAAACAAACAAACAAACAAACAAAGAAAAATGGATATAGTCCAGAGAAAGATGTTTCGACCTTTAAAGAGAATAGTAATAATAATGATGAAGAGATGAAAAAGAATTAAAAAGTACTCAGAAGAATTCTCAAAGAAAGTAGGTATATGATTGGAAAAACATGTAAAGAGCATGTAATCTTGAATTTTCAGTTTAAATGACTATTTATATTATTTAGTATTAACCTGATGACAGATCAAGAATAGGCTTATATGGAAAGGAATCCAGCCAGGAGGCTTTTATTACCATAATATTTGATGAAAATATGACCTTTTTACATTTATATATGTGCAATGTTAAACATTGTGGCTAAATAAATAATCTTGGTTACATTTAAATCTAGACTATGATCTCTCAACTAAATTAGTACAACTATTATAATTCTGAGATATCACGACATTTTCTAAGAATCTGAACACTTATTATTTACTGCTGTCAATACATTGACACACTTAGATAAGTATGCCAATTTAAAATTGTTTACTCAGAATGACAGAAAACGTAAACAACCCAAATTAATCCTTTTTTAATTCAGTAATATCTTCACTTAGTCATTTTCTGGAATGCCAAATAATTTTCCAGAACTCATTGAAAATAAATTAAAATAAAACTACACTATAATAGACATAAAACACAGACCTAACAATGTTAAGGTTTATCTACTTTCACGTGATAGATAGAATGCAGTTCGATGCACTGGATTATAGCACATAAAATTATGAGATCCTTTCTTACGTGAACTTTAAGACACTCATCTGTTCTGAGTAATCAAATTTACATTGCCACAGATACTCTAAACTCAATAATCTGTTATACATGACTTTCATGTGTTAAAGTGTTTCATCTTTAATTGGTCTCATTAGTTAGAAAATCATATTCATTAGGTTGTAGCTAAATCACCAGACATTTTCTTTTAATCTTGTATTTTCAGTTGAAATTTAAATACTTTCTAAAATAAGTTTTTCCATGTTTAATACAGTATTTACTATTTTCTATTTATACAATCAGTAGATTCTCAATTTCCTTGTCTCTGCTGTCTTTGACTCATAATAAGTCTCTTGTAATTATTCGTTTTAGCTGTTTCTGACTATATCTTCCAGATAACTGACTTTTTTTTTAATGCAGAGGTCTTGCTTTTCAGATCTTAATGGTAATAGAGTTTTTATCAATAGAATAATGGGGGTTATATGCAGTCTTCCTACCACTGTTCAGATTCTATTCAAATTAAATATCTCTCCCACAGGCAGTTAATATGCCTGCTGAAGTGTTAGCAGTCACAGCTTTTAGCCCAAAGCCTTTCTTTTCAGGTCTCAGAAAATCCTGTAGTGAAGGTGTTGATGTAGAAAAGAAAAACTTGTTTCACTTCAAAGAAATATATTTAATTCATACAGAATTTCTTTCCTGTAGTTGAGTGACACATTGTAGGAAGCATCAGTTAGAAGTCAAAGAACTAAATACTGTTCTCGGCTGTGTCACAGTCTTATTGTGGGAAGTCACCAAAAAAATTATCTGTCTTTCTCCACATGTAAAAATAGAGAACCATTTCTCCACAAGTAAGTAGATGAAATCTGAATGAGTTTCATCTTTATTAAATTTACATCTCAATAGGTAATAGCTATCTCACTATAAACTACAAAGTTTAAAGACATTTTGCAAACAATATTTTCTTTATTCACATGGGAGTTATGTTTGAAGCCCCTAAATCTGAATAAATTCATAATCTTAATCCTCTCAATAAGTTTATAAGTCTCTGGAAGGAAGACCCCAACAGAAAGATATCACACGAATGAAGAAAATGCATTGGTACAGAAAAAAAGCTAATTGGGGCCTATAAACTTGAAGTAAGTCATTTAGGAGAGCTGGTGAGAGAGGTCCACTTGGAGCTGGTGAGAACATTTCTGTTAGGAACAGTAGTAACACAATTATGAAGGCAGTTTGAGTATTTGCCTTTTCTATTATTCCAATGTGCTTGTGTTCTCCGTTGTCAGCATTTCAGAGTATGACGTGACAGATTTTCTATGTCATAGGTCATCCTGGGATAAACTGAAAATTTTAAAGAATAAGAGCAAGTAGCTCGGATCACGATTTTATCACCACTGGTGTTTGTCTTGGTTCAAAAACATTGGCAAAAAGAAAATGGTAGTGCAAATAGTATTTCAGTGCCTGGGTAAATAAGTGTGATATTCTTTGCAAAATATAGCTTAGTAGATGGCCTGAAATTTAGTTTGGAGGAATGTCTATATTTACATCAGGTTTGATAAAAACATGACATTCATTTTAGTCTGAGAAAGTTCAGAAGGCTTCAAATGATTCAGAATGACCAAAAAACATGGCTCCTAGGATACCCAGATTTTCTTTAGTATGCATTCCTTCTTCTTCAAATATAGATCAAAAATAACCTGTGAGAACCTATTTTTGAATCATCCCTCCTGTCACCAATGTTTCATTCCCACAAGGGTAGCAGACAGTTTTCATATGCCCCCTCTGTTATACATTTATCTAGAATTTATAAAGCTACTTTCTAATTCCTACTTCCCCATTATATTACTAAAGCTACATAGAATACTAGAATTCAATAAAATAATATAAGTTAAATAGAATATGTGGTAAAAACAGTATCAAATTTATGACTTTTTATTACTACATTTAGTTATCAAGAACAAGAACTGAAATATGGTTGTAAAGAATATTTTCTACTTGACAATTGCAGTGTTTAAAATTGCATTCATCTAAGAGTTTAGAAATCATATTATAGAAATGTGTGGTTAAGTAGCTCTGGATGATTGAGGCCTAGAAGCAACTAGAAAAGTGTTAATGATCTGGGTGAACTCTATTGTTATATAGTGTATGCTTGATTGAGAATAAAGAGTAAATTAGTAGCCATAAGTAGTAAAATAGTTATGTGTGACACTATGGTTGAAATGAAGAAAATAAAAGAATAATTTTGGTAAGTAAAATAATACTGAACAGGAAAATGTAGAATGAAGGAATAATAGGAGAAGACTGATATAAAATTTGAATGAAATCTTTCATATTCAGGTATAGGTACTCAAGACTATCTGTGTTACTTAAAGCTATGTAGAGAAGCCACATGAAAATGGCAGCTTTATTTTAAGGAAAAGGCTCATGAGATCTTGTAGCAGTGTATGGTGGGTACCAACCAGCTTGAGATTCAGGATAACCAAGGATAGAGACTGATTCCAACTTCTGGCTGCCTGGACATTGGGAAGAGTTATTAAGCCAATGCAGAAATTTCCCTCTTTTGAGCTCTTTTATGGTTTTCAACTGGTTGTGTGAAACTCACTGTCATTACAGAGAACAATAGCTTGTATTTGGAGATCACTAAGTGTTACTCTCATCAAAAATCACCCTTCAAATTTCCCATCATAATTGGTAATGATGGCACCCAATGAGCTGCAGGTATAAATTACATGTTCTTCATAGTCTCTTTATTTAAGACCACCATTTATGTAACATAAGTCCCAGTTAGCATGAGATGAAATTCCATCAGCAGCAAATAAGGAAACTTTTACTAAGAGGGGTTACTATTGCCTATGAAAATTGGTTAATTGTAAGAATTTAGGTGGATCCAAAGGAATGTCAACGAGCTTTGGAAACAGAAGACAGGTGTGATCATCAGAGTATTTTGATGCCAAAAATATCAGTCTTCCTTTGCTGGCTTTGGATATAGAAATGGACCATCAAACAAAGTCGATAGCCAGCCTTTAGAAGATGTATTGAGCAAGTAAATGGGTTCTGCCATACTCCTTAGGAAAGAGAAAATCCCTGCTGGTCCTTTCATTCTGTCCCATTGAAGCTGGCATTAGAAGTCTTGCTTTGAAATGTGTGAGATAAGAAGGTCTTGTGGGATAGAATGGATTGATGGCGTAGGTTCTGAAGTCCCTGCTGCACAAGAAAGAGGACCTGAGTTTATATTCCTAGTATAATGTAAAAAGGCAAGTCATGCTCAGAGACATCTGGAAGTGAACCTAGCATGGCAGAGGACAGGTGGATCCCCATAGTTTGTTTGCTAGCCAGGGTCTCCCGTCTATGAGCACAAGGTTCAGTGATATACCCTGTCTCAAAAGATAAGGTAGGGAGTGACCAAAGAAGATACCTGATGTCAACCTCTACCGCCTACACACACACACACACACACACACACACACACACACACACACACACACACACACCTGTTTATACGTTTCTTGTAACTTTAGGCAATAACAGTAGGAATATGATAGATACTTCAAATACAACTTAATCCTGTTATTTTAGGATATTGTTTTAATTGAACTGCTAAAAATGTGACTATGTTAGTATAGTAGAAACAATACTTGGCCTGTAGTAACAGAAAACAAATTTTATCCTTGACCTTCACAAAATAATTAGCCAAGAGGATTTACAGCAGCCTTTATACTTTGAAATTCACTTCTTTCCAGTACAAAAATGACCACGGTGAGAGATGTATCTAACATTGCTTGGACTTTAAAATTACCATAAATAGTTGTATGACTATATCTAAACTAATCTGTGACTCTTTTTCAGTTCTGTCTTACCATATGTGCCATTATCGTAGTTTCTTTTTAGAAGAGCTTTCCTACAAAATAGGTGGAACTCTGACTAGAAAATTGAATAGGCAACTTCAGAACAGTACATGGTATGGGAAACTCCCTTAACCTTTCTGAGCAGAAGATAGAAAGTTCAATGATTGCTCATGGACTTCACAGGAACAAACTTAATTAAGTGTTGCAAGTCTATTCACATAAATCAGCCTCAGCCATAGTGAAGCATGCTTCTGAATCTGTGTGCCACTCTCCTTATGATAAATCATTAGGTTTGGGTATATACCCATTGCAAGTAATCAAGTTTTCAACTCAAACATCTTCTTTGACTTCATTAGCTCTTTTATTTGGAAGCTGTGTAAAAGCTGCTACTGGGACAGGTCTGAAATGTATTGTCCCTGAGGTGTACAAAGACACAAAAATGATCAGGTATATAGCTATTAGCAAGGATTGGAAACTAACCCAAGAGAAGGTAGAACTGGCAAATGGGTGAGTGGCAAGAGATTATGAGTGACAGGAAATGACAATTGCCTAATTGTAAATCACAGCTGAATTTACCTATGAATGCCATAATCAGCACCTATAAAATGCATACTCTTTTTGATCATGATTTTATTGTCAGAGAATGCTCATATATCAGGATGTTGTATACACATTGCTCATGAATCAACTCAGGTTATTTTGGTTTATACACCACGTCAACAGTCAATTCTTGGTTAAAAAAAAAAAGAGAAACAAAATGTCTATTCTCTGTGAGATTTATCTCATACAATATTGTACTATTACACAATAGCCCTCCTGAGTCATAGAAGACAAGAGTGTAGTTTTCCTTCTTGTCTCTGACTTTCAAGTCATTAACCAGTCTAGTTTCTCCCATTTCCTTCTCTCTCCTCCACTCTATAGCATCTCATTGATGTTGTGATGCTCTCTGTTCTATGACCTCGATGTTTTAGATCTAACATCTTAACAAGAATGCTCAATATGTGCCTTTTATCTTTTTATATAATACAACAGAGTGTCCTGTATGTCTGCCCAAGTCATTGTTAATAACGTTTTGTACTTTTTGAAGTTGAATAGAATTTAACTGAGTATATGCCATGTTTTTTTTAACTCATTCGCTACTCATTTGACAATACATTAATTCAATTATTAGCTATTGTGAAGAATGCCACAATATCATGGGAGTGCTTTTTGATATATTGATATTTATTTGGAATAAAGTTCTCCTTTATAAGTAGATAACATGCTGTTCTTGTTTTCTTTGTAATGATACAATTGCCTTTAACAAAAGACATTCTCCAATTCTGTTCTGATTCCCTAGGCAAAATAAAAACATTCATTGAAGATAAAATTTAAATGACCATGCATGTCTTTCAGTGTGAAGCAGCATAAATACAAAGTAATAATTAATTAACAAATTATTGATGATTTCAAAACATAGCATTTTAACTAAATAAGAAAATACATATGCCAAAATTTTTTTCATTTTCATGTGTGCCATTCATATATTAATATTTTCTTATGGAGGAATCCTAAGCACGTACTAAAAATCCCTTGTTAGTAGTATATTATATAGATTTAATTCAGGAAATGGGGAAAAAGAAAGCTCTAAATGGAACATTAAAATCCTCTTACATTTCTACATGCTTTATTAAAAAATGTTTTGCTATAGACTTCTGAAGGTAATTTTGTTTAGCCCCAAAAGCAACAATTAACATATGCTCAACCATGTTCATAGCTGCTTTATACATAATAGCCAGAACATGGAAAGAGCCTAAGTGTGGACTAAGAATGGACTAAGAAACTGTGGTACATTTACACTATGGGATACTACTCAGCTATTAAAAACAAGGAATTCCCGAAATTTGTGGACAAATGAATTGATCTAGAAATTATCATAATGAGTGAGTTCACCCAGAAGCAAAAAGAGACAAACGGTATATACTCACTTATATCAAAACACTAGTCCAAGGGATATGTACCATGAAAAATTTACTTACCAGGAAAGTGGGTCAGAGGAGAGGTCATCCTATTGAGACTTTAGGCAAGAGTAGCATGGAAGAATGGGGAAATAGTAGGACCCACAGGGTCCTGGAAACCTATAAGAAGAACTTTATGATGGGCAGATCTGGGTCCTGAGGTCCTCCTCAAACTAAGGCACCAGCCAAGGAGAACATAGACAGTAAACTTCGAACCCCTACCAAGACCTAGCCGACGAACATGATATCTCCACCGTTGAGTGGAGAGTGAGATCTGACTCTCACACAAACTCTGGTGCCCCTTTTCTGACAATGTCCCCTGGGTGGGGAGGCCTGATGGCACTCAGAGGAGGGATAGCAAGTTACCAAGAAGAGACTCGATATCCTAAGAGCATATATGGGGGGAGGAGGTCTCCCTCAATCACAGACATAGGGGAGGGGAGAAAGGGGAAAGTGGGAGGGAGGGAAGAATGGGAGGAAACAGGGGAAGGGCTAACAATCAAGATGTAATACGAATAAATTAATAATAAAAAAAGAATCTTTTGTGGAATATAGTTAGGTGTTCTTTATTTAAGAAAAGTACACTCCCATGTATTTTGCATTAAATAAATGTTTTGTACTTTAATATTCTATCTTGGTCCTGTACGTTATTAATTCAATATCTATTGTACCTGGAAATCTCCCACTGCTTCAGAAAACATATAACAACTTACAAACAGTGTAATCTATTGATGTATTACTAGTGTTGTGGTTGTGACAGCTTGTCATATGCTTTGCAGAGAAAGTCATTAGCCAAATGGAAAGTTAGGTCAGCTAACATTTCTGAATGATATTTAGAAGATCACTGAAATTATTGAAAATATGCTTCATATTTCATCATGCAAATGTCAAACTCTATTTCTTATTCATTTATTTACAGCCATGCTCCCAATGTTTCTGTAGTATGTGAACAGTGAATATCAGTCATTTCATAAAGTTTTAGGCTCCTGCATTTAAAAATATTTACTATTTAACTGAATGTACTTTTAAGTTTTGCTCTGTATATGACCTGCTATTACTAATCAGAACTTGTATATTTTCTTTGGAATATTTGGTCTCTGACTTATTTTCTTTTATAGGCTGGAAAGGCTCTCTTGGCATATTGTGGTAGTAGAAGGAGATGCTAAACTGTGGCTTGGGAATTGCACCTTCCACAGTACCTTCATTCTATCATATGATGTTAAATAGCTAGAATGCATATAAATGTATGGACTCTACACACATAACACATATGTAGGGGGACTAAATACATTGAAGAATAGATACTTATAAACTTTTTCTATCCTTCTCCTTATGAAGAGCAGTAACACCCATACCTATATGCCAGAAAGCCCTGATTACCCTACAGTAGCATCAGTGTGGCCAGAGTGCAAAGATTAGTAGGCAAGATAAGATAAAATTATCATAGATAGGAAAAGATGAAGAAATAGATAATTGAGTCAGCTTCGGGGGAGATAGTCTGATTATTAAGAGCTCATACTACCTTTTAATAGCATCACAGTTCAGTTCTCAGATCCGTGGTTGGTAGCTCATAACCCTTTGTAACACCAGTTCTAGATGAATATAGACTTCTTAGGAACATGTAATCATATGCCCAATGACATTCCATTGGAGAAAACAGATTTTTCCCTTCTCCAATGAGTATCAGTTCCAAAGACTTCTTACAATTGGCTAGTGTTGTATGCCCACTTTCCCCTGTCAGCACTGGAATCCCATTTTGCTTGAAGCTGTGCAGGTCTTGTGCGTACTTACACAGTCTCTAGGAGTTCATATACCCTCTTGGGTCTCTGGAAGATGCTGGTTTGGGGAGTCAATATTTACCTCTTCCTCTTACAATCTTTCCACCTCCTCTTCCACATAGCTCCCTGTATCTTAAGAGGAAACATTTGACAAAGAAATTTTATCCAAAGCTGAAGGCTTCATGGTCACACTCTCTATGCTAATTCTCATCTACTACAAGGATAAGCTTCTCTAATGGTATTTGAGCTAGGCACTGATGTATGGGTATAGCACTATGCCATTAGAAGTCATTTTCTTGCTATATTCCTTTAGCAAAATAATAGGAAGAGGTTTTCCACTAGGTCCATGATTTATCTAGTCTCAGTTTTGCACCCACCTTTACAGTATCTAATTTTGGTTCCATCTTATGGAATGGTCCTAAATCCCACACAAACAGTAGCTTATTACTCCCATAAAATTTGTGCTACCAATGCATCAATATTGTAGAAAATTCACTCACTGTAGTAAGATGCAGAATTTGTAGCTGGGTCATCTTGATGATTTCCCTTTTTCTCTGGTATTGTATCACACAGAGTACATTTAAACAGCATGAATAGCAATAAGACTTCTAGTTAGGCAGCAGTTTGACGTCTCCATGTTCAACGACATAAGGAAGTGTTGTCACCATTGGAAGAGCTATAACTTCAGGTCATGGGAAGCAATCAACAGTCTTGTCAATAGCATGTGATGTTTCGGGGGAAGGTTCCAAAATATTTATTAGGCCAACAGCCTAATAATTTGTAAGCCATTCCTGTTTATTTAATTGCATAATATACCTAATTGGGTTACTGTCTGCTCTATTATTTGATGATTTCAAGTAGATTTCTTCCACATATGTGAATATTTTAGGACGCTTCTAAGGTTTTATTTTTCCATACATCTTTTCAAATGGCCATTAGTGCTATTTGTCTTTCCCAATGTTTCCTCCTTTAGCCTATCCCATGCCACCACCAACACATTATTTTAACTTTCCGTTTATCTCTTCAGAAAACTGTTTTCTGTCCTCTATTCCTTGGAATATTGTCTTCTTCCACCTGGTCCTTTCCTTGGTCCTTTTCCTGTAGTTATGTTGGTTCTGATTCCTTATCAATTCTACCTTATTATGAATGTATTAAAGGAATGTACCTGGATTACAACCTGGCTACCCTAAATAGAGGGAAAGAAGATTAGGGGGAACAAGAATGAAACCTTCTGAGTGTCAGTTCTGCAGAGCAAATTCTCAGGAGTCTAGCTGATCTTCTATCTGACAGAAGCCACACCATCCATGGACTGAACCTGGAGGATTCCACTGAGCTCACTGCTCTAGCTGGTGAATCTTCCAACTCCCGCACCTTCAGTAAGGAACCTCTGATCTCTCTCACTCTGATTCTGTAATGTCTTTAGCCTCCTAATTGAAGGTCCTTTTTGCAATACAATATTTGTCTTTTGTTTGGGGCTGAAACTTCCTCTCTCTATCTAAGACCTTTATCAGGTTTTAGAGACAAGGACACAGTGAGGTCAGCCACCAAACATTGATTTCACCTTGGGCCCAGCCTAAGACAAGGTTACATTCTCTCCACAAGTTATGGGAACTGTGACAAACACATCAAAACCTTAAAATTAATATCCAAATATATGAGAAAACATACAATTATTTGACTATTTTTTCCTAGATCCATCCATTTACCTGTACATTTCATAATTTTATTTTTCTAAATAGCTGAATGATATAAAGGTATCATGTTTTCATTATCCATTCATCTACTGGTAGACTGTTGAGAGATTATCTTGTGTATATCTGGGCTCTTTCCAATTTCTGGCATCAATGATCATGGAAAACCAAATGAACAAATGTCTCTACATCAGGATGTAGAATCTTTTGGGTATATGTCTAGGGGATCCTTCTACATTGCTATTCTCGCATGGTTCTCTCATCTAGAGTCCCAATAGGATGTCCTCCCTTCTGCCCCAGTTTCCTGGTAAGTGAAGGCTTTCATGGGACATGCCCCTCTTCATTGCTGGTGGGAATGCAAACTAGTACAGCCACTTTGGAAATCTATCTGGTGCTATCTCAGAAAACTGGGAATAGGACTTCCTCAAGACCCAGCTGTTCCACTCCTTGGAATATACCCAGAAGATGCACCAGCACACAACAAGAAAATTTGCTCAACCATGTTCATAGCAGCCTTATTCATAATAGCCAGATCATGGAAACAGCCTAAATGTCCCTCAGTAGAAGAATGGATAAAGAAACTGTGGTATATTTACACTATGGAATACTACTCAGCTATTAAAAACAAGGAATTCCCGAAATTTGTGAACAAATGGATTGAGCTAGAAATGATTATAATGAGTGAGTTAACCCAGAAGCAGAAAAACTCAAATAGTATTTACCCTGATTTGTTTTTAATTTGGAAAAATGTACGTATTCAAGTAAGCTACCATCATTCTTCTAAAAAATATATTAACTTTTTTGAGTTTTTCATAGAATATAATTTGATAATAGTTATCTCAAATTTCTCTCAGTTGCACTTCTCCGCATCCTACTGACCTACCTTTGTCCACTTAATTAAAAGAAAATTAAATGAATCCAATTTGTTCTTCCTTCATTACATGGGCAAGATACCATTACTTATGGGTGGTCCACCTACAAGGGCCTATACCTTTAAGAAAACTGGATTCCCTTCTGTCAGCAGCTGTCAATTGTCGTTAGCAACTCATGTAGATGTTAAGCTTTGTTTCTTCAACCCACCCATGATGGAATTCTATCTGGCTTGAGCTTCATCAGATATTGTTCATGATGCTATAAGAATTGTGAATAAATACGTTTAACTGCCCTGAGGAGTCTGGACAATAGAGGTTCAATGTAGTCATCCACCACTTCTCAGTCTTTACATCTTTACATCCTTTATGCATGGTCATCCTTGTGCCTGGAAAGGAGGAGTACAATATAGATTTGCCATTTAGGGCTTGGAATTTTGCACTCTTTTATTCTATATAATGTGACCAATATTAATCTCTGTGTTAATCATTATGTACTGCAAATATAAGTTTTTCAGATGCTCTAGTCTATAGGCATAGTAATAAGCCATGAACATTCCGCTTAACACTATGACAGGTTGGGGGAAATAATTGAAGCAAATTTATCACTAGGCCTAGGCCCTATCTAGCCACTATTGCAAAAGTGATATATCTTTTCAGATCAATGTTATTGTAATTTCTAGGGCACACATTTAAGGAATGGTACTTATATGTGGATTCTCAATTTTACTTCATTGTTTCATGTTTATATTTTATCTAGGAACCACACTATTGGTAACTACTTTTATTTCTCAGTACTATAACTTCAAGTCTGGGGTGCTGATACATCTGTAAGTATTTATATTGTTCAGTTCTGTTTTGGATATTATGTTTTGTTTCTATTTCCATATGAACTTTAAGGGTTTTTTTAAATTACTGGGAAGAATTTTACTCTCAGTTTTTTCTTCAGTGTGTTAAAATTACAAGTGTACTATTAAACTTTAATAATTAACTAAAAATAAAGAAAATCAAGTTGAGCAAGCCATAGTAAGTTAGCTAATAAGCCGCCATGGATTCACCCCAGAGCCTACATCCACTGCCCTGTTCTGCTTCAGTTCTTTGGCTGGCTTCACTCTGTCCTGACAGTGTAAGATGAAACAAACCCTTTCCTTCCCAATGTGCTTTGTTCATGGTGCTTTATCACAGAAAACCAACAACAACAACAACAACTCTGGTACTATAGAATATATTCCACTTAAGCATAGACAAAATAATAGGTTCATAGTCTTATAGAAAATGACTTTAGTTAGAATTTTCCAAAAAGGGGATGCCTATTCTTGAGTTAATGATTATTTTTTAAAGGCAAATAATGAGTGGCCAGTTAATTTACTCAAAACATGTATTTATACTACTGGGAAACATACTCTAAGCTATGAAATGTCAATGCATCATAAATTAAAATAACATGCTTGTACACAGCTAATATCTGTTGACATCAGAAAATTCTAGACAGACTACCAGTACCAATATGCCTCACATGAGCATCTTAGTCACATTCAGCATTTTCCCATGCTCTTGGTGCTCTGTAGCCATCTCATGTTCTCTCTACTTGGTTCAACATTTGTCTTCTAATTAACATCACCTTGCTGCCTTTCTGTGTACTAAGCTTACTTCTAAGAATGTTCATTCTTGATTGCCTGTAAATTTTTCTCTCCTCTATATTCCACCAGTGGAATTTTTTGCTGATTTTTACTAATATCAAGCAATAAGAAGAGAGAACCTTTATCAAATGTTGTATTACATATGCATGTTTCCATCTCTGACTCAGTATTTTGCTTGTAATCACATAACTTGTTTGATATTTTATTTATGTACATTGAAAAGTTGTGAGAGTTAAAAATAATTTAAACAGTATCTTTGTCATACAGAATTATATAATTTAATAAAAATGGAAAAACGTAAAAGATTGGAACTTCATTAGTTTATCAGATACTTACTTAGCAAAAATTTGTGTTGCAAATACTTACAATTCAAATATGAAAGAATAAAATCCTTCCAGTGTACAGTGTAACACCTAATAGGAAAAGTCATATTTGAAAGACTGTATTTTAAAATAAATATATTATTCAGTAGATTAACAGTAAGAAACACCATAGAGAAAATTTAAAGAACTAAACTATTACAGAGAGATAGTAGGTTCATGAATAGGGGCTGTTCTTAAATTGAAGATACAATAAATAGTGAATTTAAGGAGTTTGATATTAAAACCAAAGAGTTTATATGGTGATACAAAGAAAGAA
>OU015758.1:27486334-27508947 GCA_907169655.1 Acomys percivali | reverse complement strand
GTGTGTGTGTGTGTGTGTGTGTGTGTGTGTGTGTGTGTGTGTGAGTGTGTTGGTAGTAGTAGTTTTTGTTAAATTAGAAAACATATGCATGAGTAGACTACACTTACTTTCCAGATATCAGACAATAGAGCTGTAGTTGCACAGATCATAGTAGAAACTGACCATTTTTAAGTAAGTCCTAAAGATTTTTAAATGATGTATTTTGAACATATTCACCCCATTCCCACAATTCTGCAAAATTCCCCTCCTCTCACTAGTTTATTACCCATCTAACTTTGTGTCCTCTTAATTTTATCATTTTTTTAACCCTTCATGTCCCTTTTCGGCTTATCATTCACCCTGGTATGTGTAGCCTTCCACTTAAGCATAGGCAAAATAGCAGGTTTACAGTCTTATAGAAAGTGACTTTAGTCGCACTTTTCATTAGAGGAACTGTCTATTCTTGAATTAATGATTATTTAAGAAAGGCAAACAAAGAGTGGGCAACTGATTTGTTCAAAATATGTGTATACTACTGTAAAACATACTCTAAGCTATGAAATGTCAACACATCACAAATTAAAGCATGCTTATACATAGCTAATACTGTTGACATCCGAATATCCTAGACAGACCACCAGTACCAGTAAGCTACATGTGGGCATTTTTAACCCATAAAAACATGATATATAACTGGGGAAGCAAAGTGTATTCTACTGACTGCTATGAAAAATGCGAGTAGAAGTTGTCTAAAACAAATGCTTTGATGCTTGATTAACTGTGGTGACCAACATATAGAGGTGTTGGCAGATTAGTTAGAAGGCACCAGTGACCCTAAATCCAAGTTCTAAGAATACAAGAATAAAAGAGCTTCATCAAAAATATCTTAATGAAATTTTCAGCTGCAGCTGAAGAACCGTGGTCCACTAAAAGCCTAATGAAGTACTAGATGAGCAATTACACATATTGTTAAAGGATCAATCAGCAATGAATATTTCTGTGATTTGAGTAGAAAATTAAAATTAAGTTTAATGAATAAGAAATCTCTTCCTCAAAGCTGAAGAGGCTTACATCTGTTTGATTTTTTCAAAGAAAGCATGCATGTGAAAATGTAGGCACTGTTACATTCTTAAAGGATTGAACTTTTTTACCAAAAATATTTCTAGATCATTCTTAAAAGATTGAGAATTTGTTCTGAAAATATTTCAGTGCATTATATTTCTTACACCAGACAGAACTGGGAGTTAGGTTGATTCTGCTAGTTAACTAATTCTAAGAATGGAGTAATGGTCTTGTCCTCACTTAGCTGAGCCTATGTTTCCTCTTAGATACATGTAAAAAAATAAGTTGCAATGTTTGTATATGTTATGAAAATGTAATGTACAAATGAAATATATTGTTCTTAACAAAATAGAGATCAATTTTACTATAACTTTATTGATGGAGGTCACTGTCATAAATGCAAAGTACAGTCTGAGGATTTTTCAGAAGTAAAAGAAATATGAATCCTACATAAATATTATTCAGTATATAAATAGTATTCAGAAGTAAAAGAAATGTGAATCCTATATAAATAGTATTTAGGTACTCTCTAGAAAATTCATCTTTAATAACTTGGAAAGTAAAGACCTTTGCAAAAATAGTAAAATGAGCATTTACAAAATCTTGTATTAAAACTAAATGAGCTTCTTTTAAAACTCAGGATAGAAAGTTACTTTTGTTGCTCAGGATGGAGGATCAAGTAAATCTCTGGTTTTTTGTTAAACTTGTTCCAAAAGATCACCATGTAAACTAAGTTAGATGCTTCATTCCAAGTGGCTGATGCACAGCATCACTTTAGAATCATTGTTTCCGCCTCCCCCCCATGAATATTATTTGCTACAGGAGTTTGTGAAACTGTTTCCCTACTTATATCTAAATGAAAGAAGGCAACTTCAGGGTTTTCTAACGGCTTTTATTTTCCATGGAAATAAGATTTTAATAGCAGCCAGGCATGGTGTCCTACACCTGTAATACCAGCACTAGGGAGGCAGAGGCAGGCAGATCTCTATGAGTTCCATGCCATTCTGGTTGATAAAGAGAGTCCATGACAGGCAAAGCCACACAGAGAAAACTTGTGTGAAAAACAAAACAAAATGACAACAACAACAAAAAGAATTTATTACTTTAACAGTAAGATTGTGATAGTGCACATTTGCAAAAGTTATGGGAAACCAGTGTTCTCCCTTCACCTCCATCCATCCCCACATTTTGATAGACGGTCTCACTAGATATCCCTGGCTCATTGGAAGTCACTGTCTATACCCAACTGGACTTGAACTAACAGAGACACTCCTACCTCTGCCTCCTAAGTGTCAGGACTGAAGGTGTGTGCCACAACACCCAAGGATGACAAAATTCTAAATGAAAATATTCTTAAAGCAGCACTTTTCCTATAACTGAGTGGTCATGTAATAGATACTGTCTGGAAAGTGGCTACCATAAGGATGCTAATTGCTCTCACTTGCTTCTTTAAATTGCAGAGAAATAATAGTTGCTGTAAATTTTAAATTCACATTAAGCAAACTTGAAAGAAGTGAGATAAAATGTGCAGCTGCTCAAAGATGATTTTTGATTTCTCTGAAAAGTTAGCCTTAATTTTTGATATTTTTGGAAATTGCAAAAACAAGCTCATGGACTAGAAATTTAATCGATGTGTTCATTTCCTCCCATAGGCTAAAAAGTGATTCAGAAGAGCCACAAGGAAAACAAATATCCTCTATTTGCAAAATGAAAAGATTCTGCATAACTGGCATTCCTTATCTGACTGTTGAAATGATCAGCAATAATATATTTTTCTGGTTTTTGTAATGATCCTTTTTGCTCTTCTTTTTAATGAATAATATTTGTGATTATTTTTAATTAAAGTATTTATTTCAAGATAATGATAAATCCATATGTATTTATAATAAATAATACATTTATACATTTCTAAAAAGTATTACACTCCATAATAACATCTCTCCCATCAATTTTTCCATGTTACCACCAGCATACTGTCATTGATACAATTGATATAATCCATTAATTTTACACATACTTCCCCAATTGTAGGTACATACATCTACTTATTTATCTCTATGGTATTCTCTCAACTAAATAGTTTTTACATCTACTACCCTCATACATACGTTAATTATTCATTTTATTTTAAAAGGTATCATATAATCACATCATTTTCATGTTCTCTTTCTCCCCTAAAATTCACCCCATATATAGCCCTCTTTGCTCTAGTTCAGATTCATGGCTCTTTTGTCATTGTTACATATGAATATGTGAGCTCGATGGAGGGTACTATATAGATCCAGCTGGCTTTGAATTAACAAGAATACATGAGCTCCTGTCTTTTGAGTTTCGGGATTAAAAGTATGTGGCACCATACCAAGGAAATTCTTAAATCAAAATATTCTTAAACAGCCCTTTCCATATAAATGAGTGGTCCTGTAATAGGTACAGTTGGAAGAAATGGCTACAACACTAATTCTAAATAGTTTTATGTAAATACATTAACTATATATTTCTAAATATATGTATAACTTGCTCAGTCTGCATAATGTTACTTTTGTTATGTTATCAGGGATAATCATTTGATATTTATTGTATAACTAATGCTTTTCCCATTAGACTATTTCTTCCATTTTTAGCATTCCTTAGTTGCTGGTGGTTCTATGTGTGTGACTGAGGCCTCCTGGGCTTTTATCCCTCCACATTAACATGCCTTTATTGTTGTCCTTAAAGAGCTCATGTTTATGTAGTTGCATTAATGTGACTCTGTGGATATAACTTCTGACATTCCTGAGATACAATCCAACATCAAGCTCCCTGGTGCTCTAGCCCTTACAGTCTTTTTGGTTCCCTCTTCTGCAATGATTCCTGGGACTTAGATATGTGAATTGTATTGTAGATATGTCTATTGGGGCTGGGATCTGCATTTTAACTGGTTGTGGTTTTCTGTAATGGTCTTCATATGTTTCAAAGAGGAGTTTCCTTGATGACCAGCAAGGACTACACCTATCTGTAGACATAAGGATGAATCTTAAGAATGTGTTATGGGATTATTCAGGTTTAGTAAAATGGTAATTGTAGGTCTTCCTCCAAGATCCATGGCTTTATTAGCAATGTTAACTCTATATGTAATTTTATATTAATTATTTATACCCTATTATAACCATTGCTAGTGCCTAGGCACCTCTTAGTCCCTCAAGGGTTTAAAGTTAGTTGTTTCCAGAATGTGTGTGTGTGTGTGTGTGTGTGTGTGTGTGTGTGTGTGTCTACATTAATCCCTAATGTTTGAGAATGGATGCAGATATTCTAATATAGAGTAATACTCTATTACTGAGCTACACCTCAAGTACATCACTATGTATTTTATTTTTTTAATTTAACATTTTTAATTTTTACATACATATTTATATTATTACACGTATATACAATAAACTACCTATAGCAAGAAGAACCATGACACAGTCAGGAATTATATAAATGTTACATTTTTCAGTGTTTTGGCTATTTGTATTTGACAGCCTTGAAGAAAACATCTTTCTTATCTTGTTGTGTCTAAAATTCTGAATGTAAATCAAACTCCATGACATCTTATCACTATCAACTTAAAACATCGATCTAGACCTAAAAACATCTTAACCCCTAAACAACTAAGCTTCATTGTAAAACTAAGCTACCTAGTCTTTAACTCCATCAGAGGCTTGCGAAGGAATAAACTTGATTACTTGAGTATGCTGGGAGTGCAGGTTAGTAGCTTTCCAAATGAAAATATGATAGATACAGTTTGCTGCCCAAATAGTCATCCAAAACTCTCAATAAAGTTGGAGAATCTCCTTCAGCTTTCTTGTCCAATCTATCTGACAGACATATTTGTGAGGCAGGAAACTATTGAGCTCATCCTGTCTTGGAAGAGTTTGGCAATTTACTCCACTTGCATCCATGCTTTGCCTGTTTTAGACAGGTTAACTCTTGGCAATACCCAACCTATCTTAAAGAGAATGATGAGCATGAAAGAACCTCCTTATAAAGATGGCTTCAAATGTGGCAAACAAGTCACTGGGCAAAATGTCCTCATTTCTACTAGACAGTATGTACTTTATATCAGACAGATTTTCTATAAAAATGAACTATTCTGCTTAATGTAATGAAAGTTCAGTCTTATAAATTATATATCTATTTTGTCACTGGGTGTTCGGGAGAATATTTTAGGTACATTTTTACTCAGCTCCAACACTTTCACGAATAAAAGGAAATAGAATAAAGTATGACATGAGTTGTGTGTTAACTTTTTGTATAGAATCCTCAGTTATTTAGAAGGTAAGAAATACGATTTTTGCTATTCTGGGTTTTTTGTTTTATTTTGACAATTATGTTTTGAAACTCAGTAAGTTGGTGAAAAAGTAAGGCTTCTGAGAATATCTGCCTTGAAAAAGAAGGATACAACCAGAATGTTACTGTACCTTTCATTAGAGAATGTGAGGCTACCTTCAAGTGTCATGGAAATTGAAAAACAAGTGATTAGTCACTGTCATGGACTGTCATTATTCCTAAACAAAGAAGCACATCCAGATGTCAAATACTAACATTATCAATATGTTTCATCAGTTGTGGGACTGTGATTGTAAAAGATAAGTTTTTAAATAACTACAAAATCTTTTGTAAAAATTAGCTTGAAAACTAATATTTTTCTGATATTGGTGGGTGCACATCATTGAACACAGACAGCAAGTCTTGAATAGGTTGGTTACTATTTCTCCTGGTCATGAAGCTGGAGGAGATCATCATATTTAAGTTGGTTTTCATGAAAAATTATGACAAAATGTGAATCATAATCACTACTTCTTCTCAGACATCTATGCACAGGAACACACATACAGGGGACTCATTAATGTCCTTGGTAAGAAACATCATAATAATGTTGTATTTGGTATTTTCTAAAGTTCAAAGCAGTATTTTCTTTTACTGTTATTACCTAACAGTAATATAGTTCAAATTAAGTATTATAACTTGATGGTTACTAAATGAAAAATTCATATTTTAATATTTTACATTAATAAATTGATGAAATTATAAATTTCAGTGAGCCAAAAAATAGTGCTATCTAAATAAAAAAGGAGAAAATGATGTTAATATCCTCCTTAATAGACATAAATTATTAACTGTATCCTAACTCTTTACTTCTATACTCATAAGCTAATGCCACGTGACTTCTCATCAGAGCAGCTCCTTTTCTACAGTGGAAGAGGGCTAATACCAAGATGTAATCATGAGGCAGAGAATCCTCACTATGTATCACAACCTTCCTCCTAATGTTCGAGAGTCATTGTGAAAGAAGGGGCTGGAAATTTGTAAAAGCCAAAATGGTAGACAACTTTCATGAGACGTTCTTTGCAAGGCAGGACTGGAAAATTGTACTTAGCAGGGGCTGTCTATGTGCTCAAACCCATGCAAAGTGAAGTCAGCCAAAATCTCAGCCTGGAAGAGCATAAGCTCAGGAAGCTGCTCTAGTCACTGATAAGTTGTAGGCAATTTTTGGCTGCTCATGAAGAAGCTGTCAGTTTCTTCAGAGAGATGTGCACCTTGGGAGTATACTCACACTCTAGTAGATGTTGCTAAGCCCAGGCTCGCATGGCAGCTAAGAGAATTCAATAAGAGTTTCAAAAACAACACACGTTTGAATACACATCCACTTAGGGAAATAACCTATTTTTCTCTGAGCTTACACTCGCCTTTCAGCCATTAGCTAGAGATCTGAGCTGAGCAACTACATCCAAACTAAAATGCCAAGTGTTTTTATTTCTTATTATTCACCAAGAAGTTTTCTCACTGAACAGCCAATATTCTTGCCACAGGTATAAATTGTACAGAAGAGAGTCAAGATGACTCTGAAAATAGGTGGAAAGTCTAAGACCAGAATACCAGCAGATTTGTTATCTGATGCAGACTCACTTCCTGTTTGACAGGTGATCATCTCTCATTGGTTGTTCACATGGTGGAAGGGACAGCAGCCATTAGGTCTTCAGAAATCGCTTCACAACCATGTATCTCTTAATACTCTCACTGTACGGTAGTCTTTAATGTCCATATTTTAGGAGGATTCAAATATTCAGTGTCCAGGTTTTGTGGAATTCAAATAGGAATTCATAATAGGAGACAAGTGCTGATGTTTAGTATGTTTTGTGTTTACTTCAAACTATATTAATGCTTTCTTTTTTGAGAAAATGTTTGTAACTACAAGGAAATATGTCCTATTAACTGACAACACTAGAAAATAAATAATAGAAGCTCTCTTCTAGACCTTATATGCAATCTCTACTAAACCTAGAGGTGTGGTCCTATGATACACAACTAATGAAAAGTCTATTGCTTTTACTCATTGTGCTGTTATTAAAGCTTCATGAATCTGCTAAAAAAAAAACCCTAGTAGCAGCTATATAATTTTTTAAATTTTCTTTTGTATTGTAATTTATTTACATCTCCATTGTAATCCCCTTTCTCTTATCTTCCTCTTCCCACCCCCCTCCCTCTTCTGCCCCATTCCCCTCCTCTAGATCTCTGACAGGCGGGGTCTTCCTCCTCCAATGACAGTCTATCTGGTTTCATCTGGATAGTCTCCATCCCGTTTCTCTGTGTTCTTGCAGGGCCTCACCACCAAGGGAAAGAGATCAAATCACTGGCATCTGAGTTCATGTCACAGGCAGTACCCTCTTCTGTGCCCCCCTATTCTCCACGTGGAGAATGAACTGTCCATCCACTATGTCTGAGCCTGGAGCAGGGAGAGGGGTGCATTTCTAAGTTTCCTGCTTGCAGTGCCCTTTTTGATGCATCAGGAAATCATTGATTTTGTGTTACTTTCACAATAGCAAGAAAAATATTTTGCATGAAAAAAGCATAAGAAGGCATTTAGCAAGACATACTCATGAGTAAATATTAGTCCTTTAAGAATGCTTTATTGCCCATACAAGAAATTCAATTTATGGAATTATTGTTTGTGTCATACTTACAAAATGACCAAGACTTACAAATCTCTTAGTTTCAAGTAACTTATCACCCATACTATGACAAGAGAACAAATAAATAACTTTGGATAAGGGACAATGAATATTGGGTAAACATTTATTTTTTTTCTTTTGAAGACAAAATTTAACAAATAAATGCAAATGGCATTGAGTTTTAATTTGTAGGGTTTCAGCATCAATTCATAGAGGTGCAAGAGAAGGGAAATAAACTGTGTATCTTTTACTATTAATTTCAGTGCTGATTTACAAAGCCATCTAAGTATATAAAGTCAAAATCTGAGGTGCAATTCATTGATTTGGAAACACTTGTTCTGAAGTTGTTTTGAGTTGGTGATTTTTGTATTGGGAAGAAATAATTAGAAACTCAGAGAAAAAGACTGTGTCTTATTTTTGCTTCACTGAAAAGGCAGAAAAAATTTAAGATTATGCCTAGTATTACAAAATAGATTTCAATTTCTCTATGTTTTCATGTGCTTGAAGGTATTGAAAAGTAAACATATGGCTCCAGTGAAATGTATTTGTAAATATTTGATTCTACTTATTTATGAAGTGACAGCTAATATAAGGTGGCCTCTGTGGAATGATTAAATCAATCTAATCAATGTATCTGCTGAGATAGATATTTAGGAAGCATATAAAAATCTACTCCCAGAAACTTTTTCTACATAGTCTATCATTATTGATGCTGACCATGCTGTATACTACAGCTCCAAAGCCTTCTTCCCATCTGAAAATCTTGTTCTGTATGATGAACATCTCCCTACATTTCCCACTCCCCACACAGATCCTTTTCAAATCTAACTTATTTTATATATCTGTGAATTTTAGCTCATTTAGATTTCAGAGTCCACATATGATAGAGATTACATTAGAATTTGTCTCGCAGAGCCTATCTTATTTCCAGTAGGCATAGATTTCTGAGAAAGAAATTAGGGACACGACATCATTCTCAATACCCACAAATAATATAACATATCTTGGTGTAACTCTAACCAAGCAAGTGAAATATCTTTATGACAAGAATTTCAAGTCTCTGAAGAAACTGAGGAAGATATCAGAAGATGGAAAGATCTCCCATGCTCATGGATAAGTAGGATTAACAATAAAAATATTCATCTTACCACGAACAATCTACAGTCTCAATGCAATTCTCATCAAAATTACAAAACAATTATTTTCAAACCTTGGAAAAACAATAGTCAAGTTCACATGGAAAAACAAAAAGTACAAGATGGCTAAAACAATCCAAGACAGTAACAGGGTTTCTGGAAGTTTTGCCAGTTCTAATTTCAAACTATAGTACCCTGCAATGATTATAAAAAGCCTCATGGTTTTGGCATAAAAACAAGCAGGTTGATCAATGGAAATGAATCAAAGACTCATAAGTGTGAACCCACACACCTATGGACACTTGATTCTTGACAAAGAAGCCAAAACTATACAATGGAATAAAGACATTGTCTTTAACAAATGGTGCTGGTATTACAGGATTTCTGCTTGTAGAAGAATGCAAATAGTACTATACGTATCTCCTTGCATGAAACTCAGGTCCAAGCAGATCAAAGACTAAATCTGATAGCAAGGAGAGTGGGGAATATTCTTGAATGCACCGGAAGAGGAGACGACTTCCTGAATAGGACACTAAGCCTATGGGCACTAAAATCAATTATTAATAAATGGGACCCAATGTGAAAAGATTCTTTAAGGCAAAAGACACTACAAAAGGGAAAAAGGGAAAAAAAGCAGCTATAGGATGGGAAAGGATATATACTAACCTTACATCAGACAAAGGGCTGATATCCAAAATATATAAAGTATTCAAGAACATGAACAAACCAAGTAAACCAATTTGAAAATGGATACAGGCCTAAACAGTGAATTCTCAACAAAGGGATCTGAATGGCTGAGAACCACTTAAAGAAATGTTCAACATCCCCAGCCACAAGGGGTGTTCATAGCAGCTTTATTCATAGTACCCAGAAAATAAAAACAACCTAGATGTCCCTCAACCAAAAATGGATAAAGAAAATGTGGTACATTTACACAATGGAATATTACACAGCTATTAAAGCAATGACATCATAAAATCTACAGGCAAATGGATCGAATTAGAAGAGGTTATCTTGAGTGAGGTAATCCAGATCCAGAAAGACAACCATGGTACATTGTATACTGAGTAACTATACTGGATATTAGGCATAAAATAAAAAATAAACATGTTATAATACACAGACCCAAAAAACTAAGTAACAAGAGGATCAAGTCAGAATTCATGAATCTCCATGTACTATCCTCTTTGCTCTTTCTCAAATTTATATCTCTATTTTTTGTTATACATATGTAATATAATCCTAAGTATATAAATATAGTTTTCTTTGTCTGTCTAAAGTCTCTTAAATGTATGTGATTTCAGACCTGGTCAGTATTGGATAACCAATTTGGGAGTTCTTCCTTGAAGACTACTATCCTTTTTCAAAATTCATAGAGTTCACGTAGTTCTTTCTCCAGGGTCGACACCTTGTGAGATTTCTTCTTCCATGATAACATGTGTATTGGTGTCATTCTCATTTAGATTTTGCTTAGGCAGCTGTATCAATAAGACGACAGAGTTGAGCTTCTACAAAATTTACAGGAGAAAAAAATCTAACAGCAAACTTATTCTTATTCTTTTTCTTCTCCTTCTTTGCCTCCTTCTTCTCTTTCACCTCCTCCTCCTCCTCCTCCTCCTTCTCCTTTTTCTTTTCTTCTTCATATTGCTCTTATACTCTTTGTATTCTCTTTTCTATACTGATCTTTGAGATTTTGTTGATAGAGTTGTGTTGTATACATAACAGATGGAGCTGGATGCTGTGTGGTCACGTGTTTTCTGCCTTTGGATAGGCTGTTTTCCATAATGATCTTTGTCTGTTGGAAGGAGATGCTTAATTCAAGAGGAGTGAGAACTATATTAACCTGTAACAATATTAACCTGTATGTGTAAGGAGAAATATTTAGAATGTAATTAGAAATTATGTGAATGTAATAATATGGCTCTTGTATCTTCTCCTAGTGAAGACTGTCCCACAGTGGTTGGCTGGGTTTCCAGTAACAGACATGATTTCCCTCTTGTTGAGAAGGCCTTTAGGTCCAATTAGAGAGCTATCAGTTACTACCAAAATGTGCATACCAGTATTTCTCCCTTAAAGAATCATGTCATGTTATAGTTCATAGGAAATATCTTGGTAGGACTTTGGGTTGATTTCTTTGGAAGCTTGCATGGTGCCTTCTGACAGCATGAAAGTTAGTACTCACAAATGAGGCTTTTGATTCAGTTTGAGCTCAAGCTTTCCAGGTCCCATGTTCAACATACTGGTGTCTTCAACAATGAGGATTTATTTTAGCTACTGGAAGGCATATAAAAGTAACAATAATAGAATATAATACCTTAGAAGTCTCTTGAACAGCCTTCAACAAGAATTCCAAAGAGTGCTTTTCATGTGTGGTGTTTCTTTCTTTGTATGCTTGTTTTCAGGTTCTCTGTGGCTCTTGAGAGGAGCATTGTCAATTGAGGAAGGAAAATTTCATAAGAACGTTATAAGTGTATATATATATACACAAACATGATTTCTACATAATTTTATGCAACAAAATAATATCATTTCTTGTGATTTTTTCCTACTGTTATTTTACCTTTCTCTTCCTTCAATATTTATCTCCACCTATTTAAAGCTTCTCCTACTCTTTCAACTTTTCCCTTCAAATCTCTTGTGCTTTACCTACTCAACAATCCCATGAACTCATTGACTTTGCTGGTTTGCATCATTACTCCAGGCTCTCTACTCACCTCAGAAGATTTGGAGCTAGAACCTAAATATAATACGCAGGATAATTTTCCTTCTAGGTCTGAATTACTTTATTCAATATTTTTTTCTAATTCTGCCTATTTACCTGCAAATGTTGTGATTTCATTTTTCTACACTCCTTTAAGGTGTTTAATAATGTATCTCAATAACATTTTCATTATCCCTTTGCCCATTGAAGGGTATTTAGGCTGTTTCTATTTCCTAACTGTTATTAACAGAGTGGCAATGAACATAGGTAAATAAGTATTTCTGAGTGTTCTTCACAGTAATTTCCAGAGCATTTGGTCACTTTGCAGCATTACTTGTTAATTGTTTGTTGATCTATACCATTCTGACTGGGATAAAATTAAATTTCAAATTTGTTTAAATTTTCATCCTTTATATCCAAGAGACATTCTTTCTTCTATTTATTCCTTTACTTAAGAACTCTTTGATCATATTCAGACATTGTCTTTTGAATTGGTTATTAATTTCTATTTTATAAGCTCTTTGTATATATTACAGATATTAGTCTGTCAAGTGTATATATGACAAATTTTCTCTCCCTTTCCATGGGGTTCATCTTCACTTCATTGATTAATTGTTTAGCTGTGCAAAGAGTTTATAGTCATACAAAGTCTCATTTGTCAAACATTGGCTTCAATCACTTCCTATTCGGAAAGCCCACTCCTATACCTGAACATTGTATCATACTGTTTCTGTTTTCTACCGGGAGTGTTAATGTTTCAAGTCTCACACTTAGGTCTTTGATCCATTTAGAATTAATTTTTTTGAGTTAGATGATAGATAGAGGTCAATTTTCATCTGTATATAGACACCAAAAATTTCCAGCACCAATTTTCATGTGTTCCTGTCTTCTCTAAATTGTATGGTTAAAAGAACAACAGCTACATTGATCTGTGTTGCTGTTGTGGTTATTGTTAGAGTTGAGCTCTACTTACCTGGTTTGAGTAATTTCTGCTACTAGCTTTATATAAAGAAGTATATAATGATCTCCCCTGCCACACACTCACTTGCTTGCTCTATTTCTACCTTATCTTGTTGTTTTAGAACAGTTGACTTTATATTTTTTAACAGAGTCTGGAGGAATTTATTTTAGGAAGCCATCTCACGCTGAGATTTCTTTTTTTAAATGACTTTTTAATTACATTTTCAGTCTTCTCATTTGTTATAAGTGTGTTTATGGTGCTGACTTCTTTGTTTAATTTGGGTAGCTTAGCTGAATCTATACATTGGCCCATTTATCTTAGATTTTCCAGATTAATGTAGTGTAGCATTTTAAAGTATTCCTTTATAATATTATAAAGGAATTGAGTATTTGGTATTTGTTGTAATTTTTTTCTGTTCATTTCTAATTCTTGTAATGTGGGCATCTATTTCTTTCTCTTTGTTAGTTGAGCCAAAAGTCTGTCATCTTTTGATCATGTTTAACTTCTCAAAGAAGTAATTATTTGAGTAGTATTCCCTTCACTTGGTTTTACTTATCTGTTTCTCATGAATATTGGCTCTGGTTGTTATTTCTTGCCATCTAGTATATTGGTTTTTGTTGATGTTGTTTCTACAAAATTTTTAGTTGCATAATTAAGTAATTTATTTATGTTTTCTTTCTGATTTTATAATGGCGATACTTAGTGCTATGAATTTCCTTACTATGACTGCTTTTAATGTGTCCCAGAGGATTTGGCTACAAAAGTGTTTTTTAGATTTCTCTCTTTATCTATTCTTTGATCCATTTATCTTCAAAAGTAAGTTGCTTAATCTCCATTCATTTGTCAAGTTAGTAAAGATTTGTTTGCTGTTCACTTGAAGTTTTATTGCATTGTGGTTCAGTAGACTATCTAGAGTTATTTAATCTTTATGACTTTGTTAAAATCTGTTTTATGTTTCAGAATGTCATGTATTGTAGAGAACCACAGTAGAATGTATATTTTTTCATACATTGGTGGAATACACTGTAAATGTATGTTAAATCCAAGTGATAGTCTTTTATGATGATGTTGCTTTATTTTCTATCCAGAAATCCTCTATATTGGAGAAAAAAAGACATTGAAATCACTGAATTTTTCTTTTTTTTATTAATTTCAGCATATATATTTATATTATTACACACGAATAAAATAAATTACATACAGCAGGAAGAACCATGAGACAATCAGGAGTTATATAGATGTTACATTTATAGTGATTTGGCTATTGGTATTTGTCAAAATTGAAGAAAACATCTTTCTTATCATCTCAGGGCTAAATTTATGAATGAAACTCAGTATCTATCATATCTCATCTCTATTAACTTAAAACATCTATCTTGATCTAAAACCATTTTAACCACTAATCAGCTAAGCTTAATTGTAAGACTAAACTATCTTCAACCATCTCAGAGACTTGAGAATGGATAAAATTTAAATACCTGAGTGAACAGGAAGTGCAGGTTAGCAGCTTTCAAAAAGAAAAAATGACTAAGACAGTTTACTACCTGAAGAGTCACCCAACACTCCCTATAACATTGGAGCACCATCTTTGGCCTTCTAGCCCAATATCTCTGACAGTTATATTTGCAAGGCAGCAACTACTGAGGACTTGCTTATCCTGTCTTGTCAGAGTTCAGCCATGGACTCTGCCTATATCTAAGCTTCCCCATTTTTAGGCAGAATTCTGTCTGTGGCAGAAACGAGGACATTTGGCCCAGTGTCTGATTTGCCACACTTGAAGCCAACTTGGTAAGGAGTTCTTTGATGTTGATCATCTTCTTTGAGGTAGGCTGGGTTTTGCCAGGAGTTAACTTGTCTTGTTGTCAAAGAATCTTTAGAATAATAAAAACATCTTTAAATGCCATATTCTATAGGTCTCTAATGCTTTTGAAGATTTTGGTTAACTATTTTAATTTATGTATCTGTAGAATCATATCTATCTGTTAGACCTAAGACATATATTCTTGTGATAAAATTAGACTAGTTTTTGACATGACCATGTTTTGCATCAACATACAAAATTCTATACCAATGAATTAAAAATAACCTTATTTGTGAGTAACAAGGCCTTGAGTTGAGGAGTATATTCAATAATATACATTTTGATCTATCCTCCCTCAATATTGCTATATCTCCCTTTCTCTCTTTTCAGCTCCTATCTCCTTACCTACGAAAGAGAGATACAGAAAAAGAGAGACGTGTATGAGTCCAACCTAGCTCTCTTTAAGACCAATAATAACTTATAGCCACCTCCCAATGAAAATAAGTGTCTGTAGCCCAAGAGAGGAAACAGAAACCTACACAACCCCCCTTAGAAGAAATGGCATGTCAATGTCTTAAGGTTTCTTCAGACTGATTTAGGGCAAATAATACCTTTGAAGCTCCCCACACACACTACATAAAAATGGGGAAAATGGTTAAGTAAACCAGGGATAGCATTTGTAGTCTAGTTATAAATGCTGAGAAATTCCAGGCTTAATAGGAGTCCTGTGTGGGACAGTCTGAAATGCTAGACCAATTGTGATTAAATGCTTTCTACAATGCTGTCCTGGAAGCTGCCCAACTCTGATGGGTGGCAGCAACTGAGGAGCCTGGGGTATAACCTGGAGGAGGCAGGATGTCAGCATGTAGCATGCTGAGAGCAATGAATCCTGTCAGGTCTGACCCAGCATCAGTGTCAGGTTCTTTTGTTCTGAAAACATAATTTCTTACAAGCATTACATAGTTCTAACACTATATTTGTATAAGGTGTGCAGGATATACAGAACCATTAAAGCTGGTTCTCTGCTCATTGTACGAGCAGAAATAAGCCATCTGCAAATCTTCCTTCATGCCATAATAAGAATGGCCTCTAATGATAAGTCATACAGTATTTGTCACCAACATGAAAACTTGTCTATACATAACATTTGTATCTCAGCCAGTCTCAGAGCTATTTCCATGTAGTTGAATTAGCAATATAAGTTACCTGCTTGTTCTATAGTTTGATACATTCCGATTGCAGCCCCCTCCCTCATCAGCTCCCAATCCCACCCCCTCCCTCATTGCCTTTCCTTCCCTCCCCCAGTCCTTAGAAGCCCTCCTCTCCTAACATCTGACTTCAGCTTACCCAGTGTCCTCTGTACTACATGTAACCTCTTCCTTTGTGGCCTGGCAAGGCCATTCTACAACTCTTAGCACTCTTCTCATTGCCCAACTCAGGTCTTGATAACTGCTCTATCCCCATCCCCTGCTGGGTGGAGTCTCTCAGAGGACATCTATGTTGGCCTAAAATCCACACATAAGTGAGTATATACCATGTGCGTCTTTTGGGATCTGGGTTATCTCACTTAGGATGATCATTTCTAGTTCCAAGACAGGGTTTCTCTGTGTAGCCTTGGCTGTCCTGGACTCACTTTGTAGATCAGGCTGGCCTCAAACTCACAGCGATCTGTCTGCCTCTGCCTCCTGAGTGCTGGGATTAAAGGTGTGCGCCACCACGACCGGCATAGATGATTTCTTATACTTCCATATGTCAAGACATTCACTTTCCTTTTATCATTCTGCTTACAGTACATGTTTATGTTTTTTTAATCAGCATTTTCTGTTAGTTATCTAAAATTACCTACTTAGCTTTTAAAATCAGGCTAGGAAAAGCACTCCTCATTTTGTTTGCTTTTTTGACCACAGTTCGTAACCCACAAAATACTTAATAATGAATCTGAAAATGAAAGAATAAATTTAATTTAAATATATTACAAAATCTTATTAAAACTAATTTAAATATTGAACATTGTTCTTAAGCAATATATTGAATAAAGTAATATTAAAACAGTAAAGTTTCTTAATTACCCTCATCTTCTTGACAGAGATGTTCATGGAATATCTCTCCCTGTCTGATGGCATTGATCACGTGCTGTGCTGAATGGTCCATTCCAGGAATGTACTCTCAAACAAATACATGAGTCATTTCTCCAGCAAGATCTACTTCTATTCACTTATCCAAATGGTACATTATTTCTTAAAGGTGATCTCTTGGCCTCAGAAGACTTATTCATTCACAGAATATGGCATCAGCAAAACCATTCTTTCTGGTTTTTTTTCCCTAAATATTGGAACATTATAGTTATGACACATACCTCACCACAGTCAAAAATTTTTTTTCTCAGAGGTCTGTGTGAATCTACATTTCCCTTACTTTTGTCCAGCCTTGGCTTCTTTGGCTGTGAATCTTCTTTCTTTGTGAGGTAACTTTTGTAGACTATCAAATTAAAGTGTCTTTGTAAAGTTTTTTTCTTATCCCAAGATTGCCCTGGTGTAGTGTTAGTTAGTACATGTCAAACATCACGGGTTGGTACTGGAGAGGTATAAAAGGAATCTCTTCTGTTTGTGTGGAAGTATCCCCTGTAAATAAAAAGCTAATGGCCTGTTAGCTGAGGCAGGGAATATGGAGGTGGGAATTCTGGAGGGAGGCAGGGAGAGAGAGAGAGAGAGAGAGAGAGAGAGAGAGAGAGAGAGAGAGAGAGAGAGAGAGTCAGAGAAATGGGATTTGCCCTGGGACTCTGAAGAAGATGGACATATGATACTGAGCACAGGTAACCAGTCACAAGGAAGAACAAAGAATAGAATAAATGGGATATTAGTTCTGAACAAGCCAGGGAATGTCTAACTATATTGGCCTAGGCTTTTGTAAATATATTTACTGGTAAGGCTCAGAGTTGTTATTTTGGAAGATGGGGTGTGGGAGGAAAACATGCTTTTACAGAGAGGCCTGATGGAAAGATGTAGCCGTGATCTGATTCTAGATCCACATCAGGGAAACAACTATGGTAATAGCCAGGGTCATTCGTTCACTCTCCAGAAAAGTGTGTTTCCAAGTGAGCATTTAGCAGCCCTAGAATTCCTTCATTTCCTTTGCCCTTTTAGAAGGCTATTTGTTGTGGTGTGTAATACCCAATGAAGGGAACACACCAATGCTTGGTAAAGGAACAGTGTCATTCTCAGCAAGAATTATTCACTGAACTATCATGAGCTGCTGCCTCTGGATCAACTCCCGTGTCTCATTGCTCAAATAACATGTGATGGCATCATTTCCAAACACAGAGAGTATATCACATTCAAATGCCAGAAATTTGCTGCATATTTTGTTTTGGAAAAATTCCAGGGCTGGTTGGGTTTTCAAAAGTGTGAAAATCGAGTAGTCTAAAGACCTCACAGACTTTAGACACAAGAAACTGAGCAACAATGAGGGCACTATTGCCCTTTAATGTTAAAAATACATATACAGTGTCATGACTGCCATCATGATTTTACAGAAAAGGGCAAAGAAGTTAATTTTTATTTGTGTTTCTGTTATTTAAATATTAAATTTATCTAACATTTAAAAACTTTAAAGGCTGGGCGCTGTGGCGCATGCCTTTAATCCCAGTACTCGGGAGGCAGAGGCAGGCGGATCGCTGTGTGTTCGAGGCCAGCCTGGTCTACAAAGCAAGTCCAGGACAGCCAAGGATACATAGAGAGACCCTGTCTCAAAAAAAACCAAACCAAGCCAAAAAAAAAAAAACCTAAAAACTTTAAATATTGAGTGTAGCTAAAATGTTTAAATTATCAAGATAAATTATTTAGTGACCTAAATACTTTTTTAAGAGAGTATAAAATATTCCATATTTTGAATCAGTAAATCCACTTTGAATTTATTTAATTCTTTATTTAAGAATGGAATAATAAATATAGATATTGTCTTGCCTGGGATTTCTATTTCTGTCTTAAACAACAAAGACCAAAACAACTTGGGAAGGAAATGATTTATTTCACTTACACTTCCATAGCACAGCCCTTCACTAAAGGGAAGTCAGGGCAGGAACTGATGCAGAGGCCATGAAGGAATTTCATTTACTAGCTTGATAGTCATTGCTTTCACAGCCTGCCTTTTACAGCATCCACAAACACCAGCCTTCAGGTGGTGCCACCTGCAGTGAGGTGGACCCTTCCAAATCAATTACCAATCTAGAAATCCACCACAGCCTTGCCCACAGGTCAATAAGGTAGTGGAATTTTATTAATTGATGGTACCTCTTCCTAAATTACTCAAGATGTGTCAATTTGATACATGGCTGCTAGAACACATATTGCATTTAAATATTTACATGAATGTTTGAGAATTTCAGCTGAACTGTTTATTGTTTGCATCAGTTAAGAAATTTCTATTAAATTGTCTATTCACCTATATATTGACTGGAAGATTTTGGTTTTGCATATTCTAGATATTAATTTTCAGTTCTTTGCACATTCTAGATATTAATCCCTACTGATCCCATGTACTTCTGTTTGCTTTCGTCACCCAGAGTCTTTCATTTTTCTACCTAAATTTTAGTATTGCATCTATTTTTATGAAGAATATCATTTGGATTTTCGCCAGAGACAGTCAGTCTGTCAATTATTTTTGGTAGTGTAGCCATTTTTAACTATAGTTACTATGGCAAATGATGACCGTGAAACGTTTGTCCATTCTCTAAATTCATATTCATCTCTTTCCTAAACGTTTTAACATATTCAGTCTAGCCACTGCATTTCTTGCTTGGGCTTAGTACTAAGTTCATAATTTTATTTTTGAAAGTTCCCACTATTTATCATGTTTGTTTCATAAATGATCAGTCCTAAAAACATACACATTCAAGCAATAATTCACAGACTGAGCGTGTTGTGTTCATATATTTAAATATTTTACATTTTAAAGCTGTTATAAATGTTGTTTCTCAATTACTTTTTAGCAAGTTCATTATTGGTACACATTAATGACTTTTTTCCTAAAACAGTTCTGAGACTACCAGGACAGGTCTGGTGAAGTACTTAGGACATTTGAAGAACAGAATTGTGCTCCATGCAATTTGAGACAAAATGTTTTAATTCTATTTTTATTTTTGTTCATTTTGTTTTTCTAGTAAAAATCAGAAAGAATAAGAGCAGTGTGGTTGTTTACTCTGTCTATAGTATACTATTAGGTATAACTGACCCACCTCTTTTGTTTATTGTGTTGAATTATACTTTTTTACTTGTTAGATTGTTAAAGGTTTTTTACATGAGGGATATTGAAATAATGATATGATCTCAAATGTCTCTTGATATTATCACATTATTTCTGACCCCAAGTCTTTTTCTATGCTTGTTACATTTAGTTATTTTTCATATGATGATAGATGTTTGTATCCATGGGATGAAACCAACATGGACATGATACATGATCTTTTAAAATACTCTTTAATTCAATTTCCTACAACTTTACTGAGTTTTTTTTGCTATAGTCATTAATGAAATAATCAATAATAATAACTTTATTGATGGTGTTCTTATTTTGTTTTGTGTCACAATAATATTGATTTCAAAGAAAGAGACTAGTGCCATGCCCTCCTTTCTCCCAAAGAAGACTTTAAAAGATATTGCTGTTGACTCTTACTTAGTAGTATTCACGAGACAATCCCTGTTGTGTTAAGCTCTGCTTTGGGGAGACATTTTGTTACAACTTCAATATTTTCACTTGTTATAATTTTTCAAGATGAGACTTGATAGCCTATGACCATAAAATGGGGGAGGAGTCATAGATCAAGGGTAAGGGAGTAGGGTGAAAGCAGGAGGGAAGGAGGAACAGGAGGATACAAGTGATGAGATAAAAATGACATGTAATCTGAATAAATTAATTAAATAATAAAATAATAATAAAATAAAAAATAAAGCTAATTTTAGTGAGATATAGCTAAGACCGTATCCATTTCTTTATTTCAAATTTTGTGTAATTAGACTTTTTGGAGTATTCTGTTGTGATCTTCTGGATTTCATTAAATGGTCTAAAGCAATCTGAAGTATGATAATTTCTTATGAGACATAAGGCTTAATGTTATTAAGCCTTTGTCTATATCAGTGGCTCTCAACCTTTCCAATGCTAAGAACTTTTAGTATGCTTTTTGATGTTATGGTTTCCCCCAACTATAGAATTATTTTTTGCTACTTCATAACTTTAATTTCCTACTGTTATTAATCATATTATAAATATCTATATTTTGCTCTGGTCTTCAGCTACCCCCATGAAAGGGTCATTCTACCCTCAAAGGAGTCATGACCCACAGTTGAGAAATTTTGATATAAAACTTCAGTCCCTCTATCTTATGGAAAACGTGTTTGATTCAACGTCAAGGTTTTAATGGCACTCTCATCCTTCCAATTTTTTCAAAAGATGCCAAGAATTAATACATGAAAGTAATATTTACACAAGCCTTCTTTTAAATCTATATTGATATTTTTGTAAGTGTATTTGTATACGGATGTATGGTATTCTGGTTTCTCTCTCTCTCTCTCTGTCTCTCTCTGTCTCTGTCTCTCTCTCTGTCTCTCTCTCTCTCTCTCTGCAATCCTTCTCTCTCTCTCTTTCTTTCTTTCCTTATATTATATTAATCAATTCATTTTACATCTCAATGGTTATCCCCTCCCTTGTATCCTCCCATTCCTCCCTCCCTCCCATTTTCCCCCTACTCCCCTCCCCTATGACGGTGACTGAGGGGGACCTCATCCCCCTGTATATGCTCATAGGGTATCAAATCTCTTCTTGATAGCCTGCTATCCTTCCTCTGAGTGCCACCAGGCCTCCCCATCCATGGGGACGTGGTCAAATATGGGGCACCAGGGTCTGTGTGAAAGTCAGTTCCCACTCTCCGCTCAACTTTGGAGAATGTCATGACCATTAGCTAGGTCTGGGTCAGGGTTCAATGTTTACTGCACGTATATTCCTTGGCTGGTGTCATAGTTTGAGCAGGACCCCTGGGCCCAAACTAAACAGAGACTTCACAACAGAGGAATATCAAATGGCTGAGAAACACATGGACAGGGGGAGGAATTCCCCTCAGGAATGGTCATAGGGGAGGGGAATAAGGGGAAAATGGGAGGGAGGGAGGGAAGAATGGGAGGATACAAGGGATGGGATAACCATTGAGATGTAACAAGAATAAATTAATAAAATATTTTTTTAAAATGTTCAACGTCTTTACTCATCAGAGAAATGCAAATCAAAATGACTCTGAGATTCCATCTTACACCCATCAGAATGCCTAAGATCAAAAACTCAAGTGACACCACATGCTGGCAAGGGTGTGGAGAGAGAGAAACAATCCTTCATTGCTGGTGGGAATGCAAACTAGTACAGCCACTTTGGAAATCTATCTGGTGCTATCTCAGAAAACTGGGAGTAGGACTTCCTCAAGACCCAGCTATTCCACTCCTTAGACTATACCTACAAGAAGCTCCAGCACACAACAGGGACATATGCTCTACCGTGTTCATAGCTGCCTTATTCATAATAGCCAGAACCTGGAAACAGCCTAAGTGTCCCTCAGTAGAAGAATGGATAAAGAAATTATGGTACATTTACACTATGAAATACTACTCAGCTATTAAAAACAAGGAATTTCTGAAATTGTGGACAAATGGATTAAACTAGAAAAGATCATAATGAGTGCGTTCACCCAGAAGCAAAAAGAGTCAAATGTTATATACTCACTTACATCTGGACACTAGCCCAAGGGCATGTCTCATGAAAGTCTTCACTTACCAGGAAAGTGGGACAGAGGGAAGAACATCCTGTTGGGACTTTAGGCCTTCTCTCTCATTCTACAATTCCTTCCTCCCTCTTCTTTGTGCTTGAAGTCTGTCTGTCTGTCTGTCTGTCTGTCTGTCTGTCTGTCTGTCTGTCTGTCTCTCTCTCTCTCTCTCTCTCTCTCTCTCTCTCTCTCTCTCTCTCT
>OU015758.1:27467673-27486324 GCA_907169655.1 Acomys percivali | reverse complement strand
TCTCTCTCTCTCTCTCTCTCTCTCTCTCTCTCTCTCTCTCTCTCTCTCTCTCTCTCTTCCTTTCTTTTTCTGCCCCTCCCGCTTTCATTGTTGTCTCCCTGCCGCTGCCTGGCGATTTTCCTGGCCCTGTTCCTTGGGACCAAAGAACCTATGTAGAGCTGCCCAAAAAAAAAACCTGCATATACTTTAACTTGTCTTGAATTATCTCATTTCTTTGGTGAAAGAATTACTATCAGAATGTGAGGGCAGGTGCATATGTGCTACAGTGTATCTGTGGAAGAAATTAAAATGTTTTCTGAATCTGTACTTCCCTCCTACCTGAGTACAAGAATGCAGGACCCCAGGCTTAAGGGACAAACATTTTACTTGCTGACCCAACTCACTGTCCCTGCATGCCTATCTTCTAAATTTTATTTGCAGGGTCTTTGACTATATCAGCCTTATCTTAATTCTTAATCTCAACAATCCTAGTAACCATCTTCATTGATTAAAGAATGAACAATATGCCCTTAATATTTCAAGGAGCTTTTATAATACTAGTATATTGAGAACCTTAATGTGACATGTTTTTTTAAGAGAAAGCTATAATGTATGCATTATTGGTTTGTTGAGAAACAAATCATATTTTTTAATCACTTAAGAATGAAATCTGGATTCTCTATATTCTTTCTAATATTTGTTTATAAACAATAATTCCTGGTTTTACCTTGTCTCTTTTTGTGTTGTCTTAGATAACAAGAACAGATTATTTATTTTCAACATTTTAATTAGAAATAGCTTCATGCCTCATTAGGTACATGTTCTACTCACTATATCATAAAGATAATTTTGTTGAATATGTCACTGTTGCATAATATTAGTCACCATTTTATCAACTTTTTAATTCCTTAAAAATTTTCAAACATCTGAAACTACTTTCTCAGTGACCACTTGATCCCAAAGCATTTTTAGTGACACTATCTCAATACACATTGATTTTTCTGTGTTATTAGCTATTTTCGTTCCTGTTCTAATTATTTCTAATTTAGCAGATTATTCAAACATCAGGGCTTAAAAGAGTGCAATTATATTGCTTTACAGTTCCAAAGGTCAGAAGTCTAAAATGGATATCATTGAAATAGGATCAAAGTGCTACTGCTGTGGGAGTGGTAGTCTTTGTGGAGACTCTGGGGGAATATCTGCTTCTGGTTGATCTTATTTCAATTATGCCTGCCCCCCACATTTTAATCAATCAGTACCAAACATCTTTCAGTCTTCCTTTTCTTTGGTTCAAAGTAATTAAATATTCATCTGACATATATATATATATATATGTGTGTGTGTGTGTGTGTGTGTGTGTGTGTGTATGTATGTATAGTGTGTGTGTGTGTGTGTGTGTGTGTATACACTTGTTGCTGCTGTGTAGCATTTTCCTTCTGTATTGCAAGCTGCTATCTCAGAGGGAACTATTTAAAACCAAGGAAATCAAAGGGTAGTGGTGAAGAAACAACAGGATATTTTAAGACAATTTGTTAAAGGGGAGGTAAAACTAACAGAATATTCAAGATGAAAATGAAACAGTCCATAATGCAGGGCATCTCTTTAAGATCAAGAGGTAAACAACTAAAAAAGTAAATAAAATAAAAAGACTGTGCAAGTCCCTGTAACTAGTTTCATCATTCCCTTCTACTCCCAAGCATACAGAAGCTATAAGAACTGCTAAGAAACACTCAGACCAGCCATGTGACCAAGAAATGTTAGACAAGCTAGGCTGTCTGGAAAGTCAGAGCCGAGCTGGGCTGGAAGAAGCAGCAAATAGCTGAGCTGCTTAGAAAGCACTTTCTCCATCCCGTGGAGTTGCTCACATGTTATGCTTTGTGCTTCAGGTTTCTGGCTTTTGTGACTATAACAAGAAAATGTTGCCTATGAATTTACCAAGGAAATATGAATTGAATTACATGATTGCTTTGGAAAAATAAAATAGCATGGGGAAAACTGTTTTTAAAACATACATTACATTTGGACTTGTCAAAATCCTAACACGGGATGACAGTATTATTGGAGGAGAATTGCTATTTAGAGGCAGAAAGTTACCTTTAAAATGGTAACGTTTATAAAGGTGAGATTTTCACGCTTGTTGAGATATTTCCACATCGGAAAGTCACCCTTCACCCACATTCCTGTAATTTTGATAAAGTTCATTGGTTCACCAAATTGAAAGTTGATAGTAGCTGTAATTGGTCTGTCAATTATGTATGTCAAGCAAGTCTTAATTCCTTACTCTAACCATTTAATGTCTTCACAGGAGAGACTGTTTAGAAAATGGCAGACTATCTAAAAACAAGCCATTTCAGAACCAAAGTCTGTTGTTCAGTTTTGATGATTTGTTTCTGCAGTGACTGTAACTCAACCTGGCTACACTCAAGTCATGTGATAGTGGAAGCACAGCTGGGACTTTACAGACATCAGCAAGTGAGCTGTTCAGTTTTTTCCTGCTCAGTGACGCAGGGAAGTCAGGTCAATCCTGATCCCTTATAGACCCTGTATTGTAACAAATGCTTAACAGACAGCAAGTCATCTTTTGGGGAAGAGGTAACAAATACATGCTCACAGTCAGCACTCTCGGGATAAGGAACATTTGGCAGAGAGTTTTATTGGCATATTAAGTCTACAATTTAGATGATAGTTTAAAACTGTTAAATCCCATTGATTTTTTCAAAGGTATCACGCAATAACAAGCTTTAGTAATTCTATCTCTTTGCTTTGTTGCATCTTAAGTTTGGAATAGTCTCCAACTTACAGAAACGATGCTGTTATGATACGTTTTTTTTTCTTCCTGAAACATTTTAGTGTTGGTGTGCTGTGTATATTATAGACAGCCTTATTATCTGGTTTGCACTTTTCTTCCCTTACTACACTCTCCTGCCTGGGGGAAGGTAATCTGCCATGTCCACCTAATCACTCCAGAAAAGACTTACTGAGGAAAACTCAGGACGAGCGGCTGTAATTATCCTGGGCTTTGTAGCAGACAGGTTTGCTAAGAGGGGACATCTTGTGTAATTATGTGTGGCCTCATCCTGATGGCTACAGAAGCATTGCGCCAGAAAACTGCAATTCTGAGGTTTTTTGCTCCGTTTAAGGTTAGAGTCACATGTTGTGAGGCTTCTGATGAAAAAAACTACACCTAAAAATCAACAAATATATGTAGCACTATAACTCACTTAGATCTGTTATCTGATGGGTGCATATTATATATCATTAAATATAAATATAAAATAGGATAATCAAGGCTGGTTGTGCTGGAAGAACAAACAGGAGGAACAGAAAGTGAGTGTCGTCCTTGACTGCATAGTAAATTCAGAGTCAGCCGGGCCTACATGAAGCCCTGTTTGAAAACAAACAAAACTAATTAACAGATATATTCTAATAATCTACTGTATCCTAAGTGAAAGAAATTTATGTCAGTGTAAGGAATTTCAAATGTCCGTTTTAAGTATCTTATTCTCAATTTTTGTAAATATTTTGTCTGTATTTTTAATTATACTTGTTCATATTCATTTTTGTTCTCTTGGTTTTTAATTTTATATTTTCACATATTTTATTTTTTACTTTTATTTATTTTTCATATTACAAGTTAATTATTTTAGATAACACATAATAAGATGAGGTAGTTTTCAAGCCCAGCACAAACACAGAAGAAAAGAAAGATGACCTCTAAATTCTTTTTTCTATCTCATTTCTGGAAAAGCCACTTTCTGTGGAGTCAGGAGCAAGGACTAAGCATGCTATTAGGACTAAGTGCATTCTCGACAAGGAAACCACAAAGTACTTTTGTAAATCGATATGGCCTGAAAAAAATATTTAAAAACCTATCCAGAGGGGAACTGATTTTCAAAGCGAATGAAGAGTAGAAATTTGTCCAGGAAGGAAATGTGCAGAGTCTCTCTTTTACTCAAGATGCCTCCTGACTTCTGGTTTTGCCCAGAGGCAGTAGAGTGAGACATGTGGACCATGGAAAGGAAACAAAGGCTCAGTAATCCTGAGCCAGCCAGCAAGGCCTGACACCGCCACTACCACAGGCGAGCAAAACACACTAGCTCCCTTTCATCTAGCCACACTCTTTTGTGGAGAATTTTCAGCTCTGTTATAAATGTCACCATTTAAAAGGAACTTTCTCTGTCTAAATCACAATTCTTCTCCAATGATTAGGTCTTCCTATGTGAGAGTTTGGATAAGTGCAAAGAATACTTACTTATGCTTTAAAAGCAGATTTTCCCATACTGTTTTATTTTTCCAAAAGCAACCATGTAATTCAATTCATTCTGTCTTGGCAAACTTATACTCAACATTTTTCTTGTATGTTCTACATAAGACATGAGAAGGAAGAGAACAATTTAGTTCAGAATCATGGAGCTTGAAAGTAACTGGATTATACATATTTATATTTAACCAATAGTCTCTGATCATTCATCAAACCACTACTTAGTAAATAACTAAACTGCTGGCCCCATGTGTATAGTGATAAATGAGATTACATCTAGGTCTGAAAGATACTCCCAGGCTAATGGTTGCCTCGGGAGGCAATTTGAAAATGTATGGAAAATTGAAAGTGAAAGCCATTCCATCATTTTCTCTTAATATCCACAAGAAGAGATACTTGTTTTAGAAAGAAAAAAATCAATTGTAAGGGCCAATGTATCTATCAAACATCAATTAAATATTCAAAGGTTTCTATGATACATGGAAAATAAATAAGAGTAGGAATCAAAATTTAAAGTGGTAAAGCATAAGGACCTAGAATCATCAAAAGGTGGCATTAATATTCTGGCAATAATGAGAATTCTTCCACCTTACTTTCAGTGGCTCCAGACCATCTGTCAAAGTGTTAGAGAATTAATTTGATACATAATGATGCAATCTTAAGTATTGTCCATTTCCTTAACTGGGGAGACTTTGAAAGCTCTCCTCTTGCAGAGTAATTGCTTTCACCCTGCATTTAGCTTTTATTCTGTAGACATCCTGCACAATAGTATGAAATAATGGCATATTTCAATATATGTTTTATTCATTAAAAAATACTGACTAAATAGATATTTTCAGCAAGTAATAAAAGTGTTCCCATTCCATTTAGCTGATGAATAGCCACTTTTCACTTTTGTTACTGTGCATCTCAGTAGAGTTACATGTTTATGGTGTCATTTTTTAAAAAATCAATAAATTCTGAATTGATTTTCAACTACTCTGATTCCTCGTACCCTAGTATATAACCTGGGGAAGAGCAAGGAAATGCGATAGTTACCTTTTGTTCTGTAAGAATCCATTTCAAACCTTGGCCATATACAATAAAAATGAAGATTTCAGACATTTGTGTCGTGGGCTCCTCCTGTGTTGGTTTTATTGGCGTCATTTGTATGACTGCATACAGCTGGGATGGTTCAGATCCATGAGGCAGTGAACCCAACCACATGTCTGTTGGCTTATGCCACAGCTTAGCTGGGTGCCTTGAGTTTCTTCCACTTGGCTCATTCTTGAGGCCTCCTGACAGGAATTATTTCTCTCGTTGCTGCATCTGAGTTACAATACGAATAGACCAAAAGTTCTTGGGCTGGCTGTGGGCTATGCTCAAGTACTCAACATCATACTAGGGAGGTTTTTTTGATTGAAACTAACAACAGAAACATCCCAGGTTCAAGGAAGTACAGACAAAAGACCCACAGTTGAAGACTGATCATGAAAACACAGCTGGCCTTTGCCTTGGTTGCTTTTCAAGCATATTATATGCTGTTGCAGTCATGAGTCTTGTAATTTGTTTTCTTTATTGTCAGATTTTTGTTCAGTTTTGCTCCCTTCTGTGCGTGTTGTTCATTAGCTTCTAATTTCACTTGCATCTGAAGTTATCTTATCAAAGGACTGTTGAAGACAAAGAACTTGCTCATATGAGTCCAAACATTTCAATCAAATAATTTGATGTAAACTCTTGAGAAATTTGCCTCATAGGGAAGTTATATGGCCCTAACTTTCCTCTAAGGTCGCCTCTGAAATATCATCCCTTTACATAATAGAAATTGCATAGAATTAATATATTAATTAATTAAAGAAATTAGCTGTGATACTGTGATTTCTTATAGTTTCCCCTATCTAAAGGCAATTATACCAGGAGAATTCCTCCTGGCTTATTTCTGGATAATATGTGTTCCAAAATATACACTATCAACTCAGAAATACAAATGCAATATGTTCAATATAAATCTTGCAGAAAATAGCCTAGAAAATTAATTAACATTATATAATTGATGTAGCTGATTCAATTTTGGAATGTCAATGTTTTTTTACCTTTATGAAACATCAGGTTATATATCTACAAGCATAATGGCTTTAAAGATCATTTCAAGGATAACATAAAGCAATTTAATCATATTAAAATCTTAATACATAATTTAATTAAAAATATATGTTAACTATCAGTAGATTTCAGTGTTAGAAATTAATTTAAAACTAAGAGAAGATTTTATATTTTATCTATATCTATTTTTTCCAACAAAAAAAAGTCATGTTTTTCCTAAAATAATCCAGATCAGGAAAGTTTTGACATTTTAGGAGGGAGACACAATATTTTTTTATATATTAATTTTTAAATAGGTATGTCTTGAAGTAGTACGTGCCAGTTGCCAGTTTCACTGATCCACTGGAGAGCTGCAGCTGAAAGCCATATGCTAACATCCATTAACTATTTACAGTGGAAGACTTTCCTGAATGACAAGTCTACAATTGAATCCACACCTCCCTCCATGCCATCAAATGCTCCTTGCTTTTCTGTTCGGAGAGGGTCATTTTCTTGTTACCGATTAACACCTGTGTTTATTCACTTCACATCCGGATCTCTGCCCCTTCCCTCCTGGTCCTATCCTTTCACTCTACTTCCCCTTACCATCTCCCCTTCTCCTCAGAAAAGCAGAGCCTCCCTACCCCATACAAACCCGGCCCTTCACATCAAGTCGCATCAGGACTAAGTGTTTCCTCGTCAACTGAGGCCAAACAAAGCAGCTCAGTTAGAGGAAAGTGATCATAAGCAAGCAACAGAGTCCATGTCAGAGACAACCCCAACTTGTTAGGGGATCCACATGAAGACCAAGCTGCTCATCAGTGACCTGTGTGTAGGGATCCTAGTTCCAGTCCACGCATGCTCTTTGGTTGGCGCTTCAGTCTCTGTAAGCCCTCCATGAGCCTAGGTTTGTTGACATCGTTGGTCTCCTTGTGGAGTTCTTATCCCCTCTAGGTCAATCTATCTTTCCCCCCCGACTCTTCTACAAGACTCCCTGAGCTCTGCCTAATGATTGGCCATGAGTCACAGCTTCAATCTGTTGCTGTGTGGAGCCTGTTCAGGATAGTTATGCTAGATTCCTGTCCCCAAGCATAGCAGAATATCTCTAATATTGTCATTAATAGTGGCAAGGATTGACTGACTCCTACGGAGCAGGTCTCAGGTTGGGCCAGTTATCGGTTGGCCATTCCTTCAATCTCTGCTTGGTTTTTATCCATGCACATCTTGTAGGCAGGGTAATTTTTGGGTTTAAGGCTTTGCAGTTGGGTTGGTGCCCCCATTCCTCTACTGGAAGGCCTTCCTGGATAGGAGTTGGCCACTTCAGTCTCCATGTCCCCAACTGCAGGGAATCTCAGCTAAAGTCATCCCTATATTCCCAGAAGTCTATTCTATCACAAGACTCTAGTTGTCTGAACTGAAGAATTGATAAAGAAAATATAGTACATTTACATAATGTAATACTATTCAGCTATTAAAAAACAAAGCAATTATGAAATTGGCAGGCAAATAGATGGAACTACCTCATCCGGAATGAGGTAACCCAGAGCCAGGAAGACACACATGGAATGAGTTCACTTATAAGTGGGTATTAGCCATGTAGTACAGGATAGCCATACTACAATATACAGACCCAAACGAGCTAAGTAACAAGGAGGACCCAAGGGAGGATGCTAGAGTCCTACTCAGAACGGGAAATAGAATAGACAGCAGAAGTGGTTAAAGTGAGGGAACTGGGTGAGAGAGGGCATGGGAAGGGAAAGACAGTGGGTGCCATATGTGATGAGAGCATGGGTAAGAGGTGAGAGGACTGGGAGAAAGAAGGGAAACCAAGGGTGGAGGGCACCTCTGTAGAACAATCTTAATATCATTCGCTGGACTGTTATGAAAGCTGTTTAGTTTCCCGACAGTTTGAATAGATTTCAATAATCCAAGTGGGATATATAAGCCACTGTGGTGGTGCATGGAGACAGAAATCGCATTACAGTTATGACCTTAACCTCTTGTTACTAAAAAAGAACTTTTAAGCATTAATTCTACTCAAGAAATACTGTGTCATTAATAGTTTCAGATTTTTATTATTTTTTTGGGGAAAAAAAGAACAATTTCCAAAAGTGGAGACCTACTATTACATGTATTTGAAGATAAGATAAACATTTTAGATCAGTATCATGGGTTACAGAAAACCAATAAAAAATAAGCTTCAACACGTGATTGTGGAATGCAAATGCCTATAGTCTGAGGGCGTTGTACACTTCTTCTTCTGTTTGTTTGTTTGTTTGTTTGTTTTTGTTCTTTTTTTGGTTTGGTTTTAAGAGAGCAAGAAAGAGAAGGAGAGACTGGAGCTACCCATGTAGGGAGGTGTAGAGGATTTAGGATGAGTTAGATGAAGGGAAAAATGCAATGAAAATATAGGTCATACGAAATTAATAAAAGCTACTATTTTTAAAAATAACTTTTGACATCTTATGTCTTAGTTTGTCTAACTAAATGACTATCCTTACTTTAATAAAATATTTATTAAATTATAAAGGAAATGACCATATTAAAGAAAGAGTAGTAAGCTTCTATATCCTATAAAACTTTATTTTATAATCATCTAAACCAGAATCCTAATGGAATAACTCTGTCAATGAGCTCTCTTTTCTTAGGAACATAGAAGACAAGGTAAGATTAAAAATGATTCCTTGGGTAAGCCTGGTATACACCAGACACTTTATACACATTATCTTCAAAGCTTAATGGCCTCATACTTTCATGTGGGTGTCCATTTAAACATTAAAAGGAGCAAAGTAAATCATAGAAGCTAAACTAGCATGGCCAAAGTTGGAGAGTTAGTTGGGAGTGGGAACAAGAGCTTATTTGCTCTTTGATTCCTGTTCCTTAATACCATGATGTAAGTCACTGTTTTTCCAGGCCCTTGAAGAAGAAAATCCATGGAGTCATGGTCTCATTTGTGGTTGTTTTGGTAGTGTATCTCAAGAGCCAAAGTAAGGGGCCATGAGTCAGAAGATCTGGCCATGATTTCCCCAAGTTAGCTATAGAACATTGAGTGAGCTGTTTTGCATCATGGCACGGTTTGTCACAGTGTCAAATGATTTAAACTGTGTGCTCTGGAAGATTCCAGATTTGAGCTCTGAGATTCCATAAAATATTTCTTTCTAAAGTTTTATATTCTGTACACTTCGAAAGTTTCCTGGTTGTAGATAGGGATAATTATTTTTTTCATCAGATATAGAAATTAGAGATCATGGTAGGTTTTGGTGTGAAAGAAGTTGACAAGAAATAACAACAGGTATTTCAAAGCCTTCTGTATGGATACCGAGCACTGTATTTAAAAACAAGGGTCCATGGCTATGTAGCTATTTCTGTTTTTACTGGAAATTTCTGTCTCAACTGATGAATGTCATTACAATTTGAAAGTCCAATATAAAAGTGAGTTTCTAATTTTCATCTTTTATATAATTTAAGGGCATATTTTTAGCTAAATTTCACAATGAAAAATCTGAAAATAAAATAATGTTTGCAGAAATATTCACAGATACATTCATCTTTAATAATTTTTCTATTTTGATTCACTCAGTATAAAATAAGCCCATGAATACAATTCTGCTTGACCAAGTTTTACTAATGACAAATTTAAAATAATTTCATGACACAAAAGGTGATACAGTTTGAATATTTCAATATTTGTTACTAAATGTTTTAAGCTATATATGATTTTTGCATTAGGACTTTTCTCCAAACACTATCAACCATGGAAAGCCTCTTCTTTTTTTTAAGTATTTGAGTATTGTGTTACTATTGTATTCATGTGATTCATAACAAACTACACTAGTATAAGAATTTTAAAGGCAGTAAGAAAAAAGCTCCTAGTCCCTCTTGCAAATACATTGTTCCAAGGAATGAAATGATAACATTTTCAATCATCTAAAACCCATTTTCTTTCTTTCATTTTCCCATTGGGGGTGGCCCAGCTCATTTTCAGTATATTATGTTTGATGTGCCTGCTTATTTCAGGACTCTGTGTGTGGCTAAGGCTTCAGTAACATGCTGGGTACTACCCACTCCTCAACACAGCTTAGTCAGGCATAAGTGCAAGCATGCTCATCCACCAAAGCACCGAGTCAGGACATGTTTTCAAACTGATGGAGGACGGGATGATGCCATGGAAAAATTCTGCCTCTTCTTCTTTACCAGGGCAAGTTTGTCTAACTAGAGCTGACCCAGAAACAGACAAAACCATGAGGTAGAAAAACATGCTATATTTGAAAGAAACTTCAGCATTTAATTTTAGTCTTATAGAGATTATGAAAGTTATTGTAAACTAATCACATAAGCAATAATGCCTCATGTCTGTGGACATTTTTAATACTGATAATATAAGAAGACTAATAGCATCTAATAAATATTAACTAAATTATTTCACCATCAATAGCTTTGACAGCATTATATCAAAAATGAATTTAGTGCCATTTTGTTTTTTAAACTGATGTTTTTATTTTTCCTCTAATATCCTTCTATACACCTCCAGCCATGCAGACTTCACCTATGGATAAATATTAAAATTTTGGAGAGGCTTAAGCCTGCAACAGATTGAAACATATTCTGAGACCCAGAGCCAAAGATCAGGTGGAGCTCGAGGAAGTCTTGTGAAAGAGTGGGGAGTAGAGTCAACTAACCTAGACTCATAGAGGCTTGCAGAGACTGACGCGTGAGACACAGGGCATGCATGGATCAGTCATAGGCCCTCTACACATATGTAAATGATGGGCAGCTTGGTCTATATGTGTGTCCACTACCAAATGCATCAGGGCTTCTCTCTGAGGTGCACTCAGTTGCCCTCTTTTGAATCATTTTCCCCTCGCTGGGCTGTCTTATCTGGCCTCAGTGTAAGAGGAATCACTTGGTCCTGATGTGAACTGAGGTGCATGATTGGCTTATACAGGGTTGTGGGTGGGGTTCGCCTTTTCTGAGAAGAAGGGAAGGGAGAAAGGGGAAGAGGCAGGGAAGGTGGGACAGGGTGTAGACGAGAGGGGGGCTGTGATAGAGATTTAAAATGAATAAATAAATATTTTTTAAATCCACTACAAAGAAAACAATGTAGTCACAAGAACTTTACTATTACTGAATTACATGCTACTAAATTTTCCCAATTATCTTTAAATTTCATAGCCTCTACACTCTTCACAGAGCATGTTTAAGGAAGGTTTGGAGTCTTGTCATTTTTGCTGTTGCCGTCTTTTTCTTAGAACTGTGTCTTCACCAAAACTAGAAATCAACATGAACAGCAAAAATGGGCTTACAAAATGGAAATAAATACATAACAAAAACATTGTCATAGGATAGTTGATGGCCCTAAAAGCCCAAGGATCCCAATTAAGCAGGAGCTAGGCTCGGCTGCATAATTATGTAGGCAACATTGACTATAATATCTTGGAGATTAGAGCAATCATTGTTCCTCAAGAACCACACAGTTCATAAACCAGGAAACAGAAAGAGTTGATCAGAGTGCTGTTAGAGTCTGATACTATTTAGGGCACACTACTTTCTTCACAGTCGTTTTTGCTCTGAAAAAAACAATGTGTTTCCATTCCTTATATTTGAAAATAGAAGAGACCATCTTAGCATATCAGACCCCTGGGTGCATTGGGTGCATTCTTTAAACTGAAATAGTTAACTAAGATGAAAATTTACTGAAATATATACTCATAACCCGAAAAGATGTTATCTAGACACATACTTCAGGAAGAGATAAGGTTTCTATCAAGCATGGAGCAGTTTTCACAGTATACCAAGCAAGACATAGAGGATTTAGCTCAAAAAAAGTGGAAAACACACAAGCTTATCAGGCCGTACACAAAGTACTATCTGACTGATACTAAAGACAAATATGGTTGGCACAAAAATAAAAATTGGAATGGTGAAATATCTATATGAGTGAAAGAAAGTGTCCACTGCATGAGACTGAAATCTGATTTAGTGATCTGCATGGGGTGCAATATAACATTACTGATCCTTAAGTAAAATAACTGTAAATGTAGAAAATGCAGGAGAAAGTAAAAAGTAAAAATACATACATACTTAAATTTCAAATGTATATTATGACATATATATATATATGTGTGTGTGTGTATGTCACACTGACATATATACATTTAGATTTAAAAAGTAAATTCCAAAATATTTCTTATAGAACTATGAATAAATTCAAACAAAAATGAATCTTTCTAATGACACTTATTTTTTTAATTTTGAGATTATATAATTATATAATATAATTATAATATAACTAATCATTTCCCCTTTCCATTTCCTCCCTCTAAACTCTGCTACATATCCCTTCTTGTTATATCTCAGTCCATTTAAAAAGTGGTAATAAAAAGGCTCCAAGTCACCCTTGTTAATACCTACCATGCTCCAAGGAATGAGATGAGAGCACTTTCAGCCATCTAGAAGCCATTTTCTTACTTTTATTTTCTCTTTGGGAGTGGCCTGGTTCATTATCATTATACTATGTTTGATATGTCTGGTTCTATCAGTTCAGGTTTTTTTTTTCCTATTAATTGTTGTTACATGTGCATATCCATGTTTATGTAGGTATATATTCCTAAATATAACCTGCTCACTCTCTATAATGTAACTTGTTTCCTGAGCTGACCGTTTGGTATTGGATAATCGGTTGGTGTGCTCCTCCTGGGAAAGACTATTTCTCCCACTCTCAGCATGCTCTGTTGCCTTAGTTGTGATGTTGAGTTTATTGAAGTTAATTATAAGGAAGAGCATGAGATGAATTTACTTGTAGGGACACAGATGTCTCAAACAGCTGAAGAAGCCAGCCAGGCATAGAGGTGAAATCACTGGAGTTCTCTATATTGCATATCGGTAGCTCCACTGATAGATTTCCATCGCCCAACTACTGTTTACTGTTTGTACAAATTTCCAGATGAGCCTTTGACTCTTTGAACTTTCTTGTGAATTTTTCTAACATGTTTTATTTTAATTAACCTCTTCTCCCTATCCATTGTGACATTTCAATATGAATCAACAGACCAGGGCAGCATAATGATTTTCAATAATGGGGTCAACCAATGTTTCTATCTTTTCTAGACAGGACAGAACAGGCTGTGCTCAGAAGTCATGACAACTGTGGTTGTCTGTAAAAGGCTTGCATGAGAAGAATCCAGTCAGTACTCCTGCATGGAGTAAGAATAGACTTCCATGCCCCCAATCTTAAATGAGATCCTAAAGATAGTTCATGGCATCCCAGGGAGGGAGAGTCACTTTTAAGACTGTGGGCCCATGTAAAGATGATGTTACATATCTTTATGTCAACACTCAGGATCCAGACATAGGTGAATTTCTACTAGCTTGGGGTCAGCCTGTTCTTCATGGTGATCTCCAAACCATCCAGAATATTTAATGAGGCTCTATATAGAAACAAACACAAAAATGATGCTGGAAATGCTACCACATCTCAATACATGGCCTCAAAATCTTGAGTATGGCAGCATAACTAGAGTCTGTGTTTATTAAAAATGAAAAGAACATAAGTTTGAGGGGATGATGAGTTTGTATGGAATTACAGGAAGGGGTGTAGATAAATATGAGCAATATATATTACAGGTACATATGAAATTTTAAAAGAATAAAAATATCATATTGGAAATATTAAAAATAAGCAAATTGCTGCTTCTTTCCAGTCCAACTATACACCCCCTTTTGTTATCACTTATGAATGACTGACATTGTAAAAGTCAGGGGACTTTAGAGATATAATAATACAAACATTGAGTTAAATATACATTTTACTTAGTCTTTGAAAATGACATAGTTCACCCTGACCCCCATCACCAGCCATTGCAAGAAGGCCTGTAGAGGGCCCCAGCAACATTCAGCACAGGGCTTCCTCTGCCTATTCCCTACCTGCCTGATTCACCTGGGGCATAGCTAACAAAGGTGAGTTGCACATTGTGCCCAACTCCTTTTGCCTGTCATCTCCAAGAGGCCTACAGTCCTCATCACCTGCCATCCTGAAGAGGCCAGTGAGGGGCACCAGCAACATTCAATGTAGAGCTCCTTTACCCTCCTCCCCATCTAGGGCACAGCTAGCAGAGTTGAACTGTACTCTGTCCCTAATCCCCATGACTGGCCATCTTGAGAAAGGCCTGTGGGGGCCACAAGGACATTCCACGTAGAACCTATTCCCTACCTGCCAAAACCACCTGGAGCACAGACAACAGAAATCCTGTGGGACCCCAGGATTGTTCAGTTCCACCTGAGGCATAGCTACCAGAGGTGAGCAGCAGGCTCTTCCATGAGTTCTTTTGTCAGGCCACAGGCTCTACCTGACTCCTGGAGTAGCCCTTCATCAGGAACATTTGGCTAACACCAAGGACAGCAAAATAGCTAGAGGCCAGCATAAGAATATAATCAATAAGAGACAGAACAATATGGTACCACCAAAGCAGAATTATCATTCCACAACAAACTCTGGATATCCCAAAAAAAACCCAAAGATTATAAAGATGATACAGGCCTTTAAGGAAGAAACAGATGAATTCTTTAAAGAAAGGCAGAAAAACACAATTAAACAGATGAGGGAGAAGAATAAAACTGTTCAAGACCTGAAAATGGAAGTAGATGCAATAAAGAAAACACAAACTGAAGAAATTCTGGAGATAAAAAATCTAGAGAAAACAAGGAGAACAACAGACATAAGCATCATCAACAGAATTCAAGAGACGGAAGAAAGTACATGAGGTGTAAAAGAATCGATAGGAGAAATTAATCCAGCACTCAAAGAGCATGTTAAATCTAAAAAGTTCCTAACACAAAACATCCAGAAAATCTGGAAAACTATGAAAAGACCTAACATAAGAATAATGGGAATAGAGGTATATGAAGAGCCAGGTTCCAAGGACCAGAAAATATTTTCAAGAAAATTACCCTAATCTAATGGAAGGGATGACTATAAATATACAAGAAGCATACATAACACCAATTAGGTTGGACCAGAAAAAAACCTTCCCATCACATAATAATCGAAACAATAAATCCACAGAACAAAGAAAGAATATTAAAAGCTGCAAGGGAAAAAGGCCGAGTAACATACAAAAAAAAATCTATTGGAATTACATCCAACCTCTCAACAGAGACTTTACAAGCCAGAGGGGCCTGGACATATATCTTTCAGCTTCTAAAAGACCACAGATGCTAACCTAAACTACTATACCCAGTGAAACTCTCAATTGCAATAGATGGAAAAAACAAAATATTCCAAGAAAAATAAAAACAAATTTAAACAATGTCTGTCCACAAGTCCAGCCCTACAGAAAATACTGAAAGGAAAATACCAACCCATTGAGGTAAACTAAATCCAAGGAAACAGGATATAAATAATTCCATAGCAGCACAAACAAAAGAAAAGAAGCATGCACAAACACTAATACCACAAACATCAAAATAATAGGAACTAACAATCATTGGTCATTAATATCTTTCAACATCAGTAGATTTAACTCACTAATACAAAGATACAGGCTAACAGCATAGATGTGAAAACAGGATCCATCATTTTGCTACATATTAAAAAAATATCTCAGAAAGAAAGATAGACATTATTTCTGAGTAAAAAGATGGAAAAAAGGTTTTCCAAGCAAATGGATACAAGAAACAAGCTCGAGTAGCCATTCTCACAACTAATAAAATAGACTTTCAACCAAAATTAATCAAAAGAGATGGGTAAGGAGATTTTATACTTACCAAAGGAAAAATCCACCATGATGATGTCTCAATTCTGAACATATGCGCTCCAAATGCAAGGGCACACACATTCATAAAAGAAATATTACTAAAACTTAAATCAAACAAACATTGAACCCCACACACTAATAGTAGACTTCAACATCATGAACATATCAAGACAGAAACTAAACAGAGAAATAATGAAACTAACTGATGTGATGAATCAAATGGCCCAAACATATGTCTAAAAACATTCCATCAAAACACAAAAGAATACAACTTCTTCTCAGTACTTAAAGAAACCTTCTCCAAAACTGACCATATACTCAGTCACAAAGCAAGTCTCAACATATACAAGAAATTAAAATAGCCCCCTGTATATTGCAGACAACCATGGATTAAAACAAAAACAAAAGAAAGCCTAAAATCTCATGGAAACTAAACAACTCACTACTGAACAACTACTGGATCAATGAGGAAATAAAGAAAGAAATCAAAGACTTTCTATAATTCATTGAAAATGAAAGCACAGCGTATCTAAACTTATGGGACACAATGAAAGCAGCACTAAGAGGAAGGTTCATAGCATTAAGTGCCTTCATAAGGAAAATGGAGAGATCTCATAGTGCCAATTTAAAAGCACACCTGAAAGCTCTAGAAGAAAAAGAAGCAAATATAGCCAAGAAGAGTAGAAAGCAAGAAACAATCAAACTCAGGACTGAAACCAGTAAACTACAAGAGTACAATACAAAGTAATTAACAAAACCAAGAGCTAGCTCTTTGAGAAAATCAAGAAGATAGACAAATCCCTAACCAAACTAACCAAAATCAGAAATTAAAAAAGAGACATAACAACAGACACCGAGGAAAGCCAAAGAATCATTAAGTCATACTTCAAAAACCTGTACTCCACAAAATAGGAAAATCTAAATGAAATGGACAATTTTCTTGATAGATAACACAAACCAACATTAAGTCAGGATCAGGTGGTAGGAGAGCGAGGGTGGGAGATGAGAGAGTTGGGAGAGAGAAGGGAAACTAATGGGGTGAACTTCTTTAGAACAAGCTGGAGACCTGTGACAGAATAGGCTCCTGAGGGGATATGGGGCTCAATCTAGCTAAGACCCCTAGCATCAGGTGGGATATGGAGACTGAATTGGCCACCTCTTACAGCCTATTGATTTAGAAGAATTGAAGTCTCCACCTCCTGTAGCTAGGCAGGACTGCCAGTGGAGGGAGGAAGACACCAACCCACCCACAAAACCTATGACCCAAAATTTACACTGCCTACAAGTGTGCAGGGATAAAAATAGAGCAGAGATTGAGGGAAGAAACAATCATTGACTGTCCTAACTTGAGACCCACCCCATAGGAGAGAGCCAACCTCTAACCCTATTAAAATAATACTCAGCTGTGTTTGCAGACAGGAGCCTAGCATAACTGTTTTCTGACAAGCTCTACCCGGCTGCAGATCAAAGTAGATGCAGAGATCTACAGCAAAACATTAATCAGAGCTTGGAAATCTTATGGAAGAGTTGGGGCAAGAATAGAGTGACCCAGAGAGGAAAAGACCTCCACAAAAAGACCAAGAGAGACACCTTACCCAGGGCCATGGTGACTCGAAGAGACTGAATCAACAACCAATGAGCATGTATGGGCTGGACCTAGGTCCCCTACACATATGTACCTTATTGGCAGCTCTGTGTTCATAAGGGTCCTCTAACAATTAGTGCTAGCCTGTCTCTGATATGGATTCTATTGCCTGTTACGGAGCACTTTCCATTGCCTAGCTGCATTGTTGTTCTCCAGGGAAACAGGATGCACTTAGTCCCCATGTGACTTGACTTGTTGAGTGGGTTGGTAGGGGGAGGCTCACCTCTTCTGAGAAGAAGAGAAGGGGGGAAAGTAGAAGAATGTGGGAGGATGAAACGGGAAGGAGAGCAGGGAAGGCGATTCGATAGGGATATAAAGAGAATAAATAAATAAAAATTTAAAAAGTAAAACTAAAAAAAGAATTAAAAGTAAAATGATACACTTCTGCATGGTTTAGTTGTTCCTCCTACAATAATCACCTGCTCAGTTTTGAATATAAGAATACTCTTATGGCGCCGGGCATGGTGGCGCACGCCTTTAATCCCAGCACTCGGGAGGCAGAGGCAGGTGGATTGCTGTGAGTTCGAGGCCAGTCTGGTCTACAAAGTGAGTCCAGGACAGCCAAGACTTTGATCTGCAGCCAAGACTACACAGAGAAACCAAAAAAACAAAACAAACAAACAAAAAGAATACTCTTATGATAATTTTACTACTGCCCAATGGGACTAGCATAGGGCCAAGACCAGGGAAATGGAACCAGCAAGTACCATACAGGAATAGTGGAGGACAGACAATTTTGACATATTGAATCCAGAGATTCATTGTGTGGAAAACTCCTCGAAACGTTTATTTTTTAACTAATTAAACAGACTGGGTACAGTTTATAAACATTCACACACATCTTATTTGTGTATAACACTGCTAAAAGTTAAGAAAGAAAAATCATTTTTTCAGTCTCTTTCTCTTTCTCTCTCTCTCTCTCTCTCTCTCTCTCTCTCTCTCTCTCTCTCTCT
>OU015758.1:27406681-27467663 GCA_907169655.1 Acomys percivali | reverse complement strand
CTCTCTCTCTCTCTCTCTCTCTCTCTCTCTCTCTCTCTCTCTCTCTCACCAGGGAAAGACGGCTCGACAGATAAAGATACCTACCATTGGGCCTCATGACCTGAGTTTGTTTGTGCTACCCACATGATAGAAGACAAAAACTGAATCTCACAAAATTTATTCTGACTTTCATGCACACACACATGTGCACACGCACACTCACACACACACACACTCACACACAAGCACATACACACACATGTTCCCACATACACACATGCACACTCATATACACTAAATAAATTATAATAACATTTTAAAATTATATATCAGGAAGAAAGAGAAAATGTAAGATTTGTACTGCACTGTTAATTATATCTGGTTTCATGACATTTCAAACCTTAGTGTATTTCTTGGGTTTGTTTGTATTTTAATATAATCTTGGTAATTTTAAGTGAATGCTGACTGAGAACTCTCACTCTTTTGTTTATGTTTTTTTTTTTTTTTTTACTTCTGCCTATATGTTGATTTTCAGGAAGGACAGCAGCATTAAAAAACTGGCCAATCCTATATACCCTTGAATGCATCTAGCAAGACCTCACCTCTGCAAACAGAATGGAAAGCACAACTCCATAACAGCTAAGCAATCTCTTCATTACTGTGTGCCTATCTCTGTATGATGTGTATGTAGACGTGCAAGCATGTGTGTTCTTCATTACTGTGTGCCTATCTCTGTATGATGTATATGTAGATGTGCAGGCATGTGTGTTCTTCATTACTGCATGCCTATCTCTGTATGATGTGTATGTAGACGTGCACACATGTGTGTTCTTCATTACTGCGTGCCTATCTCTGTATGATGTGTATGCAGATGTGCAGGCATGTGTGTTCTTCATTACTGCTTGCCTATGTCTGTATGATGTGTATGTAGACATGCAAGCATGTGTGTTTTTCATTACTGTGTGCTTATCTCTGTATGACATGTACATTGATGTGCAGGTGTGTGTGTTCTTCATTACTGTGTGCTTATCTCTGTATGATATGTACATTGATGTGCAGGTTCATGTGTTCTTCATTACTGCGGGCCTATCTCTGTATGATGTGTATGTAGACGTGCAGGCATGTGTGTGGAGGTCAGAGCTCAACCATGTGAGTCAGAGTTTTCCTTCTCTCATGGGATCTGATGGTCAGTCCTGAGTCACTGCTCATGTGCATCATATCAAGTAGTTTGACCCTCTGAGCCCATCTCACTGGCCTTGACTTTTATTTCTCTTCATTTTTTCCTCTGCTTGGGTATGAAGGGGATGTCATTAAAAGCTAAACTACATAGCTGAAGAGTTTGCAGAGCGATAGTTATTTTTTTCTATCAGATAAATGGACATTGTCAGCTTTCAGCTTACTACAGGAAGTTAGTAGTTTCAGATTTTCTCGGCTTGGTGAGGTGCCAGGGCATTTAACAAAATCACAGACCAGACAGCAGTCTTTCTATTTCTAAGGTACAAAATATTTTCCTGTGGCTTTTCTAAATCTAAACTAATAAAAATTTTTGTGAGTGGTTTCAGATACAGAGCACATACTGTAATTTTATATATAAGTAGCATAAAGTCAATTTACATAAGTCAAGTATAGTACATAGCCTACATTGAAATCAAATGTAAATTTGAACAGCCATATCTCACTTCATATATGCCTGTGATGTTATAATAAGTAGACATAACTGAAAGGACTTTAAGTTAGATTACATATTTAAAATTTTTTTGTTCAATATGAGAAAATAAGAAAAATAGAATGTTGAAAAAATCATTAAAAAGTATATGTTGTTTCTGCCCTTAGAGGTGTTGCAGGTGTAGTTGCTCTGTCACAGGTGTGTAAATAGGTTTCAGAGAAGAGTGGGTATGTGTACAGTGTTCTGACCTATGAACATCTGAATGATTAGCTGTCCAATGCTCCCTGAAAAAAATGCTCCCTACTACCAGTCTGGTGCCATGCAGGCTCATATTGCACAAGTGGGACATAGCACTCTTGAGATCAGTCCTGAGATGACCCCAGAAGATCAAGGAAATGGTGGAGAAATGCAACAGAAAAAGAAACACAAGAATATGGGCACAAGGAAGAGAGGCAAAACTGGAGACTCAAGGGTAGTGAGGAATAGCCTGTTAGTAGAAGTGTTGTCATCTGGGACCAAGGTGGGTCATGGCCTGTGCTGCCATTAGGGGCCAGATCTGAGTCTGTGGACCTGCAGAAGGAGAAGTCTCTTACCAGCAAAGTCTGGTCATATGTCCTTGGTCTGGTCTGGCACCTGGAAACATGTTGATGTCTGAGGGATGTGCAGAAATGGCCCGACCCCTCAACTGAGCAGATGGAGATCTAGCTCTGGAGACATAAGAATAAGAAAGCTGATCCCACCTCTAGCCAGCTACAGTACTGGGAGGCCTGGTCCTGAACCTTGTAGGGGTTGCAGGTGAGCTGGCCCTGAGGATACAAGCATGGAAGATCTGGCCCTACCACTCATATAATGACATGGACAAGGAAGAAATAGCCTCCTCCCCACTCATCCCTCACTACCTGCCATAGGCAGGAGACCTGGCCCTGGGATCATGAAAGCAGGAGAGATGGCCCTACCCCTACCAGCACAAGCACTCTGGAGAGCAGGCCCAGTATTTAGCTTGGGCAGCACAATAAAGCTGACACTAGCACTGGGGGCATGGTTGAACCAGTCCAGAGGACATGACTGAGGGAGAGGCAGCCCTGCCTCTTATCTGCTCTGTAATGGTGTTTGTAAGAGAGAAAGCCTCTCCCTTCTCCTTTGCCATCAGTAGGTGGAAGAGTTGGCTCTGAAAGAGTCCTGAGAACAGGAGAGTTGTTCTTGCACCTCACCTTGATAGCTGACCCTCATTGTGAGGAAGGGGTTGCTCAGGTGAGCCTGCCTCTAGGGTGTAAGTGTGGGAGAGCCATCCCTGCCTCTTGTCTGCTGGGCAGAGGTATAGACAACAAGACAGAAACCCTTCTCCCATGCCTAGTCCCCTTGCCAGCTATGGTAGGCAGTAGAGATGGGCCCAGGGTCATGAGAGTGTGAAAACTGGTCACAGCTCTAAACAACTGCAACACTCAGGCCATGTTCCACTTGGACAACAAGAATAGAGCTGACCCTGGTTGTAGGGATTGCTGATGAGGTGGTCCCAATGGTATGAGAGTGGGAAAGCAGGCAGGCTGATCAGCTCAGATACTTCAGATACCTCAGATAACCAGATGCAGGGCTTTGAATTGGCCCAAACCAACATCTACCCATCGATGCTGAACTGCTGAAGTGCATGAAGGTGCTGGTCCTACAGATCCAAATTCCAAGATCTATATGTTACAGGGCAATAAAAGGATATTCAAGATGAGTCCTACTGAAGCTGTTCCAGTGTTGATAGAATAGCTGAAGAAAGAGGCCTTGCACCAAGCCAATGAGTCATGAAGCAATGAACACTACCAAGCAAAGAAGTGTGGACAAATGGTATACTGCAACACAATAACAACTTCCACAAGATTTGCTTTTCTTTGCTGTGGGGGAGGTTTCAAGTGTGGAGGGTGGTGGGTACAAGGAAAGGGGGAGATGAGTGGATTTGGGTACATGATGCAAAATTTACAAAGAACCAATAAAAAGTCCAAAAAGAAGAAGAAGAAACTATGATATCATTCTTATATTAAAGCTTCTATAAAAATGTATGGACAAGTCAGATAGTAAAAATTATCATGAGCATACATTGACAGTTCATATAAGATGCAATGTAATGCTGAGGAGATGGAGAGGTTTCATGTGAATAGTGGTCATGAGTTTCTGCATATCAGGCTTTATAACCAAGAAGCTTAGATAGACTATTGTAAACAAGCCTGAAACACATAGGTGATATATTGTGGTTAGAAGCTTAACTGAATATAAACGATATAAATTTGAATCCATTGAAATTTATTAAATATATTAAGCTTATTAACTCTATTAAATATGTATGCATATTTCTTTTCCTTTTTATTTTTTATTTAATTAATTTATTCAGATTACATTTCAATTGTTAGGCCCTCACTTTTATTCTCCCATTCCTCCCTCCCTGCTTCATTCACCCTATTCCCCTCCCCTAGGTCTGTGACAGATGGGGACCTCCTTCCCCACCATATATATGGACACAGGCTATCAAGTCTCATCCTGGTAGCCTGCTTATCCTTTCTCTGAGTGCCCTCAGGCCTTCCTACCAAAAGGAAGTAGTAAAATATGGGGCACCAGAGTTCATGTCAGAGTCAGTCCTCCCTCTCAGGCAACTGTGGACAATGTACTGTCCATTGGCTAGATCTGAATAGGGGTTCAATATTTACTGCATGTATTGTCCTTGGTTGTGCAGTAGGTTGAGAAGACCCCCTGGATCCAGACCTGCCCATCATGACGTTCTTCTTGTGGATTTCTAGGACCCTCTGGATCCTTCTATTTCCCCATTCTCCCATATTTCTCTCATCTAGAGTCCCAATAGGAGGTCCCCACATCTATCCTGATCTCCTGGTAAGTGAAGACTTTCATGGGACATTCCTCTGTAAGGCAGAAGACACTGCAAGAGAACAAAGCAACAGCCTACAGATTGGGAAAAGATCTTCACCAACCCTACATCTGACAAAGGTCTAATATCCAAAATATATAAAGAGCCCAAGAAATTAAACTACACCAAACCAAATAACCCAATTAAGAAATGGGGCTCAGAAATAAACAGAGAATTCTCAACAAAGGAACATCGAATGGCTGAGAAACACTTACAGAAATGTTCAACATTCTTAGTCATCAGAGAAATGCAAATCAAAATGACTCTGAGATTCCATCTTACTCATCAGAATAGCCAAGGTAAAAAACTCAAGTGATACCACATGCTGGTGAGGATGTGGAGAAAGGGGAACACTCCTTCATTGCTGATGGGAGTGCAAAGTGGTACAACCATTTTGAAAATCAATCTGGTGCTTTCTCAGAACACAGGGAATAGGGCTACCTCAAGACTCAGTTATTCCACTCCTTAGAGTATACCCAGAAAATGCTCCACCACACAATAAGGACACCTGCTCAATCATATTCACGGCAGCCTTATTTGTAATAGCCAGAACCTAGAAACAACCTAAATGGCCCTCAGTCGAAGAATGGATAAAGAAACTATGGTACATTTACACTATGAAATACTATTCAGCTATTAAAAACAAGGAAATCCTGAAATTTGCAGGCAAATGGATGGAACTAGAAATGATCACCCTGGGTGAGTTAACCCAGACCCAGAAAGACTCACATGGTATATACTCACTTATAAGTGTGCATATTTTCTTACATAAGCAAATCTCACACCATAAGTGTTCCCACAAAAATAACTGCTGAGGTTTTCAGAGATTGCTTCCAAGTTTCATAGACCATTGTCTGAAATAACAATCAGCAGCAGCAAAAAACCTATATATACAGATAATTTTCAAACCAGTCAACAGGAAGTGAATAAATTAAATTGTTTGCTATACACAGAAAGAGCAAATACATACCTACCTAAAACTGCAATTAAATTCTAATAAACTACAGGACTAGGGATGTAGCTCAGGGTTAGAATGCTTTTCTACCTTATATAAAATCCTGCCTCCTCTCTCTGTCTCCTCTCTCTCTGTCTCTCTCTCTGCCTCTCTCTCTGTCTCTCTCTCTATCTCTGTATCTATCTCTGTATCTATCTCTGTCTCTGTCTCTGTCTCTCTGTCTCTGTGTGTCTCTCTGTCTGTGTGTGTGTGGTTGCGTGTGTGTGTGTGTGTGTGTGTGTGTGTGTGTATGTGTTTGTGTGTGTGTCTGAGCATGTTTTCTATTAAAAAGCAGCTGGGATACATTATATTATGTATAAAAGAGACAGAAAAACAAGGTGGAAGCAACAGGAATTGAGAAGGAAAAACTATCCCTGTGTTCTTAGGAAACACACAAAATAGCAAAATAGTATATTGTAAAATCTAAACAGTTGTTCAAAAGTACCCTCTGCTACCAATAAAAAATAAAAATAGTATATTTATACATTATGAGTGATTGGTATATAAAGAAAATCAAAGTGATGCACAATTGCTTGTCCTGTAATTAAAAAATTAATTAAAACTACCAGGTTATAAATACATAAAACTTGATTGAAGCAGATCAGAGTTCCATGACACCAATAGTGAAATAAGCTAGACAGCCTTAGACTATACAGTCAAAACACCTTATACAAGATACTTCCCAGTTTTGTCTTTAAAGCAATGTTTAACAGCATGAGTAATGTTTCATATTCTCTTAATGCAAGTGGAAAACACGCAAACTCACATCTGGTTAATTTTTAATGTTATCTTGCTTGTTTACAAGTATCAAAAAAAAAAAAAGTCGTCTTCTTGTAAGCTTACTCGGTCTGTGGTATCAGCACTTTGCCCATCCTTCTGGTCCTTCCTGGGACCCTGGGACCCTTCTCCCCAGGTTGCCAACCTCTCTACCTCAAAACCTGTATCCTGAACTCCATTTACACTTGAAGCCAGTTCCTATCCACCAGGAAGTAATTTGCCTTATTAATTTTCCTCATTCAATTTTTCCTTTTATTTTTAAGAAATAAATTTCATCCTCTAAATTAATTTCCTTGGTCAACTTTCTTACGAATGGTCTTGCTGAACTTTTAAAAAACAGAAAGAAAGGAAGAAAGAAAGAAAGAAAGAAAGAAAGAAAGAAAGAAAAAGAAAGAAAGAAAGGAAAAAGAAAAGGAAAGACTAGTCATGACTGAAGCCACATGTAGGCTTGCTCATGGTGTGTAAAAAGAGAGACAAAAGCTGTTCAGTTTGCACAGCTCTACCATTGCACTTTTACACAGCTGAGAGTTCAGACAGATGAATTATTTACAGTTCTAAACAATGCAGTTAGCAAACTAAATAAACTAAACATAGATATATAGATACATAGAGAAACATTTTTTTACATTGCACACAGACCATGTGCAAGAAAATAAACACAGACAAAAAATGATAAAATCAATATCCTGAAGTAATGTATAATACAATACTGTCTCCTGTATCAGAATCACATAGAAAATAATGTTTTAAAATTCTGTAGTTCAGAAATGAAACAATATAAAAATATACTATTTTAATGTCACATGAGGATAAAAATTTAGATAGGAGTAAAAGGTGGGATTTATAATCATTAATCTATATTCAAAAGTTCACTATATCATATTATAATGAAATAAAGTAAGCACATTTATATAGAATTTGTTTTTTAACTCGATCTACACAATTATAGTTAATCAATTTCAACAGAATGTATTTTTAAAAAGGCATTGAAGTTCATCTAGTAGGTCAACAATATAAGCACAGGCAGCGAGGTGTTAAAGTTTTTAAAGACACCAATTACATATGAAATAAACTTGAAACTCATAGAAATGAAACTGTCTTTTGTACTGCAAAATACAGACAGAAAAAGAACTGCCTGCTCACTATCAACCTTATACAGAAAATTAATGTTGAAAAGACTAACATTACAGATGATAGTATTTATTAAATATTTGGACTGTGCAAAAATTAACTTTATTATGGCTGATTTCATAAAGAAAAAAATGCAGGTATACTGTTTAACGTCAAAGCAGTAACAATTACATAGAGATATATCGGTCCTCTTATCACTTTGAAACGTAGGAGATGATCCTTTTTAGATGTACATCTACACATGAACTGTGGTGATATTAAATTTCCATTCTATTCCATAGTATGGACTGAATGGAATGATTGGTCGTTGCCAAAAAATGATCTTTAATTCAGGAGTTAATTTCTTAAGGATTGATTGAGCTTTGATATTATTAGAAAGCAACAAAGCTGTAGTCATTATCCCCAAGCTGGCTATGAACTGGTGATTAGTGCTCCCATGGGAAGAAATACTTAGTCAGAAATCCTCCTGACTGCCATTAGGAATGATTTAAGCTCAAAGATGTCCTCTTCCTAAACAAGACTGTGTCTCAGGGCACAGGTGCCATCTGAGAGTAATACAGGAGCTTGGCTGTAGAACATTAAAAAGGATTTTAGCAAACTAATTAGAAGCAAAAGAGCGACTTCCCTCATCAGGAATCTGAGCTATTCATAGAATTTGTAAAAAGTTATCCTTCTTTATTTGAAGAAAAAATAAAAGTACATATTAAAATATAAAGTAAATATAACAAAATTCAAATACAGCATAATATGCAGCATATGACAAAACATTTTACGGTGGTTAAAGATATAAAAGGGAAAGGGCCCAATGATCCTTTTATTTAACAATAACTGAGCATGGTGACCACGTAGCCTGTACACGTCTTAACTAAACCCGTGTTCTTTGAAGAGGAAAAGTTTCATCACTGAGCGTCCTCAAGATTAGTCCTGAGCAGAGCTGAGTCACTGGCTCCAGCCAACTGCCAGAGTGACACATTGTTACAAAGGGGAAATGAAAATGTTAAAATAATAGAGTATTTTCAGCTGATGCTGAGTCAGACAAGCAAGGGCAAAACTGGAAGTGTTTCTGTTTCTCACTCTACTATGTCTTGTCTTAACCACAAAGAGAAGTCAAGTAAAATTGTTTTTATTCGTTTTATTTCTCCAGAAAAATGATCAAAGTTTTAAATTTTGAAAGAATACATTATCTCTATGCTGAAGAACTTCTAATTCATTTACCTCCAGCTACAGTGATAAAAGTGTCCTCAAACACACTCTAAACTCATCAGTTAAATCATTTGAGATTGACTTGTAAACTCTGGACTTAAGGCATTACATTATATTATCAAAACATAAAAAAAAAAAAAAAGATTCCTTACAGTAGGAAGATAGTTGAAAACTCAGTTGAATAGAAAGTTTTATTTTGCTTGAATTTGGTGATTACTGGGTGAATAAAGGTGTACATTTTAATTCGTCTTTAGAACATCCAGCAATTTAGTTCAAGATGTGCACCAAATTATATTGCAAACCACAAATCATTATACAAATTAAAATTCAGTCTTATAAATACTGGTAAGAGCAGTGTAAATTCAATCAAATATTTCAATCTTTTAAGTGTTTGGTTAGGCAATTATGAAATTTTGAAGAACTGTCCTACTTATATACTCTTTATAATTGTTTTTAAAAGTGAGGGCTTCATTAAGTTTCAGATGTGTTATGCCACTGTGGTTTCAAAACACTATATAAGTGGGGCAGTGGTGGCGTACGCCTTTAATCCCAGCACTTGGGAGGCAGAGGCAGGCGGATCATTGTGAGTTCCAGGCTAGTCTGGTCTACAAAGTGAGTCCAGCCCAGCCATGGCTACACAGAGAAACCATGTCTCAAAAAACAAAACAAAACAACACAAACAAAAATGAAAAAACAAAACAAAACAAAAACACTATATGAAATTTAGAGTTTTATATGTGGCTTATTGTGTGGCCTATGTTTATAGAAGCTGTTGGTTCAATTATAATCTCAGCAATCAAGCAAAGTAAATAATTTTAAATTTTGATTTGGACACTTATTTTTGTTTTTGATTACATTCAAAAGCAAAATTATTACAGTATATTTTAATTAATATTGATTTAATTGAAAGTGTATATACATTCTTATCTCAAAAATATGTAGTTAAAATTTAAATAATTACTGTCTCTATCATTTCACTTATTTCATAGTGAGGACTATGACATCTGCTCGATTTTATTGTATTACATGGTTGGTGATGAAATGCTTAGATTTAAAGCATTTAGCTAAATATTTTATATTACAGTAATATAGAAACACACCATAAGATGTGAGTGATGTTTTGGTTTTAAAATATCATTTTCAATAATTATGTGTATTAGGGAAAATATATGATGATTTTAACAGACTACATACTAATTCTAAACACATAATATTAAATGTTATTTTCCTCATTGCTGAAAATATACACCTAAAAGATCATTTGGAAGGACCCAGAGGGTTCAGGAGCTCCACAAGGAGACCATCAAGGCCTGAGGATCTGGACCTAGTGGTGGCTGCACAAACTGTTGAACCATCCAAGAACAATGCACGCAACAAACCTAGACCTCCTGTTCAGATATAACCAATGGGCAGTTCATACAAGGTTGGAGGCAGTGGAGGGGGAGCAGGGACTGCCTCTGACATCAGCTCTGGTTCTCCTGATTTGATCACTTCTGCTTGGTGGGGAGGGCCAGCGGGCACACAGAGGAACAAAGGCTATCTAGATGAGACCTGATAGACTGTGGTGATATGGTGGGGGAGGAGGTCCCCTTCTGTCAGAAGTCTAGGGAAGGGGTATATAGGGCTGAAGAAGGAAGGAGGGCAGGAACTGGAAGATACAATTGAGGGGATAACAATCAGGATGTAATGTGAATAAATTATAATAAATTTTTAAAAATTTAAAATTGTACAATATATTCCATTTTCATTTTCTTATTTTGTATAAAACAATGATTACAAAGAAAATGAATCATTTTAATTAACAGATTTTTCCTTTTGTTGCCGCCGTTTTTGAACAAGAAATACCCCTAATGCTATTTTTATTAATAATGCTTGATTTTTTAAAATAGATAGTACACACAATTTTTAGATTTCAATTAGCACATTCTTTAATCCATGTGCTAGCCTTGACGTAAAGCTGTCTTCCATATTTTAAATTTTTCATTATTGAAAAGATTATTTTCTCACACAATACATCCTGATCACACTTTCCTCTGTCTCTATTCTTCCCAGTTTTTCCTTACCTACCCTTCTTCCAGATTTACTCCCTTTCTGTCTATCATTAGAAATGAACAGATATCTAAGAGATAACCACAAATCATAGAAAATAAAATATAAAATAGAACAATAACTAGCTCATCAGAGGTCAGACAAGGCAGCCCAACAGAAAGAAAAAGCTCAAGAGAAGGCGCAAGGGTGAGAGACTCATTCATCTACACACTCAGCTATCACATAAAAGCACTACACTAAAGGCTGTCATACAGACATGAGGACTTGCTGGTACATACCTCAGTATGGTCTGTGCTAGCTGCTTCAGTCTCTGTGAATTCATACGAGCCTTGTTCTGGTGTCTTCCATCCACTCTGGCTCTTACATCCTTTCTTCCGCCTCTTCTGAGGGGTTCTCTGAGCTCTGCGGGGGGAGATTTCATGGAGACATCACATTTAGAGCTAGCTGAGTATCATGCCCCTGTCTTCGCTCTTCTCTCGCTTCCCACCAAAATCTGGCTGTTTGTCTCTGCATCTCCTTCCATCTGCTGCAGGAGGCTTCTCTGATGATGGCTGAAGGCACTGACTTATGAGAGTAGCAGGTATGATTAGGAGCCATTTTATACTCCTCTTTTGTTTTGGATCAGTAGCATTTGGTTTCGCACTAGGTCTCTGACCTATCTATTCTGTGACTCTTGGTCACCCAGAGAGATTTGGGAATGGGTTCCGTCTCCTGGAGTTAGCCTTAAATCAAACCAAACATTGGTTGGTTATTCCCACTGTCCCGGTGCCACAAATTGCCTTAGTATATTTTTGCAGGCAGTACAGCATTGTTGATCAAAGAGTCTGTGGCCGGCTTGGTGTGTATTTTTATTTTTTGGTAACCTGCAAAGTACCTTCTATTACCAAGTCAGAAAATAAGAGTGAAAGACCCATATAGGTACCAGCTCAACCTCTCTATGTTAAATGAATTATTTGGGTTTGATTTTCAGCAATGGGGTCTTGCTGTCAGTTTATGAAGAACAATTTATTGCCAACCACCTGGCTTGTTTGTGCTGTATATTTTAAGTAAATAAAATCTCTGGCTCAATTTCCAGCAATGGAACAATCAGAAAAGAAAAAAAAATCAATGTCAATAAATAGCAGGTATAAGAGAATGTAGTCCAAGATGGCATTTCAACTGTCATATTACATCGCCCAATACCATATATTCAACAAGTTATGACTATGGCAGATGTGGATGCTATGAAAATATTTTTCCTTTTGTTTGTATTCAGAATATATTGAGTGACAGTTTTCTGTCAGTACAACCTGAAAAGGTAGGTATCCAATTCTGACAGATCTTTATAAACATCTTCTTCTTTTGGGTTAGAAAACTAAACACTAAACAACAAAAATACAGATTTTTCTCCACTATTCTATCTTAAAGCATTCATAGCCATTTCTTCTCTTATGACTCTGACATGAGAGTTTACTTTTTCTGGGTATCATTTTTTTTCTTTATTGAGACATGGTTTCTCTGTGTAGCATTGGCTGCCTTGGGCTTACTTTGTAGACCAGGATGGCCTCGAATTCACAGAGATCCACCTGCCTCTTCCTCCCTGAGTGCTGGGATTAAAGGCGTGTGCGGCACTGCTCCATGTTGTGCTAGTGCTTTTGAACAGATGCTATAATACAAGAAGTGACTTCAGAGACCACACTGGGCTCAGGTACCAGAGGCCATGGGATGACACATGTAGGCTCTGAGTTTGTTGGTTCAGTCTCTGTGCGTTCATATAAGCCTTGTTCTGCTGTCTTCCATCTCATCTGGCTCTTACACTCTTCCTGATATTATTAATGATGATAAAAGTATCAATAAAAATCATAAGAAAGACCATTCTAAAAATGGTCATCTTTAATACTGGTATATATATGTACATAAGTACACATATAGAAATAGAATTCTTGTAAACATACTACAACCAGTTATAAAAAGCCACAAGTTCATTTTGGTCAGTATGTAAAAAATTAGATGCATAAATACAAGATAAAGAAGAACTTAGAAGAAAACTAAGATACACAGATAGCTATCACAAATATTAGAAATATACTTATCTCCTTCTCAACTAGGCCATCTTACTCTAAAGTTTGTATAGGAAAATGAAGAATGTTCAGAGAATATCTTCAGGGATAGGAGTGAGAATATTTTACTCTAGCAGTTATTCATAATATTTTTAAAGAAAGTGTGTAGTACTGGCACATGGAGAGCTAATCCAGTGGTGTTTTGTAGAAACAAGCAGAGCAAAAAGTAGTGACTAAGGTATCATGTCATATCATGTATGAAGACATGATATGACTAAGATGTCATGTCATATGATGTATGAAGAGATGAAGAGACAAGTTCATTTAATATGTGTCTTTGGTATATGTGGTACTTTTGGAAGATGATAAAATCTACAGTATTAACATACATCCACTAAGTTGGATAAGAATAGTACACACTTAGGCTGTTTCTGTGATCTGGCTATTATGAATAAGGCTGCTATGAACATGGTTGATAAATGGATTGAGCTAGAAATAATCATAACGAGTGAGTTAACCCAGAAGCAGAAAGACTCAAATGGTATATACTCACTTATATCTGCATACTAGCCCAAAGGGCATGTCTCATGAAAGCCTTCACTTACCAGTAAACTGGGACAGAGGGGAGAACATCCTATTGGGACTCTAGATGAGAGAACCATGGGAGAATAGCAAAGTAGAAGGATCCAGTGGGTCCTAGAAACTTACAAGTACAACATTATGATAGGCAGATTTGGGCCAAGGGGTCCCGCTCAAACTAAGGCACCAGCCAAGGCCAACACAGGCGGTAAACTTTAAACCCCTACCCAGATCTAGCCAATGGTCAGAACAGTCTCCACACTTGAGTGGAGAGTGGGATATGACTTTCTCATGTACTCTGGTGCCTCACATTTGACTATGTCCCCTGGAGGGGGAGACCTGGTGGCACTCAGAGGAAGGACAGCAGGTCACTGAGAAGAGACTTGATACCCTATGAGCATATACAGAGGGAGGTAATCCCCCTGAGGAACAGTCATAGGGGAGGGGAATAAGGGGAAAATGGGAGGGAGGGAGAATGGGAGGATAGAAGGGATGGGATAACCATTGAGAAGTAACAAGAATAAATTAATAAAATTAAAAAAAAAAAGAATAGTACACACCATTCTGGGAACATGATAGTCACATAATTACTATATGACATATAAATATATGTTATAAACTCAGAACAGAGACAGCATATCTGAACAAAAATCAAAACCTAAGAATCACACGGCAGTGAAGAGCAAGTGTTATCACCCAGCTATATATACATCACTATAGCAAAACCACTAAAATGATGTTGGACAATACTAATGGACAAATACCCACTGAGAAAATTCTGACATATATATAGCATGCCACATACTGGTTTCTTTTGTATCCACAGGTCTCAGAAGAGTCAATAAGAAAAGTCATCATTCCCACATGAAAAAGAGAAAAGGACAGGAGATAAAAATTCACATAAATGATATTAATTTAAATATATATCAGTTGCTTGACTGGAAAAATAATCTATACAATATATTTTCCAATAAAAAGAGAATGAGAGATATAAAATTGTGAAAAGATATTTTGATTTTAATGTCCAAAAAGACACATTTTCTAATGAAGTGTATACTGATGAATTCATATATCCTTTTTATGGTTATAAATATATTTTTATAAAGACTGAAATCTTCATGATCTATGTAATAATTTTAAATGTTCTCACCTTTCACCAACAAGGCCAATTCAAATGGTTTATCTTACTGAGTCTATCTTGTATGTGTACAAAATATATTATTATTGCCCTTGATACTAAAAGACTGGCAGAAAATTCCATGTTTTAAAAAGGGCTAGGCAAGTATTTAAAGATTTAAGCCAGTACTTGGAACTTCAAGTCCAAGCCCTATGGATCCTAAAAGGAAAAAAAAGAAAAAATCAAGAAGTTCTGGGAAAACTGTACAGAAAAACAAAAAAATTATAGCTATTTAAACTGAAATGGGAATAAATACAATAATTGATACAATTGTCTAAATCAGGACTTTAACTCTATAGTCTGAAAATAATTTCTAAATTCCATAGAGGGAATTCACAGGTGCATAGGCCCAGTCCCTCACTGTGGTCTTGACATTGGATGATTCACTGAAAATTTCAGTACCTCGTTATTCTCAATGTTAAACAGATGTAATCATTTATGTTCTAGGGGTTTTGGTGAGTTTTAGAGATTTTCTAAATTTTTGATGGAGACAGGAGTATGACTTACAAAAAGCGGTATATGTGAAAATGCACGACAGCGTAGCCTGCAGCAAACTTGACCACACTTCTGCCAGCTGCAGGATTGATCCAGACACATAGTGCTCAGATTCTAGCTCTAGCTCCAGCGTCAACAAACGTTAAGACATAGACAATTAATTTCATTCTAGGTTACTCCTTCTCACTGAAAAGATGAGAGTAACAGTGACTTGCTGTTGCCACAAAAATTATTACCACCTTCTTGGCAGTAAAAAACAACATGTGCTTATAAGCTTACAGCTCAGGTTTAAGGTCAGAAATCCACTTGATCTTGGCTGAATTTGTAATAATTGGAGCTGGTAATTCATCTGAGTGGTATGATACTAACCTGAATAGCCAGGGCCAACAGCTTTGATCCTCTTAGTATTTAACACAAATAAAAAGTACTGTGTATAATTTGATGATGTATTCCAAGGTTTTAGCTATATATAATTTACTGAACAACACTTTAAAATGACACAATAGTAAGAGATAATACAGTTAGGTTTAGATTTATATTTCTGATAAATTGAAACTTGAACTCCAAGATTCCCAGATAATTTAACAAAAATGGAAACTGGAGGGAAGAGATAATCACAAATTAATAAGAAATCATTATAAAATTCATATATTATTATTGTTTTCATGCTTATTTGTCACCTTACTTTGTTATCACAGTGTGATAATCACTGGGCTTGGCCCTTTGACTCACCACACAACAGCTTAACGCCTATCACTAACTCCATGTTATAGATGAGAATATTGAGGACCAAAGTTCACTGAGTTTATTTGTAGTATATGAGTTATAATTCAGTTCAGATATGCTCTAAATCAAGACATGTTACAAATTCCAAACTCTTACTCAATAACGATAACTTTTGGAAATAAAATTGTTCTCAGAGGCTGGAGAAATGGATTAGCAGTTAAGTGCACATACACATACAGATCTTTCTGTTTACAATGGTTCAAGTCCCAGTACCCCCATGTCAGTAACTTCAGTTCACTGATTTCGATGCTCTCTTCTGGCCTCTACAGGCACTGCTTGCATGTCATGCATATACATGCAGTCAATACGAATACATGTGAAATAAAATTGTAAAATAAATCCTTTAAAAACTGTGCTCAGTGTAAGCACATTAAGCAAATATCTATTTAATGGGTGGCTTACTTTTCACTTATTTCTTAGTATTTGTGGCTAGAATGTCCTAAATAAGGATATAGCAGGTTCAATTGTGACATCGTGTTTTCTGGCTCACTATATCCTAGTATAAGTGAAGATTAAAAAGGGGGAGCAATAGGGTACAGGAATGGGACAGAGACAAAGAGAATTCAAGAGGAGGGGAGTATATCTCTCTCACAGAGACACTAATTTCATTCATGATGATTTTACCTTTACAAAATAAGAGTCACCCAAGACTCTGCCTTAAGAAGTCATCACAGAAAAGCTGTCAAGAGAGCCCAAGTGAGAGAGAGGCCCCTTCCTGTTCCTTTCAATCACTTCTCCCTGACTGGACTGCCTTTAGAGACCACAGGGGAAGAGGACAGGCACAGTGCTGATGAGATGGAGAAGGGGGCTCCCCTTTCTGAGGAATAGTGGAGGGCTTGTGGGAGAAGGCGGGAGGGTGGAACTGGGAGAGGAAGAGGGACGGGGCTATGACCAGAATGTAAAGTGAATAAATAAACAAACAAACAAATAAATAAATAAATAAACTTTTTAAAAACTTAAAAAGTTTCTTTTCCTGTTACTTTAATAAAATACCTGTCTGAAGCAATTAAAGGGGAACATGTTTATTTTGATGCACTCTTGGATGACAGTCCATCATGGCAGAAACATCACAATGTGAAGAGCTGGAGACATCTGGCCACAATACAGAGAACCAGTGTGTTCTCAGGTCACCTTCTCCTTCCCATTTAGAACAGGGTCCACCTCTGGGGAATGGTGGTACCCACAGTAGGCAGGTCTTCCTACTTCAATGCAATCGAAGTAAGTCCATAGGCATGAGCAGTGGCCCATCTCATTGATTTTATTATCTTGGCAAATGAGTGTAACTATCACAATTCTATTCTATGTCCAGTTTATACCAATTTAAACCATGGCAATTCATTCCTTGTCCCCAAACTCTCATGCTAATCATATACATCAAAATATAATCCAACTTCTGAAGTCTCCATATTTTATCATTTCCAATAGTTTAAAATACATGAGTCATCTGAGACACAAGGCAGTCTCTGAAGCATGAGATCTTATAAAATCAAAACAAGTTATGTATTTCAAACGTACCCTGGCATGGAATAAATCATCCCATTTTAAAATGGATTAATATGAGCAAAATCCAATGTGAGTGCAGCTTCTCAGAATCATGATTATATATAGTCTATATGTAGATCATAAACATATAGTCAACTATATGCCTAAGAAATTATGTAAATCTACCCCTTCATCTCTCTTGCCTGCCCCACTCACCTCTGTCTTCAGTCAGTTCTACTCTATGCACAAAGCTTTTCTCCGTAGGTATCAAATGGATCTGGCATTCCCAACATCTTTGAAGTCTCTGTTGCAACATATTCTTAACTTTCACAGCTCCACACAATGGCCTCTCCCAGTGTTTTTGTGTGGACTCAACCCTACCATTCATTGTCTTAATCCAGTAGTTCTATGGAAGCATGAAACAATGCTCCGTTTTCTAACATCCACCTGAAAAACTAGTCTCACTTGGATGGCACCTCCAAGTTCTGCTGCCAACTTTGAATGAAAGGCCCACCCCTGAGACCACTTTCTCTGAACATTGACCAGGGAAAGACACTTTTCCAGTGTCTGCTTCTGAGAAGCAGGGCACTCCCACTCTGTCTGCATCGGTCTCTGTTGCCATTCACACAATCTTCCTTCAGTGAATTAACCCTGCACAAAGTGGAAGCTCTAATGCATTGGTTCTCAACCCGTGGGTCACAACCCCTCTTGGAGTCAACTAGCCCTTCCACAGGGGTCACCTAAGACCATCTCCATATCAGATATTTACTTTACAATTCATAACTAGCAAATTACAGTTATGCCATAGCAATGAAAATAATTTTATGGCTGGGGATCACCACAACAGGACAAACTGTGTTAAAGGGGTGCAGCTTTAGAAACCATGAGAACCACTACTCTAAATGGGTACAATTCACCTTCAGGAACCTTTTCCTATTGGCACAGTGTAGTCAAGTAATTTTCTCTCCAGTCGCTCCCAACTCCCCTCCCCCATCTCCATCTCGTAAAAAATTACTTCTCACTTAACACTAACCCTGCCCAACACTATTCTTTATTGAATTTCATTCATCCTCAGCAAATGTCTCAGAACATCTGATCCTTATAAAAAATATTATACAAGTGGTCACTAGACTAGTTCCTGACAGAATCTGTTTTTCTTTATGAAGCCTTGTATGCCTGCCCACCACTGCCTACTCTTTTCCTGTTCTTTTCCCCAGCTTTCTTGCCTTCCAAAGTTTCTCCAGAATGGCTCACTAAGCTGTTGTTTCTTGGCCAGGTACAACCTTTATATCTCAAAGTAACAAATGCTTCTCATAGAAGACACATGAGTTCCAAGAGATTAAGAACTCTTTGGCCAGTAAGGTTTATCATAGTGTTGGCTCCACTTTGCAGCGACAACTTTATGCATAAGTTTACTTTCCTATTGGTGTGATACAATACCATGGCAAAAGTGGTCCAAAGGGGGAAACAGCTTATTTCAGCTTACTATTCGAAGTGTCTATCATGGAGGTGGGATCATAGCAGAGTGAGCTTGAGACAAATGGTCACACTGAATCCAGAGGCAAGATATTTCAGTTCACATCTCCTTTCCTCCATACAGGCAAGGCTCCAAGCCTAGGCAATGACGTCACTCACAGTAGGAATGTCTTTTCACCTCAATGTAATCAAACATGCCCAGAGGACCAAATTCTTGGTGGTGATTCCGGATCTCACATTGACAACTGAGATTAATCACCACATTCATATCAGGAAAGAAATATTCAGTTCCTAAAAGAAATCAATAATCTTTCTGCACTATCTCCTTTGATTGCTTTCATCCTACTCAATTTGGCTTTGTTTTAAGGCAATGCTACTTTCATTGTAGTGCTAAGCCTATAATATATAAACACGTGTATAAAGGAAAAGCTTGTTATAATACCTTTAATAACAAGAACAGCAACCACAACGGTTTGTAAAATGCTGGGTGATCCACTTTTGGAAAATCTTCTTAAGCACTGGACCTTTAGAGAATTTAGATGTAACATTTCCCCAAGCGTATATAAGAAGCCTTATTAACATACAATGTTCCCCAATTCATTTGTCCATGCAACATTTTTATTTTCTTTTTCTAGAAACCTATCAACATCCTAAGGATAAGAATTGCTATAGAAAACAATTTGGGAAATGCAATTTTCATATGATGTATAGATCATTTTTAGTATTTTAGGCACAGATTTGGAGAAGCTGTAAAACCATAGGCTGGATCATATGTGATTAGTAAAGGTCTCTAAGCACTTTATGTTCAGGAAAAAATTCATAACAGCATTTTGTCCTTTTACCCTTACTTTCTTGTCTTTCAGACATTTTCTATATTCTACCTGTGAAAGGGCTGTGTGTATGTATACAGCCTTGTATATAAGTGTACTAACAGTGAAAAAAACCCTGCAAATGTAACTGAGGGTAAGTACTTGAAATCTCAAAATGAAGGGCTTATCTGTAGATGGCCATTATCAATAAGCAAGAAGAAGTCACAGCCCTGCAAGCACAGCTCTGTTTAAGACTATAGATTGTCTTCTCATGGAAAATAAGACTGAAGGAGGTTGATACAGTGAATTGGCAACACCTCTGAAGGGTACTCTGCTTGTTTGGCCATAGACTATGCATTTTGACATGGCTTTATGCCTACTTAAATACAAAACAACAACAACAAAGCCCACTTTTAAAAGGAAAATGCTTAATAGCCTACATTTTGCCAAAATTGTTAACATCTTGACATGCTTCTTAATGTTATTTATTATTAGTAAAGTGGAAACAATACCTAAAGAAAGCAAACACAATCTTTATCCCACTGTCTCCCAGTGGCTGTCTCATCATTCATAGCAGGAGCAGGTTCTGCATTTTAGCATTTGCCATACATAATTCTTTAGGAAGAATCCCTTGAAAGTGAAGGCATTTCACAAGTTAGGGAAGTTCCCTGTAAAGCTCATGAAATAGTATGAGTGCACTTTCATGGTTAAATTATAGTGATGTACAAGGAAGTAGCACTGTGATTGGTTAGAATGGACCTACAACTCTGAGCAGTACTCTCCTGTTCCAGAGGATAGCCTTAAGCAGATAAGCACATCTTCTTCCCTTCCCCTAGGCAGGACACCTGCTTAAACATGTATTGCCACTCTTGTACTCAACATGAGAAACAGGGCTTTGGGTGTTAATATTTTGCTCATAATACATATTATTCCTTCCTAGCCACCTTCTGGTTTTAGTTTTCAATTTTTTCCCCATGTCTTTCCAACCTTGACTTCACTCCAAACATCAGAAAGATGGTAGAAATTGAGGTTCCAAGGACTTGAGGAAGAAAATGAAGAGAGGATTTCATGGCTGTTGCTTTTCAGTATCTAATCTTGTAGACTGACTGCTTTCTGTCAGTTTCTCTATGTGTGCATTTACGTCCTCCTACCTCCCTCTCTAATGGGGATTGGGGGAGGGCAAAGAATCCTGTTTCATTTTGGGACTTGCTACTGCAGGAACTGAATCTACAGTAAGCAATCATTCTAACTGAAAAACAGAGGAGAAAGCACAATTGTAAGCCAGAGGCTGTGTTTTTGGTCCAATCACTTTCAGTGCAAAAGAAGCCTATTTATTTTCGCTTTGCTGGGGAGCAGCGAAATTTGATCCACCTGAGTGATGTTTCAAGAATCTGCTCTTTCCTATGTTCTTCTACAATGTCCCCAAACTCCTCTTTCTCTCCTGTGAAACAGATGTCCCGCTTACATGCCTCCTACTTGCTCTTGCCTTTTCCCCACTGGGAGCAGATGAGCCCACAACCTTCCTCTTCAGCCCGGAGCAAACTGATTTGCAGACAGAAAAACAGAGCAGTAGCCTGTCTTGCCTGTTTAGAGTCTGGCTGCTGACTAAATCGTGACTCCTGAGAAATCGTAGCACTCCTTTTAGCAGTGTTGACTCTCTCCAAGCTTGAGGCTCCAAGAGCCACTTTGTGAAACCTCTTAACTTCTTGTGCTGTAGTTCAGGGGACCCCTTTGCTTAGTTGACTAAGAAACCAACCCTGGGAACAACACTTCCAGATATCAATCCTATTCCCTTAACCCTAGCGTTTCCATCCTGTATAGACAATGCTCTAGCTGTATAGGAACTTAACAGACAGTGTCAGGTACCAGGGTGTGGCTGTGTGTCAGTCTCCCTCCTTTATCTACCTGAAGGAGCAATCTTCTAAGGCTGGGGGAGGCAGGGAGGGAGAGAGAGAGAGGAGGGGGGGAGGAATAAAAAGAGAAGAGGGGGGGCAGGAGGGGCGGGCACCAGGGGAGCTCAAAGCCAGCCTGCAAGGCTCAGCCTCACACGCGCGCCGCCACTGTTTGTACACAGTGCGCTCTTGGCCTCAGGCTCGCTCCCCTCCAGCTCACGCTTCATTGTTCTCCAAGTCAGAAGCCCCGCAGCCGCGGCGGCAGTAGCGTGAGGCAGAGTCACTGCTGGTCGCTTTGCCCGCCGTGCGCGCACGGAAGTCGGGGAGCCCGGAACCTAAGAGAGCCCGCGCTCCGCCCGCTGCGCCTCAGCTAGGACCCACCCGCAGCGCCGGCTGAGCCCCAGTCGCCCTCGAGCACACCCACCTCCGCTCACCCCTTCGAAGCAGGGGAAGGTGGGCACCCTTTCTCTCGGGCCATCACTCTTTATCGCCCTTCCCAAGAATTTGTTTGAGAAAGCGCTGCGGGAGAAAGACGTCCTCTTGAATCTCTGGCAGGGCGGGGTCTACTGCTGTCCTGCAGGGCTACCTAGCCTACAGCAATCTCCGCTACGACCCCGGACCAGCTGGGGTCACGTCTGTGAGAAGAAATCATGAAGCGATTGCTAGCAGCCTGGCTTTTGCTTGGACTCAGCCTCGGTGTGCCCCAGTTCGGCAAAGGTGAGGTGTCTGGGCAGGGGTCGCTTGATGAGGGACCGGCTGGGAGCATCTTTGAAACGTTGCTCAAGGGGCCACAGTGGGTCTTCGGTGCGTGCCTGGCGTGAGGAGCGCCACTGAGGAGGCGATGCGCCCTGGAAACCCCGAGAAAGTGCTAGCAAAGTCCGAGTGGAGTGCCCCAGGCTGAGCTGGGGAAGGTTGTGATCTAGAAAACAAGAAGGTAGAGATGAGGGGTGTGAGAGGGTTGTTCTTCCTGTGCTCCGTTTGCCACAGATTCCCTAGGCGACCCCTGGCTAGCAAATGTGAATATTGCTGGCCAATGACTGTGGATAGAGCTGTGATAAAGACTTGGCAGAGCTAAGTGTGCGGGGCCGTCATGTAGTTGGTGGCTCTAACAGCCTGGGTAACCGCAGGGCGGTAAGCTGGATGCGGTGCACTGGTGCAGGGCGGGGGCTAAGGGGTCTGCCAACCTGGACCCGATGTTGAGAGTTTGTGCTGCTAGTGAGATAGAGAGAGGTCTAAGTCGCTCGCTTTCTCCCCCCACCCTTCTCCCGGGCGCGTGACTTCAATTACAACAACTCAACAACTCCCCTCTCTTCTAACCCCCAGGGGGCCCTGAGCATTGCTGTGCACTCCCTCTGGGTAAGACCATAACTCTTAATAATAGACAGCTGTGAGGTGCAAGCCAACCTTCAAGCGCCCCTGGCCCAGGATCCGAAAAGTTGTCAGGCTAGTCTACCAGTGCCTTTCAAGGTTTGCATGTAAATAGGAAGCGAGCCAACCAAACAAAACAACATTTAAAATAAAAGGCAGGACTCCAGTGAGTCTCCAGCCGAGTTGTTTAGGTGACTTTCGGGTTCTCTGGGAGATTAGGCTTTGTCAATATAAAATCTGGTCGGAGCCTTTCTCTGTATACCAGGAGGTACTGAATTAGAGCCAGGGACCCTAAGAGAGACAAGGGGTTCCAAGATATTGGGTGGCTATGTTCTTTCTTCGTTTATGGAGACACGCGGCCCTTCTGGGAGATTATACACAATACAATCCTATATGGGCAGCTGTAAGTGGACGGCTTGAATAAGCCTCAAGGATTTAAAACGCAATGGCTCTAGAAGTATTTGGAATAAAAAAAAAATCGCCTTGGCTCGAATCCGTTTGAGATTAGACTAGACATTGCCTCGGTACTCTACACTGCACACATGCACCATCTATGTGCTTTAGAGGATCAGCTCTTAGGGGACTATGCTACCATCTCTTCCGGACTCAAGGTGGTGGCTAGTTTCAGGTCTTCTCAGCTCCCTAGAATGTGGCTTCCTCCTACCCACTCCCCCGCCCCCCGCCCCGGGTGTGGAGGCGTGAGTGCTGGCTGGCTCAGGCTTGATTCTGTTTTCCAAAACTGCTCTAATAGTTACCTCGCAAAGGCAGCCACTCTAGTGAAGGTTAGCATACATAGCAGGTTGCCTAGTCTCCCCTGGTAAGGGAAAGATAGGGTTCCCCAAAAGCTGGTACTTCCTATATCCTTTATTTCTTGTCTGGATTCCTTCTGCACTTTCCTTCCTTAGCTGGGGAACTGCAGGCACCCCCATCTCCTTCAATCTCCGCCTCCGTTCCCACCCCACATAGGAATACACACACACACACACACATCACACACACACACATCACACGCTCACGGGCACACTCACAAGCACCTACAAGGTACCTCTGCTACTATCTGACCCTTATCAAAGGTGACTGGAATACTAGAGGATCTAATGAGTGACTGCACTTGCCAGAAGCCTTCTGGTTGCTGGAGCCTGGGCGCGACAGATTGCAGCTGTCCTGAGCTCTTGAAGATGCCCATGCTGAGGGCACAGTTTATGCCACTAGTTACGTGGACCTTGGAGATGTTGCCTGGGCTTCCCAATGTGGTCCTGTAGACAAAGCTCAGGAAGCCTGTTCCCTCCGTTCTTCCGCAGATTCACCCTTTGTAAACCACCCTGTGGGTGGAGAGAGAGGGAGGCTCTGGGAAAGAAACGGATCCTTTTGCTTTAGCGCTTTCTGTTAAACTTGCTCCTTTCTACTGTCTTCTCCCGGACATCTGTGGGAAGCAGAGCTGAGATCGCCTGATGGTATAAACAATTAAACTTTGGGGAAACTTACTGCAGCTAGTGTTAACATGGAATTGTACTCAGCTTCTTTCTTACCCCTCCCCCATGGTGTATCTATAATTTATCAAATGTCGGAGAGGAATTAGTGTTTTTCCCTTTGTGTGGATTCCAATTTAGAGGCACTCATGCCCGGAATTTGATAATGGTAGGTAACTCCTTTTATTGGTCGTCTTTATTTTAAAATTAAACCAATGGATCAGTCAGATTGAATATTTTATTAACTTCTAAATTATTCATCATTGATTATTGCTTTAAAAAATCCAATAACATGCATACAGTTGCAGCAACCACGTGACATCTTATGCAATCTGTCCCTGTGCCTGCAGTTTGTGCCTGGAGTCTTTAGGCAAACGGCACTATCTAAAAAAAAAAAAAAAAAAAAACCCGATGTCTAGATGTGCCCTAAATGCTATGAATCATTGGTATTTGCATTCCAATCTTTTAATCAATAGTGATCTTAGTTAATTCTACAAGAGAAGAAATTAATACCTGAAGAATCTCACTCCAGATGACACCACGCTTCAGTGATTACATAGTGAAGTTTAAGCTGAAATAACAGGTTTCTATGGGGATTTTATTATTGCACTTTTGCATATTCATTGCCTAATTTGCATGACCATTAACTTTATAGTTTCAGAAATAAGTGCTAATATCAGATTCAAGGTGAAACATTTTAAACTAATTTAAAAATATTATATGGATGGTAGTAGACGAGTGGATATAAAGCACCCTGTTTTGAGAGTTTGAAACCAATGTAAAGTCGGTGCTGTGCCAAGCAACAGCATGATGCAACACAGCTTTTCCTATGGTGCCAAGAAAGTTCTCATTCTTCTTAAAAATGTTTCCTTAACATTGAAGTGTATTTTGTCTAGAGATTTATGATTCGGCAAAAATATTAACAGTAAAAATGGGGAAGTGTGATGAAATTGACTGTACTTTCTTAACTTAAAACACTTGTATTTTTATTAAATATTTTAAGCTTAGTGTCCATGTAACATTAGTATCTAGTATACTTATGAGCATTTTAATACAACTGATACACCTCTTTAGGTTATGATTTTTTACTAATGATAAAACACAAGCAATATAGAGGGATGAAATATACATGACTACAAAAAAAAAATAGAATGGATACTCAACACCATTACAAAACATACTTAATAGGTCTTGGTGTCTAAATCATTCAAAACTCTTAAATTTCCTTACCAGTTATTATGGTAACATTGTCAATGGGACAACGTATACTTGAGATGTCTCATCTTTTAAATGGATGCCAATAATGGTATACACTGTGCATGCCATCATGTGTGCACGTTTTGAAGCCTTCGGAGTTTTCTAAAGCCTAAGAAAGTGTTGCTGATATTGTTTACTGCAGCCACTTGCAGGCGTGATAGCTTGGAGTATGATTTATGATACAGCAGTTTTATCTCATCCTTGCCAAAGCAAAGCAAAACAAATTGTAAAGGCTTCTGAGCTCAGTCAAGCCAGAAGCTCATTATGAATGGAAGGGTATCTAGAAAGATCTAGAGGGAGGAAAGGAAAAGGGGAAAGTATGTGATTGTATTAAAATATCAAAAACTAAGAAAACGTAAAAGGATAGAACGTGAAGAATATGAAGCATCCAAATTAATAGCAAAGCTTTTATCATAGCTGATCAATTTACTGTTTTTAATTAGCTAAATAATTTAAATGTTGGTACACTTATGACAAGCTACAAAACCAGTCATGCTATAATTGAGTTCTTGCCTGTGATTTTTTTTTTTAGGAAAATGTCTAACATATTTCTTCTTGTCTTGTGTTTCATCACAGCCTATGAAATGACAGTGGTAGTTTTCCTAATCAAAGTAAATGCATTCATGAACAAAATTAAATGACTGGTGATGTGAAGTGGAGTAATTATTGAAATGTTTTACTATTAAAATGGTTACTATGGATGCCAGAATCACCACTTCGTTGTTCCTGAATGTGTGTATAAAAACCCCTGGTTCCAGAGAGTTGTAGAAAAACACTGGAATCCACTGTGCCCTCACCAGCAGGTGTCAGAGTAATCAGTGGAGATATTCCAAAGATCTTTGAGAGATGCTACAGAGGTAAACAAGAAACCTTAGTCTCCAAATCTACACAAAATACACCCTACAGCCTATGACACTAGTGATGGTTCTCATCAGTCCTGAAAACAGAAGGGGTACATTCATCAGGACTTTTAGCTTTAACGGTAGACTTTTAACCCTGAGACACAGGTGCCACGAATAATAATCACACACTTTGGGGAAACCCATTAATTTTTTTAAAGGTGTTCGTTAGTGCCTTTCAAGAAAATAGACATAGGATGTGGATTTAGTTATGGTCAAACAATTATTACTAGCATTTCTAGCATGATTTCTAAGCTTCTTTTCCACACAGTCTCTAAGTACTTATGCATTCTGTTATACTAATTTACACGTTAGGCTGTATTTTTGTAGATGTCTGTTGTGTGGAAAGTCATGAGTGCTTATCTCTTTTCCTATAGTAAAGCTTTTGTAGATCTTACACGTTTCTAACTAATATAAATCCCATGGCCAGAAGGGACTAAATGCATCTTAGATTAATTTTGTCTTACCCATATTGGGCAGTTATTAATGTATTTATAAGTTAATCAAAATCATTTTGTAATTTGCCATTAGCAAACTTTTGTTCCCTTTTTGGTTGATATAGCCCTTAAATCTGTATTACCAATTCACCATTTTATTCTTCCTGTGAGTTATCTCAAGTTTTTATGTGGTCATTGACATGCTAAATGGCCGATTTTCTGTGGCATTCCTTTGGTGTTGAAGTTTCTTAAAATTAAAAAAAGAAACCTTCCATTCTGTCTCTCCCATTTCACTTTTTTCTTTTCCTTCCCACTTCTTTGGTGGGTAGTAACTAGGAAACAGCATCCAGGATAAAATCAATTTGACATTCTGTCATCATTATTAAATGACTTCAAATTTACAAAACGCTGTGAATTTGTCTTTTTTTTTTTTTTTCTTGGAATGAGGAAAGTGAAAAAGGAGAACATAATGTCCTATTTCCCAGTCCTTGGGATTTACAACAGTGAAAGGAAATTAGGATGGATATGAACTGAAGTCAAGTCAAGGCTTTTATTGCTCACTTTGATCACAATGTCCTGCCTGAAACTATCAACTGGGCTGTTACATGGATGCTCCTAGCACTGAGACTTGCCTGGCCTCCTGCCCTCATCTGGGGGGAGGAGGACACACAGAGGAGCATGGAAAGCACAGAGGAAAGAATGGGAAAACTCTCGGCCACCTATCACAGAAGTCACATTTGGAATTTAGATTCTAAATTATGGTTTTAAAAACCAGTTATCTTGACTTTCCAACTGGCTGGCTGGCTTTAAACTACATCCAAACAATGAAAAACATGAAGTGATAGGTCAGGCTCACTTTGAGCAATAAAATATGCCAACTGTGAATAAAAAAAAAAAGTGAGGAAGCACATGTAAGACCGTTATAGTCTATGACGTAAACAAACAAGCAAACAAACATACCAGGAAAATTTGGTGAGATGGTGAAAGTTTACTACATTAATTGATGCAAGTATATTTCATGCATCTAGATAAAACCTAAATGCAGTATGATCACCCTTTGTGGTTACAAAAACATTGAAGTATTTGTATATGCTAAAAATAACATATTTTGCTCATCATACTTAGGCTTGGAAATCTGCTTCATTGTGAGAAAGTTTTAAAAAATATGAGAAATGCATTTGTTTGCCATTGTATTTTTCCCACTCTGTCCTAGAAAATGTTTTGTAAACTTTTCCCTAGAAAAATCAAATGGTAATGTAAAACAATTTCATTTTATAGGAAAGGAGTCAGGCTCAGAATGAAGATGCTGTGGCCTACAACTATTGGGCAACATTTTACAAGGAATATACTCCTGCTTTCTGTTTAGATACATGTTAATACAGTGATAGTGACAGTGTCAGTTTTGTCCAACAGAGATTTCCTGTGCATCAGTAAGCAGAGAGGATTTAACCTCAAGGATATCAGTGAAGGCTCTTACCCACTAAAGCGCTTCAGAATGAGACTGTTACTACACAGAAAGACTGACTCCCTTCACTGTTCCTCTTCCCCAAAACAGATCTGTATCAAGGCGATGGATTACTTACTTATTCATAAGTAGGACAGCGCGGCCAAGGCTTAATCTCTGCCTCCAAGGTGATGCGCTTAGGTCGAAGGCAATCTTTAAATGAGGTTAGGCTACTCTGCAGTCCTTAAGGTTTCCGCTTCGCATTTGACAAAGTGGTTTATTTTTAGAGTGAAAAATAATCTTTTAAGTCCCTTCCTGGACTGCGCTCACTGTGACTGTTTAGATTTTGCTCATACTGAGGATTATAAGGTCGGCCATAGTAAAGTGGGCTCCTGACATGTGAGCAAGAAAATCTAGGAAAATCAAGTAGAAATAGTGTATCGGAGAATATTTTTAAAAAATAAGTAGATCAATCCTTTTTGTAATTCTCTAGTCTAAGTATGTCTGTCACAAATATATAATAATCTTCTCCCAACACACATTGCTCTAAGTTTAATAACATGATTTTCCCTGTATAAATTATATATATTATTCTATAACTATAGATTATTCATTTCCATAACTTATCTAATATATTATAAACTTCAACTTTCTTAGAATGTTTTATCTCACTGTTTAGATGCTTTAATATTTATATCCCAAATTATCATTTCACATTGACATTATTTTTTAAATTAATTTATTCATATTACATCTCAATTGTTAGTCCTTCCCTTGTATCTTTCTATTCCTCCCTCCCTCCCACTTCCCCCCTTCTCCCCTCCCCTATGTCTGTGATTGAGGGAGACCTCCTCCCCCGATATATGCTCTTGGAGTAATTGATGTTATTTTTACCTCCATGAATTGACATAGTATAGGTGAAACAATAGAATAATAGTAACAAAAACACCAAAATAGGGTTCTTAGTATTCTCTTAATTGCATGGAGATATCACTCTTAGCCATACCCACATCACTGTTTTTAAAAAGTACATTTGGCTATTCTTATTATTAATTTAAATTTGTATATTTTTATTTTATGTGCATGTATACTTTTTCTACATGTATATAAATAAATTCTGTGTTGTTTTGTGCTCACAGAGGCCAGAAGAGTTGTTAGAGCCTCTAGAAATAAGTTACAGAAGACTGAGCCATCGCATGAGGTCTAGGAACTGAACCTGGATCCTCTGCAGTAGCAGCAAGGGTTCTTATCTGCCAAGCCATCTATGTCTCCAGCCTCCTACGTTTATTTTAAAAAGCAGTGTCTTTATATAAATGAATACAAACAAACATACATACATATATATGTGATACATATACACACAAATATACATGCATAAAATGTCAAAGACAGTTACAAAAACTTTAAAAGCTTATGTTACTTTCTTTATCTAAATAACAATTTTAGGATGAAACTACAATGAACGTGCCTTTTAACCCTCTGGCAAAGATAGGCCTGATAAAAATATACTATTAAATCACTTACAGAATATAACTGGCTTTTTATGTATGTTATAAATCTTTAGGTAAAGGAAATGACTACCAGGGTCCTAGAAACCTACAAATAGAACATTACGATAGGCAGATTTGGGCCCAGGGGTCCCGCTCAAACTAAGGCACCAGCCAAGGACAATACAGGCAGTAAACTTTGAACCCCTACCCAGATCTAGCCAATGGGCAGAACATTCTCCACAGTTGAGTGGAGAGTGGGATATGACTTTCTCATGTACTCTGGTGCCTCATATTTGACCATGTCCCCTGGAGGGGGAGACTTGGTGGCACTCAGAGGAAGGATAGCAGGTTACCAAGAAGAGACTTGATACCATATGAGCATATACAGGGGGAGGAAATCCCTCTCAGGAACAGTCATAGGGGAAGGGAATAAGGGGAAAATGGGAGGGAGGGAAGAATGGGAGGATACAAGGGATGGGATAACCATTGAGATGTAACAAGAATAAATTAATAAAAAAATTTAAAAAAAAGAAATGACTACTAACAACAGATTCCTTTATTAGATAAAAAGTTATGATGTTCTTTGTGCCTAATATTTTTCTAGAAAAACCAATATTTTTTGAGTCAATCTTATTTCTTATTTTTCCTGGTTTTTCTTAGGAAGAGTGCCACAATGATGGCAGAAGCATGTTTATAACCAAGTTAGCAAGAGTCATTCATTCAGATAACTTTTTGAAGTAATGTAAATAAATCTAGCAGATGCATTCTACACATTGCACTATTGTAGGTACCTTTTCAGATTCATACAACTCAACCATACAAATGTCAAATAAATAATAAAGTAGATATAAAGATAGCTGCCATGCCCCGTTAGTGACTAAGTTAGAATGTACAGGGAAACATAGAGAAAGGAGAACAAATAATATACAAGGCCATGAGGAAGGAGTGAGTGCAGGTTATGGACACAAGTTATGAAAAAAGGATATAAAACCATTTTCTCTATCTCTAATTCTATCACAGATACTTTGATTTGTTGGTGGGTAAGTGAATAAGATACACTTGTTATTGTGAGTATAAAATTTCATTGTGAAGCTAAACTGCTTCCATTTTATATGTGTGTGTGTGTGTATATATATATATATATATATATATATATTTATATATATAAAAGTTTTATAGAATGTGGATCTGACTAAGTTGGGTATTTTATGTTTTTATTTTCTTGAATTATTATAATATAGCTTATTTTAAATATTTCAAGAATAATCTAGATCAAATCAACACTCTGTCCTCTTAACTGACAAATGATGCTGTGTGACAATGAGTTATGCATCAGGGAGATATCTTCTATATTTTATTATTCATGAAACAGACATAGCCTACCCAGCCACCACTTAACATCCAATCATTTTAGAAGATGAATTAATACTTTGGAAACTTATTTGAAATGTTAACTAATTTTAAAGATTAAAGGAAGATTTAATAAATTAAAGTATAAAGGTGCCTACAGTTCTTCCCATGTGTAGAAATGAACAAATATGCTCTTTAGCTAGCAAGAGTTAATAATGTGTTTTTAGTACACATTGCTAGTAATGATGCTTTGTATGGCTAAGAGAAAAGGAACCCTTGTATAGTGGTTTGAAATTCAGATTTTTGGCCAAAGCTTCTCATTCAGTTTTATTCTAGCATGAAATTTTTGATTATTTTCTAGAATTCTGCCACCTCTCTACATGATTCAAATTCTGTTGAACACAGTGTTTAAGAATATAATTTCTGTGGCAGTTTCAATTGCCTAACATAGTCCAAAGTGGTATTAAAATACAACACAGTTTTAAAAAATTGCCACTTTAATGAAAGTATTTAACTTGCCATAAATATGTACTCATATCTTGGTTCATACAATCTGTTACTCAGTTTCCAGGGAGCCAATACCCTCTTCTGTCTTCTATAGACAACACCTAGACACAATTCACATTATTTATTTATTAACAACAAGAAAACTACAAAAGCCTTAGGAAGATTAGTAGCATTCTAAGGCCATCATTCTTTCCCTGGCACATGAAAATAGAGACAAACAAACAGAGACTGAGGATCATAAAAGCACAGCATGCAGGATTTTTTTTTCTGGTGTAATTGAGTTATTATTTACCACAGATACATTTTAAGCATTTTCAACCTAGATGAACTTGGTTATATTTAAAACTAATGGATGTTTTATTACCTAATGTATAGATTATCTTCTTAAAATTTTTCTGTGTGTGACTTCACAATATTTGAGTTTAAATGGCAGGTTTAAAGTTTAAAGAGTTTAAGGAGGCAGATGGATCATTGTCAGTTCGAGGCCTGCCTGGTCTACAAAGTGAGTCCAGGGGAGCCAAGGATACACAGAGAAACCCTGTCTTGGAAAAACAAAAACAAGAACAAAAAAGAAAAAGAAAGGAAAGAAAGAAAAAGAAAAAGAAAAAAGAAATGGTGGAAAGGTTGAAAGACAAGAGAAAAGAAAGTATGAGGGGATGTGGAAGACTAGTGGGAAGTAAAGAGTAAGGGACTAAGTTTCAACTCAGGGGCTTGTAGGAAAGAAGGTGGCAGAATATTCTGGAAATGACACAGAATAAGAGGGAAATTATCACTTCTTCAGTAGAAAAATTTATATGAGAAGGAAGGTTAGGCAGTTGAGAGGATGGAAGAGTACACAGCCACTTGAAAGAGAATTGATAATTCACCTGGTCCAGACATTTCTCCTTACCATGGTTCTTAACACACAGACCTACCATATTAAACTCAAAATACTTGACATATCTCATAGAGAGTTTTTGTGCCTTTATACAAAACAGCTTTTCTTTTCTTTATTTTATTATTTATTTATTTATTTATTTATTTTGGTTTTTTGAGACAGGGTTTCTCTGTGTAGCCGTGGTTATCCTAGACTCTGTAGAACAGGCTGGCTTCAAACTCACAGCAATCTGCCTGCCTTAGCCTCCCAAGTGCTGGGATTAAAAGAGCATCCACAACCGCCCGGCTGAAAACTGCTTTTCTAAACCTTACAGGAATCTAAAGGATTATATACATGGAAAGATAAGACTGTACACTGACAGCAGGGCAGTTTAACAGCATCAAACATAGGTCTGATGTATTTACATCCAGGAACCAGTTCACTGTAACGTAGCTAAAGGACCGCCCCAAATGCACAGAAGTATCTTTTCTAAATTTAGTGCTCTGCTGGGGGCACAGGAAGAGTTCTGCAGTTGTTCCCTGACCCACTTTCTAGCTGCTAAGATTGGTTTCTATATATCTTGAGGTCACCATTTAGTGGTTATAAGGAATGCCTTAAAGGATTGGTGGCCCTAATCCTGGGTCATTTTTAGATCTCTTGTCTAAATGATTATTATGGAAAACAATTACCATAATTTCTACCCTTTTAAAGAATTTGTCTAATGTTGTACAGGAAGATTTCTGTATCCTCAAACTTACATGTTTCAAATATCTGTAGGCCACAGTGTTCCTTCTGTAGTCTCTGACATGCGAGTTGGACATATTTCTTTTATTTTACTTGGTCCTCTTATGATATTGCTTTCATCATCTTAGTTGTTTTATTTGGAATCCATCCCAATAGCCTAGCTAATTATGTAGCTTCCCATTTCAAAGGAAAAAAAATGTTGTATGCTTCATTCAAAAACTACAGTAAATACTATTATTCATTTAAAAAATTTGAAACTCAGTTCCTTTTTTCTATTATTGAAAACATATTTTTTCATATAACACATTCTGCTTACAGTTTCCCCTCCCCCTAATCCTCCTAGTTCCTTCTCATCTGAATCTATAACTTTTCTATCTGGATCAAACAAGCATATAAGGAATAAAAATAAAACAATACAAATAAAGCAAACAAATCAGCCAGGTGGTGGGAGAACATGCTTTTAATACCAACACTGTGGAGGCAGAGGGAGAAAGGTGGATCTTTGAGTTGAAGGCCAACCTGGCCTACAAAGTGAGTCCAGAACAGCCAAGGCTATACAAACCTGTCTCGGGGAAAAAAAAAAAAAAAAAAAAAAACGAGTTGTTTGTTTCCTCAGGAGGACTTCCTGGGGAAAAAATAATTTTTCATTTGCTGGTGGCTGCCCATGAACAACAGAATCTTAACGTTACTTTTTGAATTATTTTCTGCATTTACTAACAAACTGACATTTCTTTATTACCCAGCCTTCCTTTTTTTTAAAAAATTTTTTCTCTTTGGTGATGCCAGGAATTTAATCAAGGGCTCCAGAATAAGGCTATGGTGAAATCTACCTCTTTCCTTTCTTTTTTTTTCTCTCATGTTTTATTAGATATTACTTTTACTTTTTAATTTGTTTGCTTTACACTCCGATTATAATCCCCTATCTTGTCACCCTCCAATCCCACCCTCCCTCCCTCTCTTAGGCCTCCTCCACTAACATCTAACCTCAGCCTATCAAGTCTCATCTTGACTGCCTGTATTCTTTTCCTTGGTGACCTGGCAAGGCTGCCCCACCAGGGAGAAGTAATCAACATGTGGGGGCCAGACTCCATGTTATATGTAGTCCATATCCCCCATATTATGGGACCCACAAGGAGACTGTGCTGCCTATCTACTACATGTGAGCAGAGGGTCTAGGTCCTCTCCATGCATGGTCCTTGGTTGGTGCACCAGTCTCTGTAGCACACCCCTTTTCCAGCTGGATTTGTTGGCTCCACTGGTCTCCTTGTGAGGCTTCTGACCTCTCCAGGTCCTTCTATTCCCCAACTCTTCCATAAGACTCTTTGCTCTCCACCCTGAAGTTTGGCTTCCTGTCTCAGCACCTGCTTGGATCTCCTGCTGGGTAGAAGAGTCTTTCAGAGGACCTCTATGGTAGGCTCCCTTCCTGTTCCTTCTCTTCAACTGTTTCCGGTGTCTATTGTCTATTCTATTTGACCTTCTGAATGAGAGTTAAGCATTCTGCCCAGGTTCCTCCTTTAGTTTCCTTAGATCTGCGTATTGTGTATGGTTATCCCATATTACTAGGCTAATATCTGTTTATAAGTGAGTATATTACATACCAAGCAAGTCGTTCTGGGTCTCGGTTACCTCACTGAGTTTGATCATTTCTAGTTCCATCCCTTTGCCTGAAAATTTCAAGATTTCTTTCCTTAACTTTTAGTATGCAATGCACTCTTTGTTTGCTTGAGTTTTCTGGGAGGTGACCTCATTATGGATAATACAGAGGTGAGACATCGGCCCGCTTAACATAATTTATCTTATGTACTTGGCGTCACTGTAATTTTACTTAACAGTTTTAGTTTTTATGGATTTTTTTCTACCCTTTTGTGCTGTGTGCTCCCTGACATGAATATTGGAGTACTGACCTTCATTTCCAACAGTTGTCACCTGACGATTTGTTGGTTTTTTTTTTAATCATGCACGTAAATAGTAGCATAGTGTACAGATTTCTACTGTTACATTTTTATTTCAATTTCTTTTTATCCCAAAACCATCATTTGCCTCTATTTGCATATAATTTTATCTGCTTCTATGTCTCTTTCTGACTGTCTTCAATGGTCTGCCATATTTATTTTCCAGAATATTATTCAGTTGAAGTTTCACTGTCACAGAGAATTGATAATACATTGTCTTCCCTAAAGAAAGTATGCTCTAACCCAGATAAAACAAATGGGCATATATACAGACATACACACACACACACACATGCACACACATGCACACATGTACTCACATGTGTGTGCACACACACAAGCCTACACATGCCTCATACTCTATTAATATTTTCAAATACTCTATACCTTAAAATTTGTCATTACATAATCACCTTTGGATTCATTTAATGTACTTTCTCTCCTGTGTTCTGTAAGTTTAAAGAAGGCAGAATAAATACATTATATTACTTAAAGTGTGTATGTCCTCAATCCCAGCGTCTGAACAGTAAACATTCTTCTGCCATTTGCTGAATTTATTCATACATGATCTAGTTTTCTGTTCCTAATTATGAACATTTTTCAAAAGAAGATTTATGTTCACTCTTTACCTAATTGAACAAATCAGTTGTGATTGTATGTGAAAAATAGGAGACTTCAAATGTAATTACACAGTAAAGGCTTGATAAAATTATGTACAACAAGATTAGAACACTTAGGGACATTTTAAAAAAATATTTATTTATTTATTATTATGTATACAGTGCTCTGCCTGCATGTACACCTGCAGGCCACATGAGGCATCAGATCACATTATAGATGGTTGTGAGCCACCATGTGGTTGCAGGGAATTGAACTCAGGACCTCTGGAGGAGCAGTCAGTGCCTTTAACCTCTGAGCCATCTCTCCAGCCCTTAGGGGCATTTTTAACCCTCAGGTGGATGCTGCAGATATCCCTTTCATCTGCTAATTGCGTTGCCCTGACAATAAATCCCTTAAATTTCACCAGCAATAACTTTTCTGCATCCCTCACTTCTTTTCCTTCTCCCAGCATGCCCTTGCACCTGCTGAACCCTAAAGTTCCTGGCAGGGAACAAGAGAGAGCACATGGAAGCTGTGTCTGCCTGGGATATAAGAACACTGGAAACAACTCTGTTTAGAGTTAGTTGTCTGTGTAATGGCAATCTGGATGCCACCACTACACACTGTCTACTCCCTTAGGCAACCACAGTTCTACCGTTCTTAAATGCTCCTGTGGTCCCCAAAGTATATATGTACATTGACTTCAATAATTGTGAGACTTACACACTGAGCTTGAAGTTGTAAAAGGAAATTCCCTTCTAGAAAGATCTTATAGAGTAAAAATATATTATTTGTTTTTTCAAGTGATAAGAAAAAATATTTGGAAAGTTTTTAAATTTTTTTAAAAATTTGGATAAGAGAATTAACTTCTTACACTTATTTTAAAGTTTTACTACTTTTGACTGCATAGTAATTATATGGTCATTGCAAGAAAACTAATGGTGGCATTTGTTGACATTCTTTAAACAACTTTTTAAATAAATAGTTTAATTTGCCAAAAAATTAGGTATATCACACAGCTCTTTGCGTCTTTTTTTTATGGTGATAAAATGCACATCCCATAGAACATCCTCTTAGTGTGTTTTATGTCTACTAAACACCACCATCTTCATTACTGTATTCATCTTGTAAAGCTGAAATTATGTAGAAATGATGTAACACTGTTCTGTCTCTCTTTCTCCCTTCTCCCCTTCCCAATTCAATCGTAGTTCCTTCTTGTGTGTCCAACTCTTATTTTTTATTAAAAATAATTTTTCATGAAACGTGTCCTGATCATGGGTTCCTCTCCCTCAACTATTTCCAGATACTCATCTCTTCTCCACACATCTACTTCCAAACCATCTTTCTCTCTGTCTTTTAGAAAATAAATAGGCATTAAAAAGTAAACAGAAATGAGTGAAAAAGCAGAAGAAACACGTAAACACACACACATGTGCACACACACATATACACAAAATAATAAATCCCAAAACCATTGTATATAAAAAAAATTAGTAAGGTTATAAAGAAAAAGGCCCAAACAAACCAGTAAAAGAACAAAAAAAATCTAACCTCTAAAAATAAAACAAAACGGTTCATTATTTGTTGACCATTTATTACTGTTGGGCATGTACCTGCCCTTTAGCATGCCTTGAACACCCAGTGAGACTCTTTTGGTGAAAACTAAGTTTTCCTTCGTCCGCGGCTGACACTTGGACACTCAGACCCCAGCTAACTGGGACGTGTGGAGACCTGGTGCATGCTTCTCTGTGAGTTCATATGGGCATTAGTCTCGTTGTATCGGTCAGACACTGTTTTCTTGTTGTCTTCCACCTTCTCTGGTTCTTACAATCTTTATACCTCCTCTTCTGCAGAGTTCCCTGAACCCCAAGGGGAAGGGGTCTGATGAAGACATACCACTTAAGGTCTCTCGTCCAGTTGAAGTCTTCCCTTTATTAGTTCTTTTCTCCTGTATGAGAAAATATTCTCTGATACCGGCTGAGTGAGACACTGATCTGATTCCCAGACTGATGTAGCCAATAGGTTCCAAGGTTAGAGAGCGTTTCTAGATGGGCAGCTCACAGAAAGGAATGGGAATGGGTTCAGTGAGGGGCAGAGTCAGAACATGTGCACGAGAAGGAGGAGGAGTGCTCTTAGAGAATCTCAGTCGCACGTTCTAAGTCTACAGTTGTTACCTCTCTTAAGTCGCTCACACAAGTGGAACAGTATCACACAGGACTTGCATTTTTGTCACAACTTACTCAAAGTAATGTTGTCAATGCACATTCATCTGCGTATATGTTTGTACCTTCGTAAGACAGAATAAACATCCAATATATGTATATACAGAAAAATACACATATATAAATAGATTTTTATTTATATATTATTTATATTTATAGGAATATAATAATGTGTATATAATATGTAATATATTCATATTCCTAGCCAGTCATAATTTCCTATTGCTAAATGCTTTTGACTCTAGTGGAAACCCAAAATGGAACTGTTACATTCTCTGCTGATATTATTTTTTGATTGGGTTTCCATAGTGTCTTAGTACTTCCTTCATCCACACGCAGTATACATGTGTTCTAATTGTTTCGTATACTTTATATAACTTGTTATTTTGAGTTATGGTAGTAGACATCTTAATGTTGTGGTGGTTTTCTGATGTATTTGTTTTTATTTTTATGTTTTGTGAATTTTGTACATGAATGCTGGATTCACATCATTTCCACACATTGTCTTCCATAAGCTCCCCTGTGTCACCAGACCCATGATTTCATATACAGTGAGAATTACATATACTAATAGGGGCTTTAGCCTTGGAAAACATTGATATTTTTTACTCTGTCATTAGCCTGTTGACTGTTTGTATATTTTTATGTAAGGATGAGGCTTTATGAAACTTCCCTTATCTATTGGGATCAACTGGTATGGACGTTATCTAGGTCTTGTTTAGCAATATGCTGTTGATATAACAGAGTTATACCTTCCCTACTATTTCTAGAAGACACTATCTCACTGCAAGAGGTTTGGTCTTCTGGCTCTTACAATCTTTCTGTCTCCTTTTCCCTACCATGTTTTCTCAGTGTTATGTGTAGAGATGATATTCAAGAGGAACCAACTGGGGCTATGTATATTGAATGATAATACTCTCCACAGGAGCCATAGACTATCTTACGAATACCCAGTGCCAAGCTAGGAATTCTGCTTCAGTTGTTTATTTGAAAGACCTCTAAAGTACAATATAAGCTAATGCCAATGTCCTTGGTTTTCTCCCAGAATTGAAGGAAAGACCCTAATGTTGAACCACACACACAGAGCATAGAAAATAGAAGAATGGAGCAGGTACTGTCCTGTGAGCCTCCTCAACTTCATGGTCTAAAGGTGCTATATAAGCTACCAAAGGAGAATAGCAATCAATAATCCTACCAGGCTATAAAACCAATATACTACAACAATAACTCGCCTGACAAGATATCTCCAATTGTGAAATAGTGAAATTTTTATCTTGAGGATAATCAACAGTCTTCAACAGGATAGAGTTAATGCTTGTCACTGTAACCGATACAATGGCTAGAGAGGCCATAACCCTCCAGAAGAACCCACTACTGCTTATTTCTTCCTTGTTTTCTAAGTATTTATCCTCATACCCACAGAGAACTTTAGCTTCAGGAAGCTTAAAGGAGCTTCATTTTTGTTACAGATAGAGGCTACTACAAAGATCTACCACTGATCAATGCCAATGACAGTGGAGTGGCAAGGCCCAGTTAAGTCCTGGTGCAGCTTCTGAGGAAATCAATGTGGAACATTTCTCAAACGTCGAAGTTAGATCTACTATTTCACACGACCGAGAACTATATTAAAGGACCCTCTTATATCCTACTAGAAAGAAACTCTCAGCCATGTGCAACACCATCCTATTCACAATAGCTAGGAAATGTAGCAGGCTTCATTGTCTACCAACTGTGAATAAATTCCGTACACAAACAGAGTGGAATTCTCCCGAGCTGTAAAGAATAATGACGTCATGAAATTGGAGGTAAATGGGTGGACCTAGAAATTATTATGTGGAGTGATGTAACCACGACCCAGTGAGACAAGTACTGTGATGTTCTCTCTTATATTTTGATCCTAGTTGTGGGTCTTTAGATATGAATGTGTAATCTGGAGTAATTTCAGAAGCCACTGAAGTAGAAAAGGATCATGTTAGGAAGGAGTAACATGGACGTTTAGAGAGAAGTATAGCAGGACACAGGGACTAGGAAAAGAAAAGGTGAAAAATGTAGTGAGAGATTTTAACTGGGAATGAGAAAGGAAGGTAATTCAAATGGAGGGTAACGATGAAGAAGAAGAAATAAATAACATTAAATATAGTTGATAAAGCCATAAAGAAATCTTTTAGTTTATATGATTGCCTAAAATACATATATATATATACATATATTTTTATGTACACAGAAACACAAACCAAATATGCATATAGTCACACTTTCTATTATTATTTATGAATAGTACTAATTATTGTATACTAATATAATGATATATGGTTTTAATTTAATATTCTATGTAATATTAGTGATATTTAATACTTTTTCATCTACATATTATTCCTTGGTATATATTTTCTGCAGAAACAACCATTCAAAATCTTTGTCTATACTTGAACCAGATTGTAGTGTGCCATTGAGTTTTCAGAATTGCTTTCATTTCTTTTTGTTTTGTTTTGTGAATATTTTTTCATTTTTATTTTTATTTTTCAAATAATTTTTTCAGAGTACATCCTCCCATTGTTATCCTCCCACTTGTGTTTTCCCATTCCCCCCCACTTCCTCTTTTATCCTATTACCTCCCCTAGACCTGTGACAGAAGAGGACCTCCTCCCCTACCATATGATCACAGCCTATCGTGGCTCATCCAGATAACCTGCTTCCCCTCCAGGCCTCCTGACCACGGAGAAGTGGTAAACTGGGGACACCAGAGTTCATGTCAGAGGTAGTCCTCACTATCCACACAACCGTGGAGAACATGCTGTCCATTGGATGGACATGAATAGGGTGTCCAGAGTTACTACATGCATTGTCCTTGGTTGGTACAGCAGTTTGCGCAGGCCCCAGGTCCGCTAGCCTTGATGGTCTTCTTAAAGGGTTCCTGGACCCTACAAATCCGTCTATCTCCCCATTCTTCCATACCACTCCCACCAGCAATGAAAGAGTATTCCCTTTTCTCCACATCCTCACCAGTAGGTGCTGTCACTTGAGTTTTTGATCTTAGCCAATCTGATGGGCGTAAGATGGGATTTCCGAGTCGTTTAGAGTTGCATTTCTCTGATGACTAAGGATGTTGAGCATTTCTTTAAGTGTTTCTCAGACATTCAGTAATCCTCTGTTGAGAATTCTCTGTGTAGCTCTGAACCCCACTTCCTAACTGGGTTATTTGGTGTAAATGTAGGGTTGTTGAAGATCCTTTCCCAGTCTGTAGAATATCACTTTGTTCTGTTGATAGTGTCCTTTTCCTTACAGAAGCTTTTAAGTTTCATGAGGTCCCATTTATTTATGTTGACTTTAGAACCTGGGCTGTTGGTGTTCTGCTCAAAAAGTTGTTTCCTGTGTCAAAAAGTTCAAGACTCTTCTCCACATTTTCTTTTAGTGTATCTGGTTTTGCTTTAGTTCTTTAATGCACTTGGACTTATGTTTTGTGCATGGTGATAAATATGAATCTACTTGCATTTTTCTACAGGTAGCCATCCAGGTAGACCAGCACCATTTATTGAAGATGCTATAACTTTTCCAGTGTATAGATTTAGATTCGTTGTCAAAAATCAAATGTCCATGGCTGGGTCTTTGATTCTATTTCATTGATCAATCATCCTGTTGCTCTGGAAGTACCATGCTGTTTTAATTACTGTTGCTCTACAGTACAACTTAAGATCATGGATGGAGATTCTTCTTTTATTGTACAAGATTGTTTTTAGCTATTCTGGGTTTTTTATTTGTTTGTTTTTTGTTTTTCCATATGAAGTTGAAAACTGATCTTTCAAGGTTTTAAAAAACATGTGTAGGTATTTTGATAGAGATTTCACTGAGTCTGTACATTGCTTTTGGTAAGATGGCCATTTTTACCATGTTAACTCTCCTTATCCACAAACAAGGAAGATATTTCTATATTCTGATATTATCTTCAATTTCCTTCCTCAGAAATTTCACATTTTTTTCATACAAGTCTTTCACTTGCTTGGTTAGAGTTACATATAGATATTTTATATTGTTTGAAGTTTGTAGTTTCTCTAATTTCTTTCTCAGCATGTGGAGGGCTATTGACTTGTTTGAGTTGATTTTGTATCTAGCCACTTTGCTGAAAGTATTTATCAGCTGTGGAAGTTCTCTAGTGGAATTTTGAGGGTCATTTTTGTGCACTATATGATCTGCAAATAAGGATAATTTGACTTCCTCCTTTCTGACATGGGTCCCTTTTATCTCCTTTTATTGTCTTATTGCTCTAGCTAGAACTTCAAGTACTATATTGAAGAGATATGTAAAGAATAGGCAGTCTTGTCTAGTCCCTGATTTTAGTGAAATTTCCTTGAGTATCTCTACATTATATTTGGTGTTGGCTATTGGCTTGCTGTATATAGCCTTTATTATATTTAAGTATGTGCCTTGTATCCTTGACCAAGACTGAATGAGTGTTGGGCTTTGTGAATTCCTTTTTGGCATCTAAGGGATGATCATATGTTTTTATCTTTCAGTTTGTTTATATAGTGGGTTACATTGATGGATTTATATAATGAACCATCCCTGCATGCCGGGGATGAAGCCTATTTGGTCATGGTGATTGATATCTTTGATGTGTTCTTGGACTTGGGTTTGCAAGTATTTTATTGAATATTTTTGCAGCAGTGGTCATAAGAGAAATTGATCTGAAATTCTCTTTCTTTGTTGGGTCTTTGTGAGGTTTAGGTATCAAGGTGACTGTGGTCTCATAGAATGAGTTTAGTAATGTTCCATTCATTTCTATTTTGTGGAGTAGTTTGAAGAGTATTAGTATTAGCTATTCTTTGAATGTTTGGTAGAATTCTTTGCTGAAACCATCTGGCCCTGGGCTATTTTTGGTTGGGAGAATTTTGATGACTGTTTCTATTTCTGTAAGAGAAATTGGACTATTTAATTTTTTATCTGATCTTGATTCAACTTTGGCAATTGGAATTCATCAAGAAAATTGTGTCTTTCCTTTAGATTTTCAAATTTTATGGCAAAAAGGCTTTTGAAGTATGACCTATTGATTCTTTGTATTTCTTCAGTGTCTGTTGTTATGTCTCCCTTTTCATTTTTTATTTTGTTGATTAGGATAATGTTACTTGCCCTTTTAGTTAGTTTGGCTAATGGTTTGTCTAGCTTGTTGGGTTTTTTTATCTTGTTGATTGTCTCAAAACCAGCTCTTGGTTTTGTTGATTCTTTTAATTGTTCTCTTTGTTTCTAATTTATTGATTTCAGTCTTGAGTTTTATTATTTCTAGCCATTTACGCCTCTTAGGTGTTTCTGTTTCTTTCTTTCTTGTTTTTTTCCCAAGGGCTTCCAGTTATGTCGTTACGTTGCCTATATGAAATGCTTCTCATCTCTTTATGAAGGCACTTTGTGCTATGAACTTTCCTCTTAAAATTGCTTTCAATGTGTCCCATTAATTTGGGTATGTTGTACCTTCATTTTCATTAAATTTTAGGAAGTCCCTAATTTCTTTATTTCTTCCCTGACCCAGTTGTCATTGAGTAGAGAGCTGTTCATTTTCCAGGTGTGTGTAGGCTTTTTGTTATTTCTGTTGTTGTTCAAGTCCAGCTTTAGTTCATGGTGATCTGACAGGATACAAGGTATTATTTCAATCTTCTTATATCTGTTGAGACTTGTTTTGTGACCTACTATGTGATTAATTTTGGAGAAGGTTCCATGAACTGCTGAGAAGAGGGTATAATCTTTTTTGTTAGGGTGAAAAGTTCTGTAGACATCTGTTAGGTCCATTAGATTAATGGCATTGGTTACTGTCATTATTTTTCAGGTTGGCTTCTGTTTTACTGGCCTATTCTTGGGTGAAGGTGGGATGTTGAAGTTTCCAAATATTAATGCATTGGAATTGATGCATGGTTTAAGCTTTATTAATGTTTCTTTTACAAATGTGGATGCCCTTGTATTGGGGGAATAGATCTTCAGAATTGTGATGCCATCTTGGTTAAATTTTCCTTTGAAGAGTATGAAGTGTCCTTCCTCATATCTTTTGATTAATTTGATTGAAAGTCTATTTTCTTAGATATTAAAATGGTGCACCAGTTTGTTTCTTGTGTCCATTTGCTTGGAAGACCCTTTTCTAGCCTTTAATTTGAGGTAACAGCTAGCACTGTGGCTGAGAAGTGTTTCTTGAAGGCAGCAGAATGCTGAGTCTTGTTTATGTATCCATTCTGTTAGTCTGTGTCTTTTTATTGGAGGGTTGAGACCATTGATGTTGAGAGATATTAATGACAGTGACTATTAAGTCCATTGCTTTTGGTGTTGGTTGTGGCAGACTATTTGTGTGTTTGGTTATGTTTTGCACAATGCAGTTATCTACTTCTTGTGTTATCCTGGTTGCAGTTAGTCACTTTCGGTTGGAGTTTTCATATCTAAGATATACTACATTTTTAAATCTCTCTATGTTGCCTTTTCTCTATAATTATGTGTTTGATGTATGTTAAATCTTCACATGCCAAATTTCTCTTTCCTTCTGTTACTTTTTCTTTGCTGTATATGTATCAATCATTGAGAATTCCAAGTCTGAAATGAAACTATATTTTAACTCTTAAAATTGAGAAAATGTACATAATTATGTCTCTGTTAGATGCCTCCGAATGGTTAGGAATTATGTAATGTACAAATTGGGGTGGGTATAACTGTCTTCTTAAATGCTATCATATTTTTTGGAGGAAACATATAAAAATCAGTCCCTCTACTTCTTTTCACATCTATAATATATTATTATCATCTGTACTCTCTCTACTATACCAAAGAATATCAAAACTAATTTCTCTTTTATCCCTTTTGTATGGTTCCTACTAGTGAAACTTCCCTTAGTTTGCTCCTCCTCTGGTCTCCCTAGCCTCTGGTAATGACAGTTCTGATCTCAACTTTAATGACATCAGTGTTTCACTCCAAACATGAGTGAAGTAATTTAGCCATTGTTTTCCTGTCTCTGACTTATTTAAGTTAGTTTAATGATCTTCAGATTCCTCTGTATTATCACACATGACACAATTTCATTCTATATGGTGGATAACTTATGTTTCATTTCATTTTCATAATGTATTCATCATCTTAAAAATATTAAAATTGGTTCCATTTCACCACTTCATATCTCTTATTAACAGTAGTATAAGGATTATGAAGAGGAGATCTCATTCAGCATATTGTTCTGCATTAGTGTGGCTGTTGATTTTGCTGTGATTTTATGTGACAGTCTTTTGAGAAACTTCTTTACTCTTTTCTGTAAAAGACAGGCTACTTAACATGCCAACATCCACTTTTCTCCATATCCTACCATTACATGGTATCTCTAGTTGTTATATAACCATAATTACTGTTGCTACAATGTTCTTGATGTGAATTTTGAATACATTAGCGATGTTAACTTTTTATAGCATTATTAATTGAAAATATTGTGATCTTCAGAATGTATCCATGAGACATTTGTCATAGATAAAAGCAAAGTTACTACTTGAAGGAATCTATACAAGCTTTGTACTATATTTTGAAGTTATGTATTATAATGCCTCTTTTATTGTATTTTTTGATCCTTCTAGCAATTCAAGCTATTTGAGCTATATCAAGATACTTGAAGCTATTCTGGACTTTTTAGCTGTTCCATATAAAGTTTCAAATAGATTTATGATGCTCTGTGAAGAATGTTGTAGATAGTTCTATAGGGAGTGTGCTTAATTCAGAAGTAGCTTTGGGTACTGCAGCATTTTAGCAGCATTACCTCTTCCAATCTGTAAACAGGAGATGCCATTTCATTTCTTAAGCAAGCATTGGTGTTTTCCCACTTTTAATTGTAGAGCATGTTATCTCCTTAGAAAGTTTACCTCTGTAGCTAGTATGAATGTGATTGTTTTCTTGGTTTCTATTTCATATTATTTCCTACTGGCAAACAGTAACATTACTGTTTCTGTATAGTAATTTTTAACCTGAAAACGTGTATCATTATGTTTGTGAAATGAATTGGACTTTAAGTTCTGAAACAGAGAACTTAAAAGCACACAGCAACATGTCATTGATACCCTCACTATTCACACTTACCTTCTTTTGAAACAGGAATTCTGTATATAGAACAGAGATTGCTTAGACTCACGCTGTGAGTTACTGTTTCCAAATGCACTTTTAGGCAACTCTATAGTAAAATTTTCACATAAAAATAAGTACAGTAAATTTGTTTAAGTATTCAGAAGCATAGAAAAAGATTCATGGCAATCTGTCACATTGAAAGCTGCAATAACAAAATTTAGGCCAACAGGAAGCAGCCCATAAAACTGAAAAAGTTTCAAACAACTATGATCACTTGAAGACCTTAAGGTAATGATTACACCTTAATGGTTATAGTTGGAAAAGTGACTCTCTTGTATGACAAACACATTGTTATATTCAACAAGAGTGTTCACTCAGTGGTTAAGAGCCTTCATTGTTCTTGCAGAGGACCTCTTGCAGGGGTTTGATTCCACATACCCACATGAGAGCTGACAATTCCCATCCCAGGGGATCTGATGCTCCCTTCTGACTTCTGCAGGAACCAAGGATACACATGGTGCACATACAAACATACAGGCAAACACTACTCACATAAAATAAATAAATCCAAGTAAAAAGTTATAATACAGTTTTTGCTAGATTTTTACAACATAGGCCTATGTGGCAAGAAAAGATGTTTTTCATTATCGACTTTACTTTTAAGCTTAAAGAATTAATGTGTGTTGTCTCCTGGATGGGGAGACCTGGCAGCACTCAGAGGAAGGATAGCAGGCTACCAAGAAGAGACTTGATACCCTATGAGCATATACAGGGGGAGGAGGTCCCCCTCAGTCACAGTCTTAGGGTAGGGGAGTAAGGGGAAAATGGGAGGGAGGGAAGAAGGGGAGGATACAAGGGATGGGATAACAATTGAGATGTAATATGTATAAATTAATGAAATATATTTTAAAAATGAATTAGTGTGTGTGAGTGGGGTGAGATGGGGCAGGATTTTGTGTCAACTTTATTCCAGAAAGATAGTTTTCCCAGAAATCTTTGCTTCTTTGTGTCACACCAGAGCTAAATCCAAATTATAAGATTATGAGATATAGATCCTTTAAGCAAAAAACACCAATTGAACATTGGTGCAGTGTGGGGCACTGGAGCCCTTTTGGTGATGGGCTCCCTGCAGGCTTCTGGTGATGCCTCCTCTTGTCAGCCCCAAAACACGTGGTACTTACTGTTTGTGATTCATCAGGTGGTCTGGGTGGTGGTACAGATGATTCTATATGATCATGGAATTGGGCTTGATTATTCTCATCCTTGTGTTAGAGCAAATCCTGCACAGTCTCAAGGAAATTGTCATCAACATGCCTGAGCAATAAACTGAGACTCTTGACAGTGTAATTCTGCAAATAGATGGAGTTTTTATCTGCTTGTTAGAGACCATGGACCCTAACAAGGCAAGTTATGGTGTGGAAGACCCTGAGTATGCTGTCACCCAGTTAGCTCAGATGACTGAAATCAGAGCTTGGCAAACTCTCTCTGGAGTTTTTCAGGAGCACGAATCCTTGAATGCCACATTGTTGATGCCATCAACCAGGCTGGAGACTGCTGGGTTATTCAGGGCCACATTAGGAGATCAACGCTATTCATTTGCTACCCCAAGTGAAAGAGTCTATACACCTACAGGTAGAGGCTGATCGGTGGAAGTGGTCCAGATGTCTAGAGTCTGAAGACACACTAGAGTCCACTATCAATGTGGCAGAGGGGAAGAAACAGACCCAGATTCTGGCATCTGAAGCAGGAAAAGCTGAAACAAATAAACCAGGCAGCAAGAGAAGCCAGTAAAGTTTGGGCCATGGCCAAGGTGAAGCAGTTCGAATCCTGACTCAACCTAACCCAACCCAACAGAGATGCTGCTGCTTCATTGGCTCTGGCTGAGCAACAAGTCAGCAAGTTCTCCCAACTCGTCAAGGATTCCAATACAGTCCTACTGCCTTCCAATACCAGTGATATCATGAGTATATGACTGAGGCCATGGGTCTGCATGGGGCTCTCACTAAAGCCCCATTTTCTTCTGGGAGCTCAGAACTCCAGAAAAAACAGCAGAGATATCCAGGCTAGAGATGCACGCCTTGAAGAACTGAGTGGAGTCAAGCCCAGTTAATGAAAGCTAAGCCTGGGAGTCTGGGGAGTGGAAACATTATTCTCAGATTTGGCTCTAGTATCTGTGCCAACAATTATTTTTCTATTTGAACTTAAAAATCATGTAATAAACTCAACAGTGCCAAATTGAATTTTTTTTAAAAAACTAGAAAAAGAACACACATGGACTAAAAAAAAAAAAAAAAACACTTCTCATTGTGCGATATGGATTTAGAAAAGAAGATGAAAGCAGGGACTATATAGTCCCATCAGCTGCTAATTGCTGGCACCCTCTCAGCACATTAGCAATAAATAATATGTCACTATCTTTCTTTGGGTGTTTAAGAAAAAAATTCTATGATAATTGTTATATAATATCAGTATTGTCTTTGACCTATGTGTGGGTGCAAAGTAGTACATGTTTGCGCTTGCACCTGTAGAGGCCAAAGACCAACACTGGGTGATTTCTTCTAGCACATTCCGTCTTATATATTTTGTGGCAAGATCTCTCACCAGATGATTAGCTCACTCTTTTAGCAATACCAGTTTGCCATTGAGATCTAGCAGTCTGTCTGTTTCATACCACCCACCATAGGGCTTAAAGAGCCACACGACCACATCTGGCTTTTACTTGTGTGCCTATCTGACTCGAGACTCTGATGTTTACGTTGCACATACTTCATCAACAGGGCTTCTGTTTTCCTAGTCGATTAGACTTTTGGTGTGTTATAAGTTAACTAAATACTTGCTTAGATTAAGGAAGGGGTTGCATTCAGTTTGCCGGAAAGATCTTTATTAGCAATATGTTTGTTACACTCTGCACCAATGATTTGGATATGCTACATATCATTATAATAAAATAGAAAATGCCTAAAAGATCCATCCTACTATGCTAGTCAGTGGTGAGATTTCTCTCTGATCTATCCCAAGTGCTCCCTGGAGACTCACTTAAGCTTTCTTCCTTCCAGTATTAATTGAGATTTTTACTTAGGTAATGAATATTCTGGAGGTTATCGCCTCCAGAAGTGATGGCAGTATCTCCTTCTACACTGCTCTAGTGGGAAGTGACTAATAAGAGACATGCACATTATGGGCTCATTTTATATAAGGGGTGTTTTAGGAAAATTTGAATTTATTCTCAGCCTTCAAACACCTTACACTTTAATTTGTCAAATTTGGAGTTTAATAAAATTGGATGTATTCTGAAAAGAATTAATGAGACACAGAGAAGTCTACAAAAGAGTTGTCCTTATACTTTCTTTCCTATTTCTATGGATTCTAAAGTATTGAGAATGCATTCCATTCTGAATTACCCAGTTCTTTGACCTTAGAAAGTCTTGCACTTATTTTTTTTTATTGACATCCATCCTGCTTCTTGCCCCTGTCCTGTGCAATGAGTTCCATCCTGTCCCACTTTCACTGTTTTCTTCAAGTCTTACCTCTTTTGGTGCAATAGCTGTGGACTGATCCCACCCAGTTGTAATCAGGTAGCAGTCAGGACGTTAGTAAGTGTTCAGTCAGTAAGTAATGGAAACAAGTTGTGATCAAGGCAGGAGGAGCCGTGTTTCCAGAGCATTAATACCCAGAGACAAGACACAGAAACATGTAATGTCAAAATATGCAATTGAAATTTCATAACGGAAATTATTATCACAGAGGATAATTTCAAAAGAAATGGATTTTGTGGTCGGTTTATTCACCCCTTATCGATCGCGGAATCCGAAGACAGAGGTTTAATTCAGTTAAGTGAGCATTCTATGGTAGAATACTAAAGTTTCCTGATGGCAATGATATTCCAGCTGTTCATCATATCTCTCCTACAGTCCCTGCTTACACTTGATTAGTGAAGCCAAGGTGGCTCCAGTTCGGTATTGTAGTTGCTAAATGAATATCTTCCCATTTGTCCATCCACCACACCATATTTTTGGATAAAGCGGAACATTCCTTAAGCTCCAAATCAATACTAAGTGATCTAAAAGACAGTAATTTGTGTTTGGTAAGCTTTTATAATTTAACCTACAGATAACAGATACATTTCTCACAATTTCATGCTCTCAAGGGATTATCAACTTATTTCAGATTGGCACCTCAGCATGCATGAGACATGGAAGCAGGGTGTCCCAAGGGCAAATCTTAAGGCTTTGCTATTTCCTTGAACTTGCATGTGTAAAATTTGTGCTTGTGTGAATTAGCAAAATGTTGCAATATATTATCTAATTGTATGCATATCTCTATAAATTTTATATAATACATAGCATTAAAGATAATATTAACCAAAATTCTTTCTGTGTTTTGTGTGTTACTCTGTCATATTAATGACATATTATGAAAGCAGGGATTTGAGGGCAATGTGTGAATCAATCACTGAGTAATTTAAAATATCACCTTCAGTTTTAAAAATAATATCAAGCAATATATACAAGAAATAATGATTATTTTCTTTGTAGTGGGAGGCCAGCAACAATTTTCAAAGAAATTTTAGTTAAATAAATAAGAATTCCTTTATCTTTAAAACTGACTACTCAGGGAAGCTTATTTTTTTCTCTTGTAAATGATATCACAGTTCTCGAAGTGATGTGATGTTTAGTGTTCTTCTAGAAAATACTTCATTGTATTATTTGATCGTTGTAGGCAGAAAAATGGTCCTACAACAATCTCCATCTCCTAACTCCTGAACTTGAAGAACAAGAACTTAATAGACAAGAAGTGAATGTCAGATGTTTCAAACAGGACAGCTTGTCTTAATTATCTGTTCAGCTTACTTGTCATATTCTTTAATGATATAGGGGCATGCGATTGAAAGAAAGACATGTGGTCACAGGGCAGTATTGGAAATCACCCTGAAAATGACTGAACCGGCTTTTTGCCAGCTTTGCATACAGAATCACAATGGGTCAAAGACTCTTGTCACAGTCCTGAGGACAGAGGAATCTTCTCAGTAGCTTCCAGAAAGGAATGCAGTCTTGCTGACACTATGACTTTAGCCTAGGGATATCTTTTCCTGTTTGCGTTCTTGAATTTTAAGATAAATTTAGACTGTTTAAGCCATTAAATTTGACATTTTACTCTACAGAAGTAATAGAAAGTTAATGCTTTAACTGGGAGAAGAACATCTTCACCACAAAGTCAACGCTGGTTTTGCCTCCCTCATTACCATCTTATTTTGGCATACTGAATCAGAAGTAAGATTTCTCATGATGCTTATGTGAATTGCTAAGAGTCTTAGAACCTCCTCAGAGTGCACCTATCCAAAGAAACAACAAAATTAGTGAACTACTTTTTTTAATCAAGTGATTTTCAATTTGCTTAAAAGATATTTTTGGTTGGGAAGTGGGTAATAAGACCCTCAAGAGTTACTTCTTTTTCTTTTAGCTTTAATGTGTAACGAGGCTTTTTAACAGTTTTGGAACTCTATTAAAAATGAACTTTTAAAGGTGTCTACATAATTCCATCAAACTAAAATTCTGTTATGTTAAATATTTCTAGATATAAATGGACCATCTGCTCTCATTTGGATACATGTCTTTTTTTCTACATAGAAGCGCATACCTACAGTATTCATTTTTCATAACCTGACAAATTATTTTTAACAGTTTCCCTAAAAGATGAGACCAACATAAGCCATAAATGTGAAGTATAAAATTTCTTAAAAGAAAATAAAAGTTAACACATTAAAAATTATATGAAAAAATAAAACGTATCCTGAATGAACCTCAATTGTGTGTATTGGGGATTAGTAACTAATGTACATTACAAAATATAAAATTAATGATACTTTGAAATCTTTTTCATATGATAACTACTTAACAATCATTGATTACTTAGGTATTATAAATGTTGCTAGTTATTACTAAAAAACCAAGATATGAAGACTAAGACAATATTAGGATATGAAATCCAAGTCGGCTTTACTTGCAGTATGTACTTCACACAAAATCAGACAGCTTTGTATTCAGTGTTTATCAGCAACAACATTTAAAAGTGTACAAGTCTGTATGTAGATATTAGGTGAGAAAGCACAGAATCAAGAATGAGGCTGAGAATGACTGCTTCATAGTCCCCAGAGGAGACAAAGCAGATAAAATGTGCCTTCAGTCCTAATGAGACCAGACAGTTTCCTAGAAGTCCCTATCATTGACAAACTACAGACATCTTGCTCAATACAGAAGAGACAACTTAAAAGGTAAAGAAGCAATGGTGATGCTTTAGCCTTGTTGCCCAGTACATCAGGAACTGCTCACATGTGGGTATTGATTTCTTGAAAAGTGACCATATGCAATTAATGTGTCTGGAGACCATAAAGTGCATAGGATATTTAAAGATAATACCAAAAATACTTTGTGTCTCATCATTTTATTTACTTAAGGGCATGCTATTATTATTATTTAAATATATTATTTGAAAACAACATATCATATGCTCCTTTCCCCTTCCCTACTCTCTCATTCCCTCTCTTCTCTTCCCTTCATTCTCCTTTTCTCTCTTCCTCTCTTTCCACTCCCTTCTTCTGCTCAGCTCTCTTCCCTCCCCTTCTCTACCATTCCTGTCTACACTTTTATGGAGTTCTTTTTGAAAAGGAACCCTCAATTTAATGATTGGCCTGTGGGCAAACCATGGGCTTCATTTTCTTGATGAGTGGTTGATGTGGGAAGACCCCGATCACTCTGACAATGCCTGCCCAGGGCTGGGGGTCCTAAGTGCGTTAAGTAAGCAGGCTCAGTAAACCATGAGGAACAAGCCAGAATGCAGCACTGCTTCCTAGCCTTGGCATTAAATTCTGCCCACAAATCCCTGCCTGGAGGTCCCATCTGGATGACAAACTATAATACGAAATAACCCATCCCTCCCAAGTTGGTTTTAGTCATGGTACAATATTAGAAACATAACTAAGACTATGTTTCAGCTTTTGTCTTGAGGACATGTTACATAGTATTTTAAATGACTTAGATATGTTAAATCATTTGAATATGGAGTAAATTCTTAAAAATACTTATTAAAAATAATTATTAAATTATTTTTACTCTTGTTTATATTTTTCAGCTGGAAGGTGAAATTACATAATTTTATAATGTACAATATAATATTTTACGATACAGATACATGGTTGAATGATAGACTTAAATAAACAATAAGGGCATTGTTGAACATAGTGAAACATATCATACAACGCCTATGACATCTTCCAAAAGCACACTGATATAGTCATTACAAACAGTAACATTTCTGTGCATGGATCCTCTGAAACTTACTGTCCTTGCTTAACTGTAAAGATGCATCATCAGATCAATATTTCTCTAGCTAATGAAAACAACCTGTTTACTGCTTTGACATCAATTTTCAACTTCTATTTGGAATCTTTTCATGTTATGAGTATGATAAGCAGAAAAATTTAAAACTAGAACTCCGGTCACCACAGAAGGGCTGACTCAGTTCTTAAGAACAAGACTAGGGTTCTTATCATCCATGTTTGACAGCTCACAACTACCTGTAACCCTAGCTCCAGCACACTGTAGCAAGAACACACACAGACACACACTCACACACACACACACACTCACACACTCACATATAGAAATAAAATATGGCTTACCAAAACACAAACTTGAATATGTTGTTCACTTTCTATTTGCATTGAGTGGGTTGTGGTTAGAATATGTGTTTGAAAATTTAAATCTGCACTAGGAAACATCAGCCTTTAAAATGCTTTTGTGTGCAAGATTACGAAAAAATGTGTGTGGTTGCTATTTAAAGATGCTTTGGCACACTATTCTTGGCATTTGGTCATGAGCCTAGCCTTTAATGGCCGAGCCGTGCCTCCAGCCTGGCTCACTATTCTTTACAAAGCTAGATAATAACACGGTGTGTCACACTTTGTGTTGCTGCCAAAATAATATTTTTAACCAAACATGGGCATTTAAGGAAGTGATAGGCATATTATTTCATCACACATAATGTGTGTGGTGTAGAAGTTCAAAACCAGTTGTATGAATATGCTTACCCAAATTCTTTTAAGTCTATATAACATAACTCTAAAATAATCATTTTTCTCAACAAGGCTTTCACTTACATGAAAATTGATATAGCAAGCAACACTCAATCTCACCAAGCAAGCAGATAAAGAAAATGTGAACTGCTGTGAACTGGCCTTCGATATTTTTAGGCAAGAAAACATATAAAATTTAATAATGCCTTGTATTATTCTGAGCATTTATTTATAGGAAGGATACAATTTGGTACAAATTTTCAGCCATAGAAATTGACATGGGGTACATGATTTAAGGAACTTAAAATGCTATTAGGTATACATATGAAGTGTAAACAACAATAAATCATATTATAGTGAGAGATAAATTTACTCACAGAACCTAGAACCTACTATAGCACATAAAGACACTTTGGAGCTAGACAGCCTGTACTAGGCAATAGGAATTTCCTCTGTATAGTACTTAGTCCTTTTGTGCCCCAATTCCTGAATTATAACATGAACACAATATTAGTATCTACCTGGTAGAGCTGTTATATTATCTGCATAAAAGACATTGTTGACAATGTTCTTGAAGAGTACCTGTCACATAACAAATTATGTATTTTAAGATAATAAAACAACTGACTGATATGTAATTCTAAACCTATAACATTGCATATAATATATATATCTATATATATATAGTGAAACACTTGGCACAATAATGGTATATTCATGCTGTGAAATAATTTCTATTCATTAAATTATGTGAGCTGTGATAATGTATATATATAGAGAGAAAATGAGGTCATATATCAACTGGATGTGCCATTGGGGTCTGCTTTGTGTATGCAGAGAAAATGACTAAACTGTGTGAATATGATTCCATTTAAGTAAAATTTTGCTTAAAGAAAATTCTATTAGCTTTATTTTTTTCCCAAATGATCCTGAAGTGTGCTTGGAATAAAACTGTGTTGTAATATAAAAGTCATAAATATTAGTTTTCTTTCACAGAAAATGGATATGACACATTGTTGGGACAGTAGATGTTGAAGTGTATTACTGTCTTTCGAGATTAGCAGCATCGCTAATTGATACAAGGCAGATCAGTTCTCTACAATCACCCCTTAACCTACTGCTACAGGAAAGAAAGCAAGCTGCTGCAGGTCAAGCCTGACTAGAGAGCACAGGTGGATATACTGTCCCTAATTAGAGTTCTCTGGACATCATTTTCTTTAACACAAGGCTGAAGAAATATCTGGGGCACTGTTTCGTCAAGACCTGTACTTGGCATAGCATGTTGTTAGACCTTATAAACAATAGATGTAAAATGTTTCAAATGCTAGAATTAGATTCAAGAATAAAATTTCCCTTTTTACAAAAGATGACTATATTATATCACAAAGAGAAAGGGTTGTATAACTCAGTTTTTTTTGTAGAGTTATAGTATTGAAAATATGTTAAAATTGTGTTCCAGCATAATGCCATATATATCCAAACCACAAAGTGTATATACTTGACAAAACGATGACTGAATATAGTATTCAACATATATTTTAATAAATTCTGAAATATAAGGTGAGTTTAAAGAAACATGAAAATCACTTCCAATATAATATTGCTAAACAATCACCAGATGAATGGATTTTATGAGTTAAGTAGAAACTTTGAATATCTTCAAAACATTTCTAATGCCATCAGAGACACTGAGCACTTTTGTATGGTGGTGGATTTTCTAAATACAAGGGCGAAAGAAAGGGGAAAACTAATGCATTATGAAAACCACCATTGTGTTTTAATTTATGTATCTTTAATACACACACACACACACACAGACATATATTGCATTTTGTCTTGACTAAAGTTTTGAGGGGGAGGTTGTTTTACTTCGCTTTGTTTTTTTTTTTTTTTAATAAACAGAGCATTATCAAAATGGACAAAAGAAATAAAAATGAAATGAAAGGACAAAATTTTGGCTATATATTTAAAATTGTTAAAGACAAGAAAGAATCATTAAAATTGTTGATTAAAGAACATTGGTCGAGTGTTCTCTTTAAAGACTACTACACAGTAGACACCCACCTATTTCTTCCCTTTCCATTTAGAATGATGAGATTGGCCAGCAGTTGCCACTTCACATCTCTATTTAAAGTCTTTCTCTGGAATAGATTTAGTGAAAATAGTGAGGAATCAACATACTTATGGCTCAGTCTTCAAGCAAGTACTGTATAGATTTGGTGTTTAGGTGGCCTAACTTATGCAACCCCTGGTGTGATGCTTGAAAATGTTCATTATTCAGGCATAGTAGCTCATCCTCTGGAGTGGTGTAATTATCAGAGTTCTCTAGCTCGCATCTTTTATGGGTTATCCTTCCTCACTATTGCTCTTGTAGCTGGTTTTTATTTTATTTTTGTCTATGCATCACTGGAAAACGTAAGGAAGAGAACAATTAGGTGAAGGACAAAGAAGGAGTCTTTATCTCACCTAATCAGAATAGTAACGTTTGATTCCCAAGTCTTTACAACACAGTAGTGGTTAAAATATCTAAATGCATCTTTCAAAAATTTAATTCAAGTAAGATACTGACAGATTTCAACATGAAAAAAAATCTATAATAGCTTATGCACTAGCAAGAGCAAGTGATACATAACTATAGTGTGATTAAAATTTCAGCCAAGTAACAGAAGAGAAAATTAATATAAAGATGGTCATAAGAGAAGCTAGAATATTTAAATTTACACTCAATAATATCTTCTTTTTAAAAAATTACTCATTAGATTGTAGAGCTTAATGAGGCTTTGTTTCCTTCTGAATTAATCCCAATCTATTCACTCTTTAGAAATTAGTTGACTGTATCTGACATAGAAAAAAAGCCAAACTATGTTTGTGTATTTAGGTAAAGAAGATCAATATTGCAGCAGCATGTATTGGATTTCCGTAATTAATGAGCACAGGACATTATAACAAAAATACAGAAGAATATTGCTAGAGGTGTGAACTCAGCACTCTCACATGGGAGATAATAGCTCTCTCACAGATACTCATATTTAAGATGAAATTGTTTAGAGAAATCAAAGAACCTTTCTAAAGACACAGACGGAATTGAACATTTTATTTAATGAACTGTGAATAGCTTTTTTACTTTATTATTTTCTTTCTATTCAAATAATTAGTGCTGTCAAGATAAAGGCATGGAAAGGAATAGACACTTAAAAATGTATCACGAAACCATGTTCTTATACACAGTGTATACATAAGGCTAGGAGTCAGAAGCTAAAGATATAATAGTAATTTCTCAATGTATTTTGACAGTACTTTTTGTAAGCAAAAGTCAGAAAACTAACTTGAGCTCAAGCAAAACTGAAATGCATTGTCTTGTGTAGTTGAAATTTTCCTAGTTACACACACAGATGGATCCTGAGACTTGAATAATGCCATGAGAATTTAGCCTCATTCTATCCCTGGATAGTGTGTGGGATTCATCCTCACACAGGCCCCAAAACACAGCTGATAAATATCAAGCCAGCAAAAAAGAGGGTGCACTTGGTCTCCTGAGATTCTAGAACAGCCTATAGTAAGCAGCACTATCTCTGATGGCTTGTTCCTTCTTCTTGTCCTCTCTTGGTTTTTTTAAATAGTCATCAAAAGCACAAGCGTTGATTAGAAGCCATATGCCTGCCCTAAGTAACATCAGAGAGTTATTCACACAAGAAAATGAATGGATTTCAGGCAGAAAAAAAAATCCAATGTGTGTAGCAGAACTGAGCAAGCATATAAGTGAAAATAAAATTGGAGCAATTAGGTGTTCAAAAAATAGAGCAATGTTTCTTCTGCTATGTCAGTATGGTGTGACTCAGCACAACTATGATTTATTTATTTAGAGACAGGTTCTAACACTGTAGCGCAGACCTGATGGAATTCACCATGTGGCTTTAACTAGCCTCAAAATTGTGGCAATCTCCTACTTCAGCTTCTTGAGTGTTGGTAACACAGGCATGAGCTACTATGCTGAACTCTACACACCATTTCTGTAAATAAAGTTTTACTGAAACATAGCCAACCCCATTCATGATTTTTTTTTTATCATTGGCTGTTTTTGTTTTGTTTTGTAGTACATCTGCAGACAAAAGTAATAACAGCAGAAGGACTGTGACCTTCAAGTCTACAATACTTACTGGGTCTTTCAAAAATAACAGCATGTTGAGCCCTGCAATAGAGATTTCAGGACAAAATAGTAGAAGTAAGTGGCTGCACTTTACAAAGTAATGGAATTCCAGAAAGCACCCACTTTTGGAGAAAGTTTTCATTGTACTTCTCCAGGAAACCCTTTTCTCTAGTCCCCTCTGCAATAGTCTTAGAGATTTCTGTGGCTGCTCTTAGGGTTCTGCAGAGGGACGGTTTCCTGTACGTTTTATATTATTCAGTATTTGCCCGTTTTTTTTCAGTTTACCCTTTACCATCTTGAAATTTATCTCATACACTTTCTTTGTACATGGACATTACAGTGTTGGCTTTTAAAATTTTTCCAATAGTGGTTCATCTTACATTCCTTGCTTTTGTAATTGAGTAGGGCATATAAGTCTTTGATTCTGACCTGTCCTTCCCTGATAAGGTAGAATACACACTCTCCTTCTGCATTATCCTGATTCTTTCCCAGTTAGGGAGCAATTTGTTATGACAGGACCTAATTGTTTTACCATCATACCAAGACATGTTCAGAACTCCCATTTCAGATATTTTGAGGTTGTTTTCTTAAAAGTGTAATCTTGCAACATTTCTCTATCTATCTGATCTTCTCTATCTTCTGATCTTCATTAAACCATGGTCTAAAATTTGTTAGATGATGTCAATATTGGGGCACATTTTTGAATCACTGCTGTACATTTTCTCCACCAAAAAGTACCTAAGAAGATGTCTTCAGAAGAATAGTTGAGTAATCCTTCATCCTTTTCATGGTAAGTTTCAGATGCTCCTAAGAGGTGGAGTCTGCCTTTATGTAGAAAAGAAACTGGTGACAATGGTTATTCAATACTACAATGAAGAATTGTTGAGGTGTTGCGAAATAAGTTTATACTTGATAGCCTGTAGAGTTCCATCTGTGGGAAGAGAGGAAGGGTTCTAGTTTAAATGTTTGTATGGATCTGAGAATGCCTCCTAATAACAGGGAGACTGGGTAGAGCAGGCTTGCCAGTTTGCTTATGCATAAGTAATATGACTTATCGCCTGAAAATATTATACTTAGAAGCATCAGGTAAAACAGTAACTGATTTATTATTGTCTATGATTCCTAACTGAATGTAACTAACTCAATGGCATTTTTGGTTTTGCTTTAAATTTTTCTGTAACTTTTTTGATTGTTTGTTTCGGTTTTTGTATTTTGTTGTGCTTTAGAGGGAGATAGGGAAAGAATGTGAGTTGAGTAGATGATGAAGTGGAGAAATTAGGGAAGGAAAAACACGCTCAAAATATATTGTCAAAAAAGTGTTTTTTTTAAATTCTATGAAAACAATGTTTCAAGAAAAGGAAGAAAGGAATATTTGAATAAAATATTTTAAAACTCAAAGAAAGGAAAAAACAAAATTTAAAAAAATTCTAGTAGCATCATTGACATATCAAAAAAGCAGTAGGTCAGATACATTATAATTCATTTTACTTAATATGTCAAAGGTATTCTCAATTATTTAAATGTGTATAAACAAATCTTTTAATGGTATACATAGTATTATTTATTTTTCTTATTATTTCTTATCTGAGAATGTGCTTTACATTAATAGTACATCTTAAATTACATGAAAATTGTTCATTAAAATACTTAAATCTTTTTAACTTTCATTAAAAAACTGTCAGTAATAAAAAAATATAACCTATATAAATTGTTCCTAAAAAATGAAGAATTTTCAGTAGTGAAGTCAATTCCCAGATTAATAATAATAATAATTACAATAACAACTGAAATTTATGTTCTTCAGTGAGCATGGCCATGATTAAGTGTACCAGAACCCTGTGTTGAGCACTGAGTTGTGTAGCTAGATGATATGAGTTAGTTTTACAGCTCAAATTGTCAAAGAATATTTAAAACTCATTATATTGTTGCAACCCATACGAGAAGGGAGTACTATAGTTTCTCAATTATATAGAATGGTTGGTTGACATTTGGTATTTTGTGGACTCAGCATCTATTTTAGACCTCTTTTCACAAGATTTTACCTCCTCATATTTAGTGGCATGAGTTGAACCACCATATTTTTTTCTTTTTGAAAATTAGAGTTACTGTGTCATCAGAACTTATCTCAAGATGACCAGCTCTTTTTTGTACATAGTGAATGCACAATAGTCTCTTGTCAGGATTTTTATGAGACCTCAATTTAAATGACCCTGAGTCTGTTGTAGGAAATGGAGGTAAGAGATTAGATTTTTAAGCCCAACTCTCAAGAGTTTCCCTGAGGAAGAACACCTTGTTAAGAATATTCTGCCTGAGCCACATTTAGGCATTTGAACCACCAAGACTATAGAATAAATAAAATGTCATTATTTACCCAGCTGAGTTCTCACTTGTCCCCAGTGCTTGCAATGGTCAATTCACAATAAATATTCATGTAATAAATATCTCAAAGACACTTGATTAGAACATAAACACTGGGAGAAGCTAGCCAAGAACTTAATATACATTCTGTGCCTGTAAAAAATGCATAAAATAATTCAGTAAACAAGGTATGAATGTCAAGCAACAATTTAAAGACGTTCCTAACTGTTAGAGAATTTCAGGAACATATCCAAAACTAGAGCTTCTCTCTCTCTCTCTCTCTCTCTCTCTCTCTCTCTCTCTCTCTCTCT
>OU015758.1:27387026-27406671 GCA_907169655.1 Acomys percivali | reverse complement strand
TCTCTCTCTCTCTCTCTCTCTCTCTCTCTCTCTCTCTCTCTCTCTCTCTCATGCACATATACATATAAATACATTAATTTTAAAAGCATTGAATGTTCATATCATTTGAAACAAAAGAAAACCAAATAACTTTTAACTGCTGAATTGTATTTAATGAGAGGTTTTTCTTTAAAGAAAAATATTAGCTAAAAAGGGTGCAAAGCACAAATGATTGTGGCTAAGTTTAAGGGATATGTCAACAGTGCTCTCAATTTCAAGGACTTCCTCTCAATTGGAAAGAAACAAGGAGGTGCATAGATGTAGAAGCAGAAGAGAGAGATTTGAGACAAGCTAGTATTTTGTTGGTCTTCTAGTTTAGCTGTTGAAAACCCCAAAAGCAGTGTTTGGGATAATTTCAGGTATATGTCACGAGGACTTTAACTAATTTGGACAGAGAATGGACAGGAAATTTTCTATTCTGCTTTAGCTATGATGAGTGCCTTAAGTTCTAAGATGAATGCATGTGTGGCAACATAATAGCTGAGGTGATCAAATAATATTCTGTTTTATATTATATATTTAAATGGGTAAGCATGATCATACATGTAAATTAGATATGATTAAACATGATTCTATATGTATATATTATATGTGAGTAAAATGTAGAAAGAAAAAGTAATTACAAATGGGTTGATAGATTATAACGAAGTTTATTTTTCAGCCATAGAAATTTGAAAAACTGATCCCCAAAATTAAGAGAAACAAAAAAAATTGGAAATAAAATCTATTGCACAGCTTGAGGTTTTTACATTAACTTTATGTCAATCTAAAACTGAAATGTAATAATTTACCATACAGAGACTATGCTAGTCTCAAGAAATTGATAAAAGAACTATTTCCTTCTGAGAAATTGGATAATTTCCTATATCCACATGCTAATCAATAATATTTATTTTAATGGAAGAAACATCTATTCACCTCTCTGGACCAAATTAGAGCATATTGTAATTGCAAACTGTACCCACTTCAAATGGAGAGAAAGCTCATTTTTATGAAAAACTTGTAAAATAAACAAACAAACTACATACCTTGACAATACATTTAATATGCACTGAGTATGTAGAAAATTAAGCTATACTATAAAAATACTTATTTGTTTTGTATTTCTAGTTGTGCAGAAGAGCATTTTGATAGAAAGGATGTTGTGCTCAGATGCTTAGCAGCATTTTCCATATGTGTCTTTGTGAGGGTTTTGTTGCTGTGAAGACACACCATGAACACAACAACTTTTACGAGGAAAATTATTTAATTGAGGGCTGTCTTACCATTCAGATGTTTACAGGAAACATGGCAGCATGCAGTCATCCATTGTACTGGAGAAGGAGCTGAGAGTTCTACATCTGGATCTGCAGGCAGCAAGAGTTTGTGGGCGTAGCTTGAGCTTTTGAGACCTCAGTGCCCACCACCACAATGACACACTTTCTCCAAAAATGCCACACCTATCTCAAAAAGGTCACACATCATTATAGTGGCACTTCCTTTGGGCCAAGCTTTCAAACACATGAGTCTGTGAAGGTCATACTTGCTCAAATCACCATGCCATACAAAACAGGACTCTATCAATTGCAAAAACAATGCCATTACCCATTAATTAGCTAAAAAAAGTCTTTAAGAAGTAACACCACTCAATCCTCAGTGTATGGGAGTACAGAAAAGCTGCATAAATAGTTGGAAAACTAAAACTACATTTTAAAAACAATTTGATGAGAAAAAAACACCTGTACATATTTGATATTGTTAGAATATTTTTCCAAATAATCTAATGGTTAATTGAAGCAACATGTGCAGAATTCATGAATATCAAATGATATCTGTGTTTAATTGTTTATAGATTTCTTCAGTGATTCCATTTTAATTCAGTTGAATTTGCTCTGGTGAGTATCACATATGATCTCTAAGATGATCATAAGATTCTTATCACATGACACAAACAATAACACTTAAAGCTTCTTTTACAATGTTAGACACAGATATTTAATGAACTATTAAAAATCAAGGACACTTGCTTTCTGTGTTTTAAAATTTAAAAAAAAACTCATCTTTTCATTATTTCTACCAGGCTTTGATCTTTTCTGAATAGTATAAATTGTTTCTCTTTTTTTACAGTCAGCCACAGTTGTTAAAAAACTTCACTAAACCAGAGAGCCAACAAATGATGTTTTCTTCTTTTATGACTGTTTTGTTCCAAGTTTAGAATATTTTCCTCAGTGATAGGCCATTAAATACTCCCTGAAACGTTCTGAGTGCACATTTCTGTGGGCAAAATATTCAGCTAGGTGGACCAACTAATGTTAATTAATGCCTTTCAACAAATGTTTGTGAGAACTCAGTGCAGCACAAAGATTTCTGTATATACCACCCTTAAGGCATCTGTTAGGAAAGATAGATATTTGTCAGTCATTGACTAGACACTGCAAAATGATGAAAAGGAAGCATTGAGGACACTGACAGATATTAGGGAAACAGTATGGGTAGATTTCAAGCCAGTCTTCACTGAGTTGTCCTTTGAGCCTAATAGAAGAGTGACAGAGTGCAGTTAAGAAATTATAATGTGAAAGCGGGAGGGAGGGAGAAATGGGAGGCTACAAGTGATGGGATAACAATGGAGTTGTAATCTGAATAAATTAATAAAATTAAATAAAATAATTTAATAACTAAATAATAAATAATATATAATAATAATAAATCAATAAAATAAAATTAATAAAATAAAAATAATAACAAACAAAAAAGAAAGTATAGTGTTCCTTCAGCAAATCTTACAAGTGTGCACCACTACAACCAGCAACTGGTAAGTAAGTCCTCAATAGTTCCTGCTTCATGAATAAGTCTGGCAGAGATATTGGGCTAGAAGGCCAAAGATGATGCTCCAACGTTATCGTGAGTCTTGGGTGACTGTTCATGCAGTGAACTGTCTCAGTCGTTTTTACAGTTTGGAAGCTGCTAACATGCACTTCTGGTTCACACAGGCATTTAAGTTTTACTCCCTCTCACCTCTCTGATAGAGAGTTGAAGACCAGATAGTTTAGTTTTGCAATCAAGTTTACTTGGCTAGGGGGATAATATCTTTTTAGATCAAGATAATTGATTTAGGTTAATAGCGGTGAGATATGATAGATATTGAATTTCACTCAGAAATCTAGACCCTACAAGATAGGAAAGATGTTTACTTCAAACTTGACAAATACTTGCCAAATCACTATGAATGTAACATTTATATAACTCACGATTGTCTCACGACTCTTCCTGCTGTATGTAGTTTGCTTTATTCATGTGTAATAAAATAAATGTGTATGTAAAAAAAAATAATAAACTCACAAGCTTGGCCCAAGTTGAAAAACAAAAATAAAGAATGTCTAGGGACTTGGTCATACTGGCAGCCTTTGCATAGGAAACTTGGTAATACCACTCACTTCAGAGGTGCTTTACATGGGAGATGAAGTTCTTGTTCCTGAATAATAATGCTAAAAAACTTCCTATATAGTATGAGAGAGTAGAGTCTTTGTCATTTTCATGGTCCATGGGGCTGACCATGCCCAACATACCTAAAGTTAAAGAAAGGAGGAGTGGAATGAGAAGGGAAAAAGGAAGAGAGCTAAGGGTCGAGCCACAGAATTTGAAGACCCAGTGCAAAATCAAAACATGGTGCTTCGTGTGCAGAAGTGATTAAAGCTTTCCAGACAGCAGTGAGGAAACAATAACCAGAGCAATGGGCCTGTCAGAGGGGCTCTGTGGGACTTGACAGGTCTAATGCCCATGTAGTTCGATCTGGCAAGCAGCCGTTGTCTTGGAAATGGTCACAAAAATATGTATTGCTGCTGCAGTTGTGTTGGTTTGAGGTGTGGTTTTCAATTATGTCCTACCTTCAATATACTGGCTTTACAATGCCTTCGTGAGGAGGGGCTTCTATTTACTACTGCTTGTGAGCAGAGCACCTAAGGCAATCCAAGGTTTGACATGCTCTCTCTTGGGACGTGAAAAAATACATGCACTGAAATATTTATAATCTACTAGTAGGAGAGGGTAAGGTAGGAAGAGACAGAAAATAAGAGAGATGGATTGAGGGAAGACAGAACAGAAAACATAAGTGGATTCATTGATTCTCCTTGAGTTAGCCTGAGTAACTTCTGTGTCCTTCTCCCCCTTTTCTGAAGCTGGAGATACTAGAGGATAAGTTAACCAATTTCCAATTACTCTGACAATTACAAACTAGGGAACAATTAAAGGGACAGAAAGAATTTGGGGTAAAATTAAAGCTTAAGTAAGTGTCAATGTGAGTCAGGTTCAGGCACACCTACCTGTCAGATTACTTATGTGAACGCAGGTAGTTAAGACTATGTGTAACATTAACTTCATTTAATTTCCACTAAGATTGAATGTAGACACAAGACATGCAAAGCGTGGTTGAATATCTTTTTTTAAAGTAGTAAGGCTAATGTATTAGGTAGCCATTACCAAACTCATAGTTTTGGCAAAAACAAATTTTAGGGAAAACAAATATGTTAAAGAGTTTTTCTTTCATTCCTTATTTGTTCATTTGTCTATCATTGGACTGATTGGGGCCTGGTAGGTAGCCGTTCTTTCTGCTTTGGTAAATCTGTGTCTTAGATTCTTTCCTTCCATGGTATCTCCTCACAGAGAGTGGCAGATATTTCTGATACCAACCACAGTACTCAGATACTTTAATTTTCTGTTCACAGTGCATTTCCGTTTGATCCATTGACTAGTGACAATTTCAGGTTTAACCTGATTTAGTTGACTGTGGCCCTTGGTACAGAATGGTGTCCATAACATCAGAAAAGCCTTTGGAGTGGCTAGCTATGCAGAACTCCCACCTCATGAGTACGACCGGCAAATAATGAGAAGAATTGAAATGGAGGGAAACATACAGTTAGTTTTCTAAAGATATTTCTGCTCCACCTAGTTGACTATCAGATATACATTTATAAATATAGATCTGCATTAAGTAATAGTTATGAAATTTCAGGCAAGCATGAGAGCATGCCTAAAATAGAAATGAAAGCACATTTTTTGGTAAAGTTGCATGACTAATAACCTCTTATTTTATCATAAGACAGAGAGCACAGCCTCATGGTTTTTCAATAGTTTCACATAATTATGATTTCTTATTCATTTTGGGACTAACGAGTATAATTCTTTAGTGAAAAATGAAATGTTTTTACCAGTATAGAATATGATGAGTCACTTATCAAGACCAAAAAAAAAAGTGACAAAAATATTTCCTGTCACCTGAATGTATCCATTTCTCAAAAAATTGGTAGCATAAAATGAAAGTTGCCCTGCCCGGAGAGAATTTTAATGTTCACATTTTTCAATGACCTGTCACGTGTGGGAGTATGTTCCAGAGACATGCCCAATAAGACACCTGTTTTCCCCAGTTCCACAATGGTCATGGCCTGTTCCTTGTAAAGAGCCATTGTTCTGAGAGCAGGCATCCTAGTAGTCAGAACACCTCACTGAATCATTAAAATATAGCTAATCATACTTTTAGATCCAGGCTTGATTCTTATTCAGAGTCTGATTAGTGGATCACACACTGTAATGTGTCCCTATTTAGTCTTAGCCTGGTTCCATTACAGAATAAGCAGTCTCTTCAAATACATGACCACCCTGTAGCTAAAATTCATATACAGTCTAGGCCAAAACAAAGAACGAAACAAAACAAAAAGATATCTACTTAGATCTACAACTCTGTTATTCACCAGGGGAGTGACTTTGAGCAAATTTCTTAATCTTTACGGTATTTTTAAAAGCATTGATCTGATTTTCATGAAAATGAGACCAAATGGCATAACATGTTATTTTGAAACTGTTTCATTGTTGGAAAGAAACAAGCTATAGAGATGTATTATTCTATAATGATATTTAACCTTTCTCAGATTTGTTGTATGTTCAATATATCTGAGTTAAAGATTGTGGGGTTTGGATTCATCCTGTGGATCAAACCTGATCAGTTCTTTGTAGTCTGCTCTCTTCACCCACTCTAGTTTTAATGATCGATTTTTAACAGTATCTCTTCTTAGCCAATTGCTTATTTTTTGTAGCATTTCTGTATGAGACTCACTGCCTTGGTCTGGATGCTCATTAAATCCCTGTATTATTGTAATGCCATGTCAGCCCTCTCTGATTCCATCTTCACACAGTCCTACTGGGCACTTTTATATAGCAGATATCTTCTCATTTGAATACTTTAGAAACAGAGCCATGATTCACACAGAAAATCCTCAAACATGAGTATCGCATGTAAAACTTCTAATGGCCAGATCCTTATTTTTTCCCAGCCTCATGTTCTATCCTTTTATTGACAGCCTGTAGTCTCAAAAATCAGCTCTTCTCCATGTCTGTTTGCATTTGAAAAACCAGTCCCACTATTAAAAACTATTTAAAATATTTTTGAGAAACTATTCTGTTAAAAAGCTGCACCCTAATTTTCCACTTGCTCTTACTGATACCTTGATTTGTAACTGTCCTTTGTGATCTCATTATGTCTCTCAATACATTTTGTTCTTGTTGACACATGTATGTTAGTGTTTAAAGATGAGAATTATAGCAGCTGCAATCATAATGGTGTGAAATAGAGATGTTGTTCAGTGTTAGAACATTTTATCTAAAGTCCAGAAGGCTCATGGTTGTGTCGCCAGCACCATCTAAATATATAAGATGAATAACTGCAAAGGAGAATAAAAAGCACAATGTTTTCCAAACAATGGGAGTAGGGGCTCTCTATTGCCTGCCTCTAGATCCCTGTCTCCTAGCTGGGATGCCTTGTCTGGCCTCAGTGGGAGGGGATGTGCTTAGTGGGCTGCCACTTGAGGTGCCTGGGTGATTTGGTACCCTTTGGGAGCCTCTCCTCGGAGAAGAGGAAAGAGGGAAACAAGAGTGAGACTTGGATGAGAGGAGTGAGGAGGGCTGAGGTCAAACAGTAAAATTATTTAATTAATAATAATAAGTAATAATAATAATTCTAAACTTATAATTTTAAATGTATTCACTTTACATCCCGATTGAAGCCCTCTCCTATTTACTTCCTCCCACCCTCTTTCCCCCAAACCTCCTCCCCTTCTCTTGAGAAAAGGTGAGCTCCACCCCAACCCATCCTCATCCATTGAGGCCAGGCAAGGCATCCCTCCATTAGGGGGAAGTGGTCAAACGGAGGCAACAGAGTCCATGCCGTAGATAGCATCCTCTCATCTTACTAAGAGACCCCCATGAATATCGGTTACATATGTGTAGGGGGCCTAGATCCAGTCCATGCATGTTCTTTGGTTGGTACTTTCATCTCTGTAAGACCTGTGCATTTTGATTAGTTAACTCTTTGTCATCGTGCAGTATTCTTGCCCCTTCTGGGTCTTTCTATCTCTCCCTCTCCCACTCTTCCACCGGAATCCCCAAGCTCTGCCTAATGCTCAGCGGAGAGTTTCAGTACTTGATTCCATCAGCAGCTCTTCCATGAGGCCTCTGAGAGTATGATTATGCTACGTTTCTGTATGTGAACATAGCACAGTACCTTTAATTGTATCAGGGGTTGGCTCTCTCCCATGGGGTGGGTCCCAAGTTGGGCCATGTATCAGTTGGGCATTCCCTCTGTCTACACTCCATCATTATCTCTGCTCATCCTGCAGGGAGTAGAATGGTCTTGTCCTCCTCCCAACACTATACGTTCTGCCTGACAAGAGGGTGGCCTTCTCAGTCTCCTTGTACCCTGCTGCCAGCTCCCAGGATGGCCAGTCAGAGATATCCCCATATCCTCCCTGTAGCCTACCTTGTAGCACGTCTCCGTCTTGTGTCAGTGACGCCCCGCCCTTGGTTACCTTTTCTCTCCAAGTCCTGTACCGGCCCCACCCCAGGGCTGGAAAACGTCCCAGCCATGAAAGGCTAGGATCACAACCAAAACAACAACAACAACAACAACAACAACAACAACAACAAAATAATACTTAATTTTAAAGCAGAGGCCTGGCATGGTGGCATGCTCCTGAAATCCCAGCCCTCAGGGATGCAGAGGCATGACACTCTCTGTAAGTTTGATGTTAGCCTGGTCTACATAGTGAATCCAGGACAGCAAGGACCACCCAGAGAAATCCTGTCTAAAAAAATCAAGCAGAAGTATAGGAGAACTGTTTGTCATTTTGTGCTTCCTTATGTAAGTGCACACTAGGAGAAGGTATTATTAATGGATAAGACCATAAATCCTTCTTACTCACTAGTATTCGAAACTATGAGAGATGGATACATATTCTTCATAAGTTCGCTAGTACTAGTTTTGTTATAGCCGCTCATTTTCTCCATCTTGTCCAAATCGCCCACCTTCACTTTGTTTATAGAAATGAGTATCCTGTGTATTGTAATTACCTACCTCACTAGCCACAGTTTCCATTTGGTTGTGCATACAATGAATTAGAAAACCTTTCCATGGCTTTCATAATAGCCTCAGACTTCTCCTTCAAGCACGACTCGCAAGATTTATTTTCACAAGTGATTCAAACAAATGACACGATTGAGCACTTTCATTACCTAGGAGCCCACTTGCCTTTCAGCATGCATATCTAACATAAAATAAGAAATAACCTGGGGGTAAAAAAATAAATCGACGATGAAATAGGAAGACAGAAAGAAGAAAGGAGATTCTGGGGGAGTCAAAAAAAAAAAAAAAAAAGAGGACTGGGAAACAAGGATAAATTATCGGAACAAAATGTCTGCAAAATGTTTCCCTTACCAGGGAAAGGGAATCAGGAAAAGGTGTAATCAAATACCATTTAAATCAGGAGATGCAGAAGGGATCAAAAAGATTTCATAGAATGAAGGCCTAAGTGAACTATACTATCACTGCAAGCCACTTAGAACTGATAGGAAAAAAACATTTCTTTTACAAGAGCTGAAATATGATTACAATTGTATAATTATTAACAAGATGGCAGGTTGATTAAATAGAAAATGGGTTTCATGAATTGGGAATCAACACAGACTGATGGTGTCGTACCACATTCCCCATTTTTATCTTTGCTAACATTGTTTTCCACTTTCACAGTGTTCTATTTTCTCACATCCAGGAGGCTTTTGGTCACAGGTGTAACTTTTCTAATTTATTGGTCAATAAAAAATACAATTCATTTTTAAAAAATTGATCCATGTTGCTCATAAATGTCACAGCATTTACAGCTACATTCTGAAGGAATAAGCTGAATCGTGGATCAGCAGTTATGATTGGCTAGTGTCAGTATTATTGCTCATTCTGTGAAGTAATTTTGCACATGATAGATAGTTTAGTTTATATAGCACAAACGTGTTACCATTTGTAATTTGGATATATCTGAAATATATATGGCCAGTTTAATACAGTCTACCAGGAAATGCCCCAAACACAATGTCTGATTGTTACATCATGTTAACGATTAAAGATAAGGACTGGCAGTTGGCATTTGCTTACTTCACATAAATGTGTGTGTTAGTGTGTATGTGTGTGTCTGTACCTCACACATGTGTTTGTGTCTGTTATTCTTTTTGAGTCTCACATCTCACATAGCATTATAATAATTTACCTTAAGAGGAATCTAGGGGCTGGAGAGATGGCTCAGTTGTTAAGAGCACTAACTGCTCTTTCAGAAGACCCAAGTTCAATGCCCTGCACCCGCATGGCAGCTCAACTGTCTATAACTCCAGTTTCAGGGGATAGGACACCCTTACACAGATGTACATGCACTCAAAACACCATTGTACATAAAATAAAAATAAATACATTTAAAAAAGAGAAGTCTAACATGAAGGAAATGTCCCAGTATAAAGGAAGTAGCCATGAATTTCAGCTGTTGCTGCCACGGTATATTCAAAAACTTAAAGGCTATGAATTGAGTAACCAGTTGTGTTTGTGTTAGTCCAGAACCACATCCACTCTAGTTGTGAGGGGTTCACACCAATGTGCTGAGAAAGGCACCAACTGTTTTGGCTACAAATCGGCTTTTATACAGAAAGTCATAGCCTTACGGCCTCTCTCTCTCAGTTCCAGAAACATCGGCTCTCATGGGGTGTGGTACTGTGACAAAAACTCATTTGACCATTATTCTTACTAGGATATTGAAAGGTCCCTTCTCAGTCTTAATACAAATGAGAGATTTACAAAGTTAGAATTTCAATGAAAATTAGTATTATTTCTTATATAATTGTAAGGAGTTATATTACAATTACAACTTATACTCAAATGATTTTATGTTTTCAGATTTGGAGATAGGCAGATAAAAATTAAAATCTTCTCATTCCAAATCAGCATAACATTTTACTACACACACACACACACAAACACACACACACACACACACACACACAGCATGTGTGCACACGCGCACAAGCATATTGGCCAAATGATTAATTGTGGTACTTAGAATCTTTTTAAAAACAATATTTCTATGCATTCTTTGAGATTTTCATACAATGTATCTTGAACATATCCCTTTCTCAACTCTTATCATAACCACGTGTTTTTACCTTTCCATCCCTCCCCACATACATTTTAGTTTTCTTCTCTCCCCTCCCCCATACCCCATTGAGTCTAATTCCTCTCACCTAGCTTGTCTTGCATGTAGATCCTCCTTGGTATGTGGTCCTTCTGCCAGGGTTCACATCATTAAAGAAAACGGTCCCTTTCCCTGCAGCCGTCAAAATTCAGTAATTCCTGCTAGGTTAGGACTTCATGTACCCACTCCCTCCCTGTGTTCTCTGAATTTTTCTGGCTTGATCCTGTCAACGACTTTAAAAAATAATATCTATTGAGAAAAAAATAATTTTAGGAAGACAAATGGAAAAGAACACTTCAAACAAAAGATAAAGAAAGCCTTGAAATGCAGATATTAACAATATAATACAAGATAACCATACTACATTCCACAGACCTAAAGATGATTAGTAACCAGGAGGACCCCAGGAAGGATCCTTAATTCTCTTTCGGAAGGGCAAATAGAATATGACACCTGGAGAGGTTGATGAAAGTGAACTAGATAGGACCTAACCATAGCAGTCCTCTGAAAAAACTCTATCCAGTAGGGAATTGAAGCAGATGCTGAGACTCATGGCCAAACTTTGGGCAGAATGCATGGAGACTTATGGAAGAGTTGGAGAATCAGGAGCTTCACAAGGAGACCAGCAGAGCTAACAAATCTAGGTCGAGGAGTCCTGCAGAGACCCTGCATGGAGACCACCTCAACACCCTGCTCAGATGTAGGGGATAGGCAGCTCAGTCCACATGTGGGTCCACTAACATGGCCAGAAGGGGCTACCTCTGACATGGACTCTGTTGCCCGTTCCCTGATCACACCCCTTTGGTGAGGAGACCTTGCCAGGCAATAGAGGAAGGGCATACAGTTAATCCTGATGAGACTTGATAGGCTACAGTCAGAAGAAAGGGGAGGAGGGCTTTCTCTTTCGAAAGAATAAAGGAGGGGAAAGGGGAGAAGAGAGAGGGGGAGAGAGAGAGGGGGGAGAGAGGGGGGGTGGGATGGGTGGAGACAAGGGATGGGCTACAATCAGGATGTAAAGTGAATAAATTAAAAAAATAAATAAAAATCCATGGCTTTTGTGGTGTCATTAAAAATGATGATGTCTCGTGATGACGGAGACATTTTAAATCCAATGGTTTCATTCTTTATCCCAAGCATATGAGTCACTCAAATTAATGAGAAATTAATTCAGAGGTATAAATCTCAGTAAAAAAAGACATCCATACACTGGAACACTCAATGAATCAGGAAAAATTCACTACCATTTCTGTTAGTCCTCCCAGAAGGTCACTGTGTAAGTGAATTCTAATCCAGTGTTAAGTAGCACTTGCCTGTGTTCTTCTGAAGTACTATACATTTCTTGTCCTTTGTAAGTTATTGGCCTTTCTCAGTTCTATAAACATCTAGATGCAAAAAAATGCTACATACTTGGCGTTTTTTATTTTTCTGTATTGAGTCTATCGTCACTCATCATTTCTACCTGTATGTAAGTATGTATGTATGTATGTATGGCCATGTGTTTGGAGGTACTCTTGCATGTGTGTTAGCATACATGAGGAAAGAGAGGTCAAGTTCAATTGTTCATCTCCATGTTCATGTGTCTGTGTGAATTCAGTGCATTTGCCTATCTCCATCCCACTGGAAACAAGAGAACCATTATGAATCACGAGCTTCACAACTGAGCCATCTCCCCAGTATACTATTCAAAAGTAAAAGCTGAAGGTAATGTGATTGGTGGTTTCAGGGCATTTTGAAATTATCCTTTAGTAGAAATATACTACTATATTATTTATGGATACTAATTTTATATTCAATTATTCATATTTCTTATGGCCTTGTTTAATTAATGATAAGTGCTTCAAGCTTAAAAGCAAAACAATGAGAAATATTTTGCATCAAAGGTTTTTATGCTGCAAAACCATCTTCCTTTATTTGTTCCTTTTTGACACAGAAATTCATCCTTCAGTTTGAGACAAAACTTTCACAGTATTTGTACTTTTAATTTCTTGTCTGTTTTTAAAAAACAACAAAATTGTCTTTATTATTGTAAGTAAGTGTTCTAGGGCTGCTTTCTACAAATACTACTTTCCAGGGAAAGGATAAATGCCTTTGCTTTTAATTTTTACTAGGAAACTATTAATTCTTTATTTTGCCTAATATATGTTTATTTTACATGCCAACATACACTATTTAATGATATTCAAATATATATCCATCTATCCATCCATACATACAATTTAGGAATGTATGTTTATATATAAGGGTAGCCAGGATATTCCACTCCCCATCTGACTATTATGAGATATTAGGAAACTTCCAGATCTCTCCACTTCTGCAGTGTGCTGAAAATGGAGCTCTTTGCACCCATCACAGCCTTTTAAGACACATTGACATTATTTAGTCAAGTTGTGACTTTTCTTTCAGGTTCTTTCACGAAATCAGAAGCAAATGCCTATAATGCTAATTCTAGTGAGGGCCTTGCAGAAGTCTACTAGTTATGATATTGGCAATCTTCTTTGTACACGGGAGCTAGAAGGTACATTCTGCTCCAGTACTGAAGGTACATGCTTGAGCTTGGGAAATTTCGCATTGCAAGCCAAAATTCTATAGTTAGAACTTTATACTGAAACTCCCAAAATATTTTTCACCTGAGTTAAGAAACCAACTGCTGCAATATTCAGTTCTCTTTACTCTCTTTAAAAACATCTGCTACAAGGTTTCTCATCTGTCCATGTGCCTGGACCTTTCCACATATTGAACCAAGAGCACACTATTGAATTTTCTAATGGCATATATAATTTCTTATATTATACAATAAATTTACTCTTCAAGTTATGAATATATATGGAATGCATAAAATCTTAGCACCTATATACAAATTGATATTACAATTAAAGGTAACTTTTTAAAACTCTTCTTTGTAACACTGTTTCAAAGACAATCAGAAAGAACACAAAAGTAAATAAACAGTAGACAAGCAGTTGTAATTAGGGTTGAAACACTTATTCTTGTCTGTGCTTAATAAAATTCTAAACTAGTAGCCTTGAATCATGTATAGGTCATTTCTTTCAACTCCATGGTGTACTACTTCTAGGAAAAACGATGTAGATAAGTTGACCGTGCATTCTCACAAGACTGTTGGATTCTCTAAGGGAGCCCTAATAATTTAAATGCTACAGACATATTAGAGGCCGCATAAAACAGAAACAAATAGAGAATTTTATTAACAATTTATCTCACTATTGTCTATATTTTTATAAATTTGCATCCTCACTACAAAATGTTTTTTTTTTACTTTGTCCATTAAAAGTAGACAAAGAAAGATAGCTAACTAGGAAAAACATACCATGAATAAGAATGCTAGTTTTTCAGTTTTCCTTCTAGTAATAGAGATGACTGATTGCGTATTAAATGCATACCTTTCATTTACCTAACATATACCATACATACATAGAAAGCTGTAATTACCCTAATTTTAGCATAATCATTACATGAACTAATTTTATTTCTGCTCTTTCAAAAATGGTCTTTCTTACTTGGAAGAATACACACACAGAGTAATGGTATAGATTTTACTAGCTTAAACATTGAGAAGAACCTGTTGCTCCTTTACTGTTTGTCATATTTGCATATTTAAGCCATGTGAGGAGTCAAACCCATCAGACAACCATCTTGACAGTTCAGTGTGCACTGTAGCTTGACTACCTCTGACCAGCTTACACCTGTGTGCCTGTTTATTGCTGTCTGAGCAAAAGCAGAATGCATGCCTCTGCATTTGTGAATTCCAATTGTTCTGGGCCAATTTTGGAAGCCATCCTTTTCTTTATTCATTAGAAAAATGGCAACTAGTTATTCTATGAGAAACTGGTAACGTTATGAGGCTTTTGGTTTATCAGCTTGATGTACTTGGCACATATTTCACATAATTTGAGACTGGATTATGATTTGAGGGCTAATGCTGACGTTCAGTATATAAAATACGTCTCTGGATATTACACCTTATTTTCTATTGTATTGTTTATTTATCTAGGTTTCTTGATGTTTAGAGTAGATATATTTATATCTGCTTTACATCTACTTAATCATCTACAAGATATGATAGCTTGGTGGCAGATAAATGAAGTTTCTTCTGGAAATCTGAGTATTCTATTTTTAAATTATAACATACTTTTATGTACAATCTCCCCTAATATTTCATAATATTGTTTGTTCTATTGTAAAATGGACGTCTTTATTCAACAAAGCTATGAATAGTGCATGAAAGTGCATGAAAGACAGGATTAATAATCTTTTACTTTTTATATTTTATTAATTTATTCATATTACATCTCAATTGTTATCCCAACCCTTGTATCCTCCTCCCCCTGTATATGCTCATAGGGTATCAAGTCTCTTCTTGGTAGCCTGCTATCCTTCCTCTGAGTGCCACCAGGTCTCCCTAATCTTTTATTTTTTAAATGAAAATATAATTACACATTTTCCTTTCTTCTTCCCTTTTCTTCTTTTAATTTCCACCATGAGTGCCTCCCATACACACACATGTCCTCTCAAATTGCTGTCCTTTTTTTATCTGTGTGTGTCTCTGTGTGTCTGTATATATATATATATATATACACATGTATAATTTTATATATGAGCACAGATATGATGTGTCAGATACACAAAAATATACAAACTCAAGCTGCTGAGTCTGTTTATCATTGCTTACATTTATATAATGTCAAGGCTGCCCACTTAGTATTGAATAAGCTATTAGGAGGTTCATCACTGGGGAACACAAGTTCTTCTCAGCATCTCTTACTTGCCTGGTCATTCTTTGTCTAGTGGTGGGGACCCTGAAATCCACCCCTCCATATTATCATGCCCATTGGTTGCATCTTCATTCATGGACTGCTTAGGCAGCTGTGTCGTTGAGGTATCATGAGTGATGCTTCCCTGTCGCTTCTAAGAGCCACAATCCAATAGTCCAATAGCACATTTCCTGGTCCTCTGGTTCTTACCGTCTTTTGGCCTCCTCTTCCATTATGTTCCCTGGGCATAAGGTGCATGGATTGTGCTATTGATGTGTTTCCTGGCACTAAGCTCCCTATGATTAGTTTTGCCCATCATTTTTCCAGTTGTGGCTTTCTCTAATGCTCTCTGTCTGTTGAAAAGTGAGGCTTCTTTGGGGAAGGGTGGTAGCTACCGTTATCTGTGGACATAAGGGTAAGTATTTGGACTGCATTTAGGAATTATGGTGGTTTATGGTAGGTTCTCTTGTACTAGTATTGACCTCACAAAGTCTAAGTAGTTGGCTATGTGTCCGGTCCAGGCATGAGCCATTTCCTGTTGAGAAAGCCTTAAGTTGTGGGGAGAAAGAAGGGAAGACAATACATAAAGAGATGAAGGGAGGAAGGAAGATGACACAAAGGGTGTTTGAAATACCAATAAAGAACCCTGTTTTTTCTCATCTAAAATTACATGTAAAGCATAACTATATGTGTATATACATGTTTGAGTAAAATTATGCTACTTGGGTTGACAGGGTTTCTGTGTAGCCTTGGCTGTCCTGGACTCTCTTTTCTAGACCAGGCTGGCCCTGCACTCACAGAGTTCCACCTCCCTCTGCCTCACTGAGTGCTTGGATTACAGTCATGTGCCACAAGACCTGGCTTCATGTTACCAGCATTTAAGAAACAAAATATTGACAAGCAATTTTCCTTATGCTTCTTTGCAGTTATTATATAGAAGAAACATTAGGCATACTGAGTATGACATCATTACATGGTAATGATGATTCAAGTGAGAGATAGAGTCAGTCCTGGTGACTTTCATTCACTGATGGTTCTGTGTCAAATAACTATGACTCTTTTAAAGATCGTCTGTCCCTCTCGCCAAATAAACAACTAGTTTGAAAGTTCCTGAGGAGAATTTTGAGCATTAATAAGAAACAGCATGTATCTGCTGCTTTGTCTTTTCATAAATGAAATATATCACAGATTCAGCGAAAGAAGAAGTCATAACTCACCAGCCATTGCTAGCATCTCACTTTCCTTGGGCAACCCATGTCTTTTACTGGTGGGTTGATATACGATATTTTTACTTGAATAAAATTTTAGTGCTGTTTGAGGTGAAGAAAATTTCACGTTCTGCACCAAACCACGGGCATGGGAGAGAGATAGTGGCGAGAACTTTTTGTGTCTGCAGTACCATTCATAATACGTACGCAGACCCAAGACAAATCGGACTCATCTGTGCTCTTCAGATATATTGAATTCAGGTTTTAACAATCAAAATCACTCAAAACGTACTTTTGGGTGTATTATGCTATTCAGTCTAGATGTGCAAAGACCTATTCCTTACAGGTGTGAGCTTTTTCTCCTTTGGTAATAGAACCACATCTTTCTAGAGAAAGTATCGGGATAAAAAGGGAGTGGTTAGTGGGCACATAGCTTGTATCTCTATGGTCTGTCACATGTATTAAAATTTTGGTTTGCTTTCACCTTATAGCACAGCTTTAAGAAACAAGTTCTATATCGTGCACTTATAACCCTATAGAAGAGGATTACTAAGAAAGGGTGTATTATTTAATTGACTATGACATGCATCTACAATTATGTTTCAGAAAAATGCTTACTGTTATCCACTTCCTTATTCTGAAATCTTGCGCATTCATGGATTTATCACTCTAATGGAGCAAAAGGAAATGTAACTTATAAGAACATGATGAATTATTATTGAGTGTAAATTCAATACTGGAAACAGGAAATTTTTTAGAAATATCCATTTATTCACTTCACAAATGATGCAGGTAAACTCCATCTATACCTACACATTATATACTCATATAAAGCTTAGTTGGAATAGCATTTCCCTCTCAGTCTTGCCAGTGAACAAAAAGATATTTAAAAAGAAATAAAAATGTGAATCTCTCCTCTAGAATTCTTAGCCATGAATGTTTCCTCCTTGGGTGGTGGAACCGCAGTACCCATTAACTATATGGTTCTTGCATTTGCTGTGAAGTTACACTGGGAAGTTTTGTTCCAGGATGAAACTTATGTCAGCACAAAACCCTCTCATGAGTGGTAGGGATGAAATGTACAATTATAACTGTTCTTGTAGAAGAAGAGTTAAATCCTATTAACTAGAAAATAAAACAACATTAAATACACAGAAGGTGGTCACTGAGAAAAGTTTAGAGATCAAATGTGAAGCATTGTCTCATATTAATATTATTAAATAAACTATGTGGACTAATATCTACATTCATCTCCATAAAATATAAACTAAGGGTTAGAGGGGTCACTCAGCTGGTACATGACTCTGTTCTTAAGCTACTATAAGTGTAAGAAACAAGTTGGGATTCCCTACAACCCTCATATACAGGCAGGAGCAGTGCTGTTAATCTATATTTTCAATGCTAGGGGCGCTGCTGGGCAGCGACAGGAAAGAAAACCAAAAAGTTCATTGTTCAGCCAGCAAAACCTAAGGATAGTGCTTTGTCAGTGAGGGAAGCTGTCTCAAATGAATTTGGAGGGTGACAGACACTACACCTTCGGACTTCAAATGTGCATTATGTATGCCAGCACATGAATATGCACATGAATATGTGCACACATGAACATGTACACATATATATAGTGCACCACACATAAATAAATAAACAGAGAATTACAAACAATGAATTTGAAAATACGGCAAGTGCATAAGCACATTTAAATAGTTCCCTGTTATATTAGAGATAAAAGAAGTTGGACTTCTGGGTACAAAAAGCACAGTAATTGAGCTTGAATTAAATTTTATTTGTTTGTTTCTTTTTTAGTATTTGTGGATCTATGTGGAGTCGCACATGCCATGGCTAGGAAGCAGCATGGAAAGGAGATTGAAAAGTCTCCATTTTTGTTCTCTGGCTGATCAGTGCTAGAGTTTGGCTAGGGGTGGGTAGAGCAGAGCGGGAAGAATCTAGTAAAAATTCAAGTTACCTTAATTTTGAAAACCAAATTGTTTCCCAAATTATCCCAGTCCAGTTGAATGGAGGAACGTTACACAGTGACATGACTCTGGACAGCATGAAGTGCATACAATTCGTCATCAGTGTCCATGAGTGATGATTCCACGCCAGCTCCATAGAATGACATCCACAAATTCTCATGTCCTTTTGATGCTATAAATCACTTCCACATTGTTCTGGTACCAGATTCAAGTTTGTTGCTATGTAAACAGCATTGTATTCTATTGTTCTGATGACAAGAAAAAAAACTGCCTGACATGTTCAGTACAGATGAAATATTTCTATGAATACTTTCAATGTGGAGTTGATTGAAGCAACAGACTCCAGGGAAACAATGGTCCAGCAGTACTGCATACATAAAAATTACTAACAGATAGGTTTTAAATGGTTCAACCAATTAAAAAGATAAATATATAAAGCTTCACTATGGCCACGTGTATCATCAAAATAGCATGCCAGTGGTACCGGAGCAAGTGAAAACCCATTTGGGATGTAGAAAGTCTACCTGAATATGAATCTAGTCTGTACATAAAAATATTGTATAACAGTTAAAGAAGTTAAGAATGAAAAATATATTATTTTAGCTTTTATTTAATTAGACTGTCAAATGTGAAACACAGAGAATGCTATAATAAAAATAAAAATAAGTCAGTATAATGTTAGCTACAATGATTTCTACAAACAATGAATGATTTGGCAATACAGGAAACAAAAGAGAGAAAAATCTGGAAAAACATCCATATTTGAATATGTATAATGAAAGGACAATGTGCTAGAGACAATGGTATCTCTACAGTAACTAGAGAGAAAACATCGATGACGGGCAAGGGGATTAATTCTAGATTTGTATGTAATATTTTTAAAGGCTTTCGTTTATCAATAGATTAAAATATTCATTATATTTGTCTACTTTCAATGTACAGTACATTTTGTACCCAGTGCAATCATACTGTTGTAGAAACAATACCATCTCCATTACTTTACTTATCTTTAAACAAAAACTTTTATTAATAAGCAATAGATGCTCACATTTCCTTTACACAACCCCTGGCCTCAACCTGGGATTATTGTTATGTGTGCACACTGCTGTGTGTGTGTGTGTGTGTGT
>OU015758.1:27361774-27387016 GCA_907169655.1 Acomys percivali | reverse complement strand
GTGTGTGTGTGTGTGTGTGTGTGTGTGTGTGTGTGTGTGTGTGTGTGATGTAGGTACACATGTGCCTCTTTGCTTCAAGGTTTCCTTTTTGTAGCATATGTGGAAACCAGAGGTTGACATCAGAGTGCCTGTTTGGCCTCCTCTCACATCTTTGAATCAGAATATCTTGTGGAACTCAAGGGTGGCCATTGCAGGGGTGGGTGTTCAGCAAGTTCCCTAGATCTGCAGGGATCTCTCCTCTGTGCTGAGATTACAGACATGTGCATTATCCTGGTTTACTCATACGATATTGCAATTTTGACTCAAATCCTCATGTAAAGCAAGAGCTTTACACTCCAAGCCACCTCCTCCGCCACATTTCACATTGTAACTCTGAAATTTGGGCTATTGTAAATATCTCATAAGGTAAGATTATGCATTGGTGGGGGGGCAGTCATCCGATCTAATCTTAATTAACATGTCTTCAAGATTAACCCATGTTCCAGCAGGTGAGATTTTATTTTCTGCACGGTTTCTACATACGACATTTTGATTATTCAGTAGTTGGACCTTTGGCATGCTTTCTTTTTAAAAATACATTTATTTATTACACATGTATAAAACAAACTACATACAGCAAGGAAAACCATGTGATAATCATGAGTTCTATAAATGCTACATTCATAATTTGGCTATTTGTATTTTTCCAGCTTGAAGTAAATGTCTTTCCTGTCTTGTTGGGTCTAATTTTCTGAATGGAATTCAATATCTATCCTGCTTTCAATTGTCCATTATTGTGAGTAATGCAATAATGAGAACAAGTGTCATTATATTTTTAATGTATTGATTATGTTACCAGATGTAGTATTTCCTAGTAACATTTTTAGGGAGATCATTTTTGAACCATCATTTTCAATTTGAGAGATTTAATTTTGCTAACCTTGTTGTTCTGGCTAAACCTTCCAGTGCTGCTTTAAATAAAATTCTCAGTTTATAGGTATCATTCCATGATTGCTGACCTTGGAAGAATCCCAATCGAATACCACTGAACGTAAGGGATGCCTTAGTCCTTTCATAAGTAGGTTTTCCTTTTCTTAAATTTGCTCTTTCAACTTCCTTCTTTCTTTCTTCCTAGTTTGATGCCTTATTCTGTTTTTCATTTATTTTATCATCTTTTTTCTTTTATTAAATAGGTTCTTTACTCATACAATATATCCTGATAACAGTTTTCCCTCCATCTACTTCTCCTACCACCCTAATACAAATCCACTCTTCATATGTCTCTCATGAAACCGAACAGGTTTTGAAGAGAATACAACATAAAATATAACAAGATAAAACAATAACCATTACATCAGTGTTAGGCACAGCAAACTGATCCTGTCTCCTACAAGCAGCATAAGCAGCCATTTTCTTTTTACCCTACCTTTTCTTTATTGAAAATAGATTATCTGTTGAGGCTTGCTTTGTGACATACTATGTGATCAAAGCGACAGTCTACAGACTGGGAAAAGATCTTCACCAACCCTACATCTGACAAAGGTCTAATATCCAAAATACATAAAGAACTCAAGAAATTAAACACCACCAAACCAAATATCCTAGTTGAAAAATGGGGCTCAGAACTAAACAGAGAATTCTCAACAGAGGAATATCAAATGGCTCAGATCACTTTAAGAAATGCTTGTCTTTAGTCATCAGAGAAATGCAAATCAAACGACACTGAGATTCCATCTTACACCCATCAGAATGGCTAAAATAAAAAACTCAAGTGACACCACACACTGGCGAGGATGTGGAGAAAGAGGAACATTCCTTCATTGCTGGTGGGAATGCAAACTAGTACAGCCACTTTGGAAATCTATTTGACTCTATCTCAGAAAACTGGGAATAGGGCTTCCTCAAGACCCCACTATTCCACTCCTTGGAATATACCCAGAAGATGCACCAGCCCTCTACAAGGGCATATGCTCAACCACCTTCATAGCAGCGTTATTCATAATAGCCAGAACATGGAAACAGCCTAAGTGTCCCTCAGTAGAAGAATGGATAAAGAAATTGTGGTACGTACACTATGGAATACTACTCAGCTATTAAAAACAAGGGATTCCCAAAATTTTTGGACAAATGGATTGAACTAGAAATGATCATAATGAGTGAGTTAACCCAAAAGCAGAAAGACACAAATGGTAAGTATTCACTTATAACTCAACACTAGCCCAAGAAACAGGTCCCATGAAAGTCTTCACCTACCAGGAAAGTGCGATAGATGTGAGGACATCCTTTTGGGACTCTAGGTGAGAGAAGCATGGGATAATGGGGAAATAGAAGGATCCAGAGGGTCTTAGAAACCTACAAGTAGAACATTATGACAGGCAGACCTGGACCCAGGGTTTCTGCTCAAACGAAGGCACCAACCAAGGATAATATGTGCAGTAAACATCGAACTCCTACCCAGATCTAGCCAAAAGACAGGACATTCTCCACAGATGAGAGAAGAATGGGGTCTGACTTTCACATGAACTCTGGTGCCCCATATTTGACCACATCCTCTTGATGGGGAGGCCCAGTGGCACTCAGAGGAAGGATAGCAGGCTACCAAGAAGAGACTTTATACCCTATGATCATAGGGGAGGGGAATAGGGTGAAAGTGGGAGGGAGGGAAGAATAGGAGGATAGAAGGAACAGGATAACAATTGAGATGTAATATGAATGAATTTAAAATAAAAATTTAAAAAGTAACAAAAAAGAAAATAGATTATAATTCTTTTTTAATTTTTTGTTTTTTGTTTTTGTTTTTGTTTTCTTTTTCATTTTTTATTAATTTATTCTTGTTACATCTCTATGGTTATCCCATCCATTGTATCCTCCCATTCTCCCCTCCCTCCCATTTTCCCCTTATTCCCTTCCCCTATGACTGTTCCTGAAAGGGATTACCTCCCCCTGTATATGCTCATAGGGTATCAAGTCTCTTCTCGGTGACCTGCTGTCCTTCCTCTGAGTGCCACCAGGTCTCCCCCTCCAGGGAACATAGTCAAATGTGAGGCACCAGAGTACATGAGAAAGTCATATCCCTCTCTCCACTCAAGTGTGGAGACTGTCCTGTCCATGGGCTAGATCTGGGTAGGGGTTTAAATTTTACCACCTGTATTGTCCTTGGCTAGTGCCTTAGTTTGAGCGGGACCCCTTGGCCCAAATCTGCCTATCATAATGTTCTTCTTTTAGGTTTCTAGGACCCGCTGGATCCTTCTACATTGCTATTCTCACATGGTTCTCTCACCTAGAGTCCCAATAGGATGTCCTCCCCTCTGTCCCAGTTTCCTGGTGAGGGAAGGCCCATTGGGCTAGTATGCAGATATAAGTGAGTATATACCATTTGAGTCTTTCTGCTTCTGGGTTAACTCACTCAGTATAATCATTTGTAGCTCAATCCATTTATCCACAAATTTTGGGAATTCCTTGTTTTTAATAGCTGAGTAGTATTCCATAGTGTATATGTACCACAGTTTCTTTATCCATTCTTCTACTGAGGGACATTTAGGCTGTTTCCATGTTCTGGCTATTATGAATAAGGCTGCTATGAACATGGTTGAGCAAATTTTCTTGTTGTGTGCTGGTGCACCTTCTGGGTATATTCCAAGGAGTGGAATAGCTGGGTCTTGAGGAATCCCTATTCCCAGTTTTCTGACATAGCACCAGATAGATTTCCAAAGTGGTTGTACTAGTTTGCATTCCCACCAGCAATGAAGGAGTGTTCCTCTCTCCCTACATCCTCTCCAGCATGGGGTGTTGCTTGAGTTTTTTATCTTAGCCATTCTGATGGGTGTAAGATGGAATCTTAGAGTTGTTTTGATTTGCATTTCCCTGATGACTAAGGAGGTTGAGCATTTCTTTAAGTGTTTCTCAGCCATTTGATACAATATGTTTTCACTTCCATTTTCCCACCCTCAACTTCTCCAATATCCTCCTCACTTCCCCTCCTGCCTGAATTTAAACATTTTCTCTCTCTTGTTAGAAAACAGACATCTAAATAATAATAATGTTATATTAAAAACAAATCAAATCAAATAGGACAAAACAAACAGAAGAAAATGAGTCAAAGAAAAGCAGAAGCATGTAAATGTAGAGATAGGTACACACACACACACACACACACATACACACACACACACACACACACGGATCTACCACCCTCTGCCCAATAAATGACCTGATAAGATGAGAGACAAAGACCACCAAAGATACCATTGAGCTTGTTTTGTAATGAGACTCTACAAGCAGTAAAGTTCTAATTTTGAGTATCTATGCTTTATTTTCTGACTCTCAAAGTGCAAAAAATATAAAACTTAGAAGGGTAGATTCAAGTAATGGTTCTTTAAATGCACAGATGCACTTCATCCAAAGTAAAAAGGGTCTGATGCATTAGACCAATGCTCACCACATCGTATCATCACTTTTATCATTAAACCCAGGAGGCTGTGATCAGAACAGAGATATGTAGAATGTGGAGACAGGGTTATCTTAGGGTACCCTTGTGCCTATAGGCCACATGTAGGCATGTGTGTGGTGAGAGGTGAGGCTGAGTAACTTTGTAGTGTACCAAGAGCTGAAGTTGACTCCTACAAATCACAGACCATCAGTAGACTACAAAGTTTCAAACACACCAGACTTCTACATCTCTCGTTAGTGTAGCTCTTGTCTAAGTGTAAAGAATTTCCTTAGGCTCCGTCATTCCAATGTCATCTGATTATCCTTCTTTAAACCATAATGGGTTTCTTTTTTCTCTCTTTTATATCCATTACAAATATTTGAAAAAATGTAAAGTTCTACTTTCTCTAATAGCTCCATCCAGGGTTTGCTGGCTCCTCTCTCTGGCATGTGAGGGATAAGAATGCCACAGAATAATGACCGAAAGACACGTCAATTGCAAATTCTTTTTTAAAAAATTGTTTTATTGTTTCTTTTTTAACATATACATTTATATTATTACTCACGAGTAAGATAAATTACATACAGCAGGAAGAACCATGAGATAAGCATGAGTTATATGAATGTTACATTCATAGTGATTGGCTGTTTGTATTTGTCAAGCTTGACGTAAACATCTTTCCGACCTTGTTGGGTCTAAATTTCTGAATAAAAGTCAATATCTATCATCTCTCATATCTATTAACTTAAATCATTTATCTTGAACTAAACTTAATTATAAAACTAAACTTCAACTGCATCAGAGACTTGAGGAGGAATAAAACTTAAATGCCTGAGTGAACCAGAAGTGCAGGTTTGCAGCTTCCAAACTGTAAAAATGACTGAGACAGTTTACTGCATGAACAGTCACCCAACACCCTCTACTCATGACTTTTCCTCAGAGCCACACTTCTAGTCACCCAATGTCAACAGTTACAGCAAATCCTTGTGCTCTACTCAGTTTTAAGCCCAGCCACCTCGAAACCAACCTGGCGTATCAGCACCCTGTTTGCCCAACTCTTTCTTAAAGGTCTCACAGGCACACCAGGCATAAATTTTACTAAGCTCTTAGAGGCTTCTCTGAAACAAACTAAAAGATTATCACACTAGCTTTTTAATGTATCTGTGTACCACATGACTGCCTGTGCCTGTGAAGGCCAGAAAAGAGTGTCAGGTCCTCGGAAAATGGAATTCCAGATAGTTTAATCAACAGTATGGGTTCTGGAACTCAAACACTCATCTTCTGGAAGAGCAAACAATGATCTTAACTCCTGAGCCAACTCTTAAAACACCCATTAAAATTTTTAATCTGGAAAAATTTTAAACAGAAAACACTGAAGCATATTTTCAAGATAATTATACTTACACCTTATAATTATACATTGTGCATTTACCCTTCAGTGCTAAGTGGAAAATAAAGATATTGTTAGAACAAAAGAAATTGAAACAACTCAACAGTAATAGATACAACTACTAGAAAAATTCTAAATGTGTATTTCTGGAATAGAGAAGATAATCAGGTAAATAGTGATGAATAATAGATAGTAAAAAAATCAAAATAGTTACATGGAAATTCAACAGTAATGATAATGTAATGTCAAATTAAAGTACACAACTTTTTGCATTAAAACGTTTAAAATCTAAACTTTTTAATGAGATTACCCTTTTCTACAGGTAGATGGCTATATGTAGAGATTACAAGCACATAGTAATATTTTGAAAAATAGCAAAGATAATGTTTAATTCAATACTTTTAGTAAAATATAAGTTTTGATATTTCTGTTCAATTAAATGTTACCTCAATATATTATTACATTTATATATAATTAAATTATGTTATTTAAATATATAAGTACATGTATTTAATATTAACACATCAAATGCATAATTATTATGTATTATATACATTTATACCTCTGACTAAGGATATTGAGAATTTTTAAATTTTCAGTTTTTAAAAAAGCATAGCAAAAGCCAATCAAATTAAATATATGAGGTAAGATAAAATATCAAACCCTAGCATTTATTCATTTCAATGAGTGTGAATGAACTCTACTTCAAAGACCAACATCATTAGGTGAAGTAGCAAAATAAAATATTTGTAGAAGATACACCAAAATTATACATACAAAATTTATGCAGTATAATGATCAAAAAGAAGAATCAACAAACACCAAACTGAATCAATTGTTTTAAAGTTACACAAATTACATGGATAGAACTAAGAAACATTGCTAGAAATTGAGTGTTGTTTGGTACTAAAAATGATTTAATAATTTCTGCAAATATTTAAGTTATATTATGTGAACATAATGACCAAATTTCATAAATATAAGCCAAATAACATTCACTAAATAAAAAAAAAAACAAGATTTTCTCCTAAATTTTCTCATTGTATCTCCCAAATGACTATATGTATCTATCTCATTTAAGTTACTTTTAACATCTTTTTGATCATTTATACTTTGCTCTGTTTTATGATCTAGGTCTAGATATTTGACTATTGTATTTTATGTAATTTTATTTATTTATTTTTACTATTTGATATTTTACTATTTGATAACAATTAGCAATTACTCATGAACAAATATCAGGAACAGGGCTAAAGAGCACTGGCTGATCTTCCAGAGGACCCAGGTTCATTTCCCAGCACTCTTTGTGGTTCAAAACCATCTGCAACTACAGGTCTAATGCAATTTGACACCTTCTTCTGATCTCCATGGGTACAAGTCCTGTTCATATTATTCAGACATATATGTATGCAAAAATTATACATATGTATTATATGTATACACACATATAATGAAGTCAGAGCCAAGTCAAAACAGAGATTCCTTAACTTTTTAAAATATTTTTCTTTAAAAAAAACTTTCAGCAAGTCAGATTCATACATAATGTTGCCATTACAATTATGTATTAACTTATCATTTATTTTTTCCCATTAATTTATTTTTCATTTACAGCCTGTTTGCTGCCCCCTCCCTTCTCTTTTCTCAATCCTATCCTTACACTCTCTTCTCCTATTCTGGGTAACAACCCACCTTGGCACATCAAGAGCAGCAAGGACTAAGTGTGTTGTGTTCCACTGAGGCCAGATGACGTAGCCCAGTTATGGGAAAGAGGTCCAAAGACAGGCAACAGAGTCAGAGACAGCTCTCACTCCAACTGTTAGGGGAGCCACATGATGACTAAGCTGCACATCTGTTACATATTGTGTAGGGGGGCCCAGGTCCAGCCCATGCAAGCCTTTTGGTTGTTAGTTCAATCTCCGTGAGCCCCCATAGGCCTGGGTTAGTTTGCTCTGTAGGTCTTCTTGTGATGTTTTTGATCCCCCTGGACGTCTCTATACTTCCTCCCATTCTTCAAGGAGACTCCCTGAGCTCAGCCTAATGTTTGGCTTTGAGTCTCTCCATCTGTCTCCATCAGCAGCTGGATGAAGCCTCTCAGAAGAGTGTTAAGCTAGTGTTCATTCTGCAAGCATGGCAGAGGATCATTAATAGGACTGATTGCCCACACGTGTATTCAATTAATATATTCGAAATAGAAAATGTTCTAAAACACTCCTAAAATAATTCCTTCAATCAGTATACATTATCTAATGAATATAAAGAGATTCAGTTCATCAGAAAATGGCTTAGAGGCAACTTTTTAAAAAATATTAATTATAGTAAATTCCTTTAATTAAGTGCTTGATACCGTTGGATCTCACAGATACACTGAAATAAGTGAAGGGGTAGGTCTCCTCTTAGAATGGATCTTGAAGAGGAGTATCATGGTCTGCAACAGGAAGCAAACAGTGAGCAACAGTGGGGAGAGTAGTTATGAGGCAAAAGTGTAACACCACTTCCAGCTGGTCAACTCTGAGTTTAATCATCTGAGTCTCAGCCTCTCCCGTAGAGACATGAAAGTTCCATGATTTTTCTGTTTTGCTCTAGTCCTTAACTGGTAGCTTTTTCCAGCTTTCCCAGTAACAAGAGTTTTGAGTTTGCTCATATATGACATTTTAAAGCACACACACACACACACACACACACACACACACACACACATGCACTTTTAAAGTGTGTGTCTGTGTTTGTTTGTGTGTGTGAACATATATAAGATAACATATTTTTAAGCTCATCAACATGCATTATGTAAAATGAGAAAGTAAATTAAAAATCTAAAAATTGTCCAGAAAACAGAACATCCACATTTCCTCTTACATGCTAGTAACCACTAATGTAAAATACAAAATAAAAATATATTTATATTTTCAACTATGTTTTAGAAGTATTAGAAGGATTGAGATTAGCATAATAATTTTTATATTTCATTGGTTCTTGTGATTCATTCCTCATAAAGATTCAGTAAGCATAAATGTCTATTAAATTAGAAGGGTGTTTTAAAGTTTATTGTCTTTAAGACATTGCAATAGTTTATATACCACAGAGTTTCATTTGAGGGTCTTTGGGCAAATTTTATTTAATGTATTTTAAATATTTCATATTATAGAATAAAAAGCTATTGGAAAGGATTAAATGATGACAATTTATCTTCAGAATGTTTTGGAAGGAAGATTAATGTTCTTTTCTGTGAATGCAAATTGCAGCCATAATTTTACTAAGGTGAATTTTACTAAATTTAAGAAAGGTTACATTTCTGTACACCTGAACTGATGCTAAGAATTCCCAATAGCCCAGAGTAGGCTTCCCTTTACACACGTTCATTAATATGATATTAAATAGCTAAGTTCACTGAAGAAACAATAAAGTAAGTTGGGAATAAAGATAAAGCAGATGTGGTGACATCTCTGGAGCCTGGCAGCTTAGCCATCACCCTGATGGGTGGATTTATGAATGGAGCTGCTGCTCTTCCTGCCTGTTCTCCACTTTCTGAGCATTTCAGCTGACATATCAGCTCTGAATTCCCACCGCATTCACACCTGAGCCAGCCATGTCTTCCTTGATTTTAGCTGACTAAATGGCAATTTCCCTGTATTCTCTATCTAAACTTTAACACACAGACCTGCTCTAAGTATTACATTGACAATTAATCGTGATCTCAAAGTCATAAGACATACAGGTGTCTTGCTTCTGGCACTGAGTCTAATTTAATTAGTCCTCGTATGGCTTGGATATTGTGGGTATTAGAAACTAACTCATGGAGTTGTAACAGGAAATGTGCGAGGAATTCTATCTGACTCTTATAGTTACCATTTAGTTTACTATTTTAAGTGGTCTTCTCATTAGATATTATTTAAATGGCAAAGAGGAGCAAATTATAATTTTGGTAAAACTTGATGACTAGGATAACATTGACACTATATAGTACAATGGAGCCACAGGACTCCAGTGGCTTATTCCTAGGAGTACTGAATCAAGGTAATTTCTGTATTGTGTGTGTTGGCTCTGTTTCTTAACAATTAAACTTTATTATACAATCCAACTAGCTTATACAAGAAGGAAAAAAAGGTTAAAGGGACAAAAGAGCGAACCTTCCGGTATCCGTTCCACGGGATGAGTCCTTAGGTGTCTCTCTGGCCCGCGTGATAGTCCAGCCTGTTTGCTTTCTCCACATGCTCTCCCAACCCCTGGCTGAATCTGTTGTTTTTCTCTTCCCCACCTGCCTGAGTCACATGGGAAGGGTGGTCTCCTTCTCCCTTTGAGGGTCCATTAGAAAAACAATAGCCCAGGTGGGGTTCCCAGGTCTGCTTCCTGAATTCCAGGTCCAGGATGGCTCCTCTCAGTCTATCACAAGGTATTCATGGGGTGCCCCAAGGGTAAAGCCCGCCAAGACTGCTTCCACCTGTGACAAAGCTTAATCTTTCCCACATGTGTGTATGAGACAAATAGCAAAAATCACTTGGTGGTCTCTCTTTATTCCTCTGTCAAAATATTGTTAAAATTAATATCTTCATAAAAAGAAAATATCACACATATACATATATGTATAAACAGTACCCTACATCTAGGACAGTAAAATTATTTGTTTTCCTTCTTACTTGATATAAAAATACAGTACTTTTTAAAATAAAATTTGGCATGTTCTTTTAACCTGACAAATAGAGCTGTGATTTGATAACGTACATATTAGTTTGAAATTAGGAACTGAGTATTGCTTTGCCAGTAAGCTCTGGAGACAGGTGCGGGGTGTTCGCCTCTGCTCCATCGCAAGTTTGAGCCTGAGTGAATGGGATCTTGAATCACAATACACAAGCATACACTCAAAGATAAAAGGGAATTCTACTATGTCCCACTGGATTTCAGTTGCACGTTTGCACACTTACAGGTATGAAACACATTTGAGGCCTACACTAAAAATAACACCTTGGTGGCTGGAGAGATGCTTAGCATTACGATCATTCAGTGTTCTTGTAGAGAAGCTCAGTTTGGTCCCCACCACTCGCATCAAGTGACTACAACTCCCTATAGTCCCAACTCCAGGGGCATCAGATGCCTCTGGCCTCTGAGGGCTCCTGCATTAATGTGCACATACCTAAACAACAATAAACATGATAAAATCAAATCTTTTTTTTTTTAATGTCACCTCTTTAGGACTAATTCAAATAGCATTATGTCAGGAATGGAGAGCTACAAAGATATTTCTTCTAAGAGTTGCTAAAGTTATATTTTTCTTTCAAAGTATGTTCATTTAAATATTTCAATATGGTATTTGAAAATTACTTTAAAATGCAGGCCCCTTCCTCCTCATTCTGTCTCCCAGGCTTGTTAGTATTTGGCTTATACTGATGTATTCTGTTATACAAAGCTGACAAGACTGGGATGGTGAATGGCATAACAATACTTAACTATCCTATGAAAATGTAGAAACACTAAACAGAAGGTGTGATTAATAGCTAAGGACTCATTTTGTAGAAAGCCATTTGGCGTTACCATAACAAATGAAAGTTAACTAGATACATGATTGAACTAAAACCAACCATTAAGCATTTGGACTCTATAAAAGAATATTTCTAAGGAAATCATTCATAATGGCAGAACTGAAAATAAACAAATGTCTATAAGATGTGGAAAGGACACACCAAGTGACATAATCTTTGGGAACCCATGGGACATAGCACAATCTAGATGAATTTCAAACACATAATACTGAGTGAAAGAAAGACAAAAAATACACGTCACAGATATGGAACCCAGTGAATGACAGAATGAGGGCATCACAGCGCAAGTTGGAAAGTTGCAAATGATTTGTATTGAATAGGGAGATTCTGAGGGTACATTTCCATGTAAACAGAACTGTGCCCTCACAGTTTGTGTATTTATTGTATGCATATTATAACTTAACCAAACTGTGGTGGCCATGAATGTGCACATGTTTGTTAACTTACAAGTGTTTTGAAAGAACACATTCTCTGGGTGAAGAAAAACTTGGGGCACAGTAGCTATTTGTATGATAAAATACACAAACACGTGGCCTCAAAGGATGTTGCTCTAGTACTCTGGAGGTTGAGTCTCATAAGAGTAAAGGCCTAAGAAATGGGATTTTGCTTTTTTTTTTCCTGATAATGGTTTATCTAATATGAAATAATAAAATTGATACATAGAATAAACACTTTCTGATATTTCAAAATAATTGATAATCACCATTTTTAACATAAAGAGGGAAAATCAAGGTATTCATAGATTTTTGTGATATGGTGATAGGGACAAGAGAGCTTAAAAGCTACCATAACTCTAAAGTGTTTTCCCCACATTTAAAACATTTCTCCTTTTTTTTTTTTTACAAACAGCACTTTCTAACATTAATATGATGATATTCATATTACTTCATCATCCTTATCTTCCCATACAATATTATTACATTCTTCTCTGAGCATAGAAGTGTCATCTTAAGGAATACTTCAATTCAAGGCTTCAGTATGTTTCCTATACAGACAAGGATTTTAGAATATCATTAAACTAAATTAATGTCTTTGTAAAGATCAAGTAATTTCTGTGAGTTTTGTTTGGTTTTTGTTGTCTGATAATTTATTTTTAAACATCTCCTTATATACTATCTCTGGAATGCAGATGGCAATGCTTACGTGACATCTAGTGGCTCTACCATGTTCACAGGCTGATCACCAAAGATGTGCAAAGCTTTCAGACTGAGAAGCATCATTTTGCTTTTCAGAGCTTCATCTGTGTGGATGGATCCTCAGAGGTATCACAGCACAGAAGTTGTAGCTGTGGTTGGAGGTGTTGGCCTCAGTGTTCACCCACTGAGATTTATAACATAGGAAGGAAGAGATAAAACCAAATCATTGTCTGAGGTGGTGATAGGAGAGAAATGTGAACTTCACCTTGTATGACCTACACAAATCACTCGGGCTATGTAAATGATGATTTACTGATGGGGGTAGAAGCTTAACCACTAACATGATCTAAACACCATGTGGAATCACCTAAGAATCTTTAATTCTCCCCTTGGAGAGAAGTCTCACATGGCCAAGACTGGTCTCAAATTCATTATGTCATCCTACATCTATGCCACAACTTATATCAGAAAAAAATAATCTATTTAAAATTTGAATTACTCTTAAATATGAATTATTAGACATATAGAATTTCTTATACAAATGATCTTATCCATAAATCTGTATTTTAGTTTTAGGGTAATAATATAAAGTATCGTGCCTTGATGGAGAATAAAATCATTTTATTTAAAGTATGTATCTTAAATTCATTATTCTGTTTGAGTTTATAGCAGTATTTATGAAATCCACTAGCTACAGGAGAGTACTAAATTTAGTATTATGCATGGCTAAGAAAATAACTTTAGCAGATAAAAGTGAATTAGCTTAAAATAAAATAATGGTCTGTATTGATCATATAAACCACTTATAACAGTGATAGTTGCAATTGTAGACCACCTTGTAGTTGATTACAAAAAGACCCTGTTTAGGGAATAATCACAAGAAAAATTAAGAACTTTGGAACATCTATTAAGCATCATACAATACTGACATCAAACACATCTATTGTCACTAATTCTTGGTCAATCCACAGAGATAAATCTTTAACCTAACTCTCAACCTGCCTCTAAAGCATAAACGTTGCCTAATGTACCCATTTTGTATTTTCAATGAACTCATAATGCTTAAAAAAATATTCATGAGTATGTGTCTGTCATCCGATGATTCTGTCCTCCGTATGCATTCACGGGGTGTTGTCTTCAAAATGCCACTGTGACTTTTGACCTGCAGCTGGCAGTTCTCTGCATCTTCTCACATTGCATTTTTAGATCACATTTTTCCTGGTCCTCCCTGTCTCCTCCAACTAACTTGCTTATTTCTTATACATGTTAGAAAGGTAGGAGGTCAATTAGTGACTAAGTCATATTGAATGGACATCTGGGTCTTTCCCTTAATTCCTCGGCTGCTCATATCTAGGTTTATTTCTCTCGGACGAACTCTGCTGGAAAATCCCCCAGATTACCCTATGTCTTGTAACCTTCTCTACTCTAATTACTTTCTTCTTCCTATCTGTCAGAAGGACTCTGCTAAAATACTTGTTCAGTTGGGATTGCTAAAATCGTTTAACGCGTATCTTTGCACACCCAGTTTTAGCCTTCCCCTCCTTCCTGTCCACTTCATTGTCACTTTCTGTGCTTTAAATATCAGACTCGCCAGGCACTGTGTTATCTTTTGATCCATCTGCCTGCATATTTCTCAAGCTGCTCCTGACTAATGTGGACTTCTGTCAGGTTTGCCCTTGCCCTCAGCTTATTTTCTCTCTAATAACTCCCTAGGAGAGAGTTCATTTGCTCTCAGAACTACAACCACAGCCTCTGTGATTCTGGTATTTCCTCCACTCAGTGTGTACAGCCTATAGCTCTGGCAAAACCTATATAAACTGTAACTTTGACAAGTTAATTTCTACTTCAAGGAACTGTAGTGAATTTTTTAAAATGTTTTTTAATAATTTTGAAAATATTTCCAGTCTTTTTTTTTAATAGCAATCGTATTTATAACATTCTTACAAAAGACTCCTGTGTTTTTGTGTTGCCTCTGAGCAGATGGTAGTTTGAGCATCTTTGTTTTCCTGCATGCAGTTCGTGACTGCATTCTTCCTCATTCCGTGGGTAGCTTAAGTTCTGTACATTTTCTTATTGGCCCCAAGTCAATGATAAATCCAGAATTTGTTTGCTGCTTTTTCAAAATGAAAGTAGGTAAACGTGTCTTCACTGTGTAGCCCAGGTTACCCACAAAATCAGAGCAATTATCTTCTATCCAGCTCTCGTGCTGCAGGAACAGCTACGTGACACCATACTCAGATTATTGGTGCTTTCTGTTATTTGTTTGTTTGTTTGTTTGTTTGTTTATCTAACATGATCCTTACCCTATCATTCAAAAGTCGAGAAAGTATTGATGTCTTCTGTTTGTTAAATCTGTACTTTTTAAGTTATTACCGTTAATTCTGTCTTTCTAACTGAATTAGCCTTATGATTATGCGATTGTTGTCTTTTAAATCTATTTGACAAGAGATGAGGCTTCAACACCCACTTCTTTCAATAATGGATACATAACATTTAACTGTTATTGGCCAAGCAGTTTCCTCCATGTTCCGTGCTGTATGAAGCAGTTCATGAGCTCTAGCCAGATTATTGCTCATGAAGGCCCTCCTGACGGACATATTTATTACTCTTATTACTCTTATTTTTCAGACAAGGAAATTAAAGCACACACAGGGAAAATAACTTGTCTTTGGTCACCTGGCTGGTCCAGAGTAAAGTAAATGTAGGTTTGGAGCCACACACACACACACACACACACACACACACACACACACACATGCACTTGCTTTATTTGGATGATGCTACTTGAGTGAGCTGCTGGGTGCCACAGATGCAGTTTTCCCAGGAAAGGATACATGCAGTGACTCTGGTTTTCTGTCCTGAATGTTTGGCCAACTTTCACAGCACAAAGTAATGACATGGTAGATGTGCTGATAAGCCAATGCCTTTGTGAGAAATTAACACACGTTTGAAACTCTGCTCATGATTTAGCAGTAGTTGTAAATTATAAAAATGATTGAGACCATCTCATTGTGATTACTAGAGAGAGCATCAAACATTTGAGATGAGTAACATGAGGCATCCACGTGTCATTATTCTAAATCTCCAGTAAACATCTATTTAGTTTGCAGGCTAGGCACACTGTCATTATTATTCATACAGACAATAATTTCCAGTAAGATATGTCATCATTAAAGTGTGCCTTGATATTAGAAACATGCTAGGAGTACTTGGCCTCAAATAGTAGCTGTGTAATAGTTTTAAGAGTTTACCACACTCCACAATTACACTAGAATACTATAATGGCTGTATCAATAGGTTGCTTGTTGCTGAGTGTGAAATTTTACATTTGAAGCCAATACTCAACCTAATTCAGTGATGTCTTTAAACCTGGTGTGTAGCCCAATATTTCTTTGGTAACAGTGAAATAAATATATCAGGGAAATTACCTTTTTATACTTAGCCACTATTCTTGGGTTAATTTCCCAAGTGTGCTTTTATGCTTTTCTTTTAAAACTAGATTTAGGGGGAAATAATCCTTATTGCAAAAAGGCAAAGCATACATTTCTTCAAGTGATTTTGAAGAATATTTCATTTTCACAAGTCAGAAAATGTTTAGAATATCCAATGGAAGTAGGGGTTACCTGCATATCACACAGTTACTATTGAAGTTAATTTTTAATCCATAAGCAATAGACCTCACAGACTGGAACTTTACACCAAAACACCAAATCAAACACTGCTAGATCCTGAGAGAGAGCATGCTTCATTGAGCCGGTGGATTACAGCCTAGACCTAAATGGGCTCTTGAGAGAAGGGTAGCATTTATGTGAACCTTTGGGAATGATTATACAAAAACTGGTAAGAATTCAATTTTGCAGAACAAATTATATGCAATGTTGGCATAGAAAACTGTTGTTGGGTAGCACAGAGAAAATGTATTCCTATAAAAAGCAAGAAAGTATTTAATATAGCTTTTCATGTGTCTACCCAGGAGTAAATCATGGGAAATATGATATATTATATTATATTATATTATATTATATTATATTATATTTATATAATAATGCACATGTGTTTATGGATATACATCCATAATGAAAGTTCAATACTCATTTAAAATTAGATTTACAAGCCAGACGGTGGTGGCACATGCCTTTAATCCCAGCATTTGGGAGGCAGAGGAAGGCAGATCTCTGTGAGGTCGAGGCCAGCCTGGTCTACAAAATGAGTCTAGGACAACGAAGGCTACACAGAGAAATGCTTTCTCAAAAAACAAAACAAAGAAAATATTAGATTTAAAAAGTAATTAAATTTGAATGAAATCTTTACTAACTAGATCCTCAACTTGTTAATTCTAGATTTGCTTTTTTTCCCTCTAGTTTTCAACTTGATTCACTTTCTTAAATACCATGAACACATTTTATTTTGTTTTTTAAGAGTGTTCCAAGTTCCTGTATAATGTATATGTAGTCATTCTAGGAGCTAATGATATTCAAAAAATAATTTTACATGTCACACTTACTTGATCTATGTAACAATAATGTTTAAGGATGGCCTTTAAACACTATGCGTAAAACAAGACCTCAGGCAGCATTCTTCTGGGTCCTGCTTAGGCAACACCAGGGGAAGAGAAGTAGACTTTTCCAAGCTACATGATGCAACCTGACAGTTAGCACCAATTTGTGTTCTGCCTTACGAGTCACCTGAATGGCAGAAATGTCCCAGATATTCTTTACTACATTCAAAAAATCTCCATTCTCCAGAAAACATGGTTTGGGTGCATTTTGTGTGACTTTAAGCTGAAGACTAAGGTTGATACTTTTTTCAGTTCACTGACCTGTTCTAAAAATGAAGTTAGGCGTGCTGTATTATGTTGAAATCAGATGTTTTGTTACCAGTTCACGTTTTACGTTGAAAATATCCTCCCTTGTATCTCCGTGGCAAAAACACTGTAGATGAGATGAGCTGTTTACTATGGTTGCTAAATGTTTACTTTTCTCAGAAGCAAATTTATAAATATCTAAAACACAAACTGATGAAAGGACGGGTTAAAAATAGACAAATGAGTAAATAAATAAATAATAGAATGAGTGGGTAAGCAAATACAATATTTCCCAGGCTGATGAATACATTACTCTATTACAAAAACAAATAAATAAATACTGAGATTGTTGTGAAAAGATGCCCAAGATAATATTCTTGAACTGAAGTAAGTATAATAAAGTATAGTATATGGCTTCCTTCAATTTATCACAGATAATATAAAAATGACAAGGAATGTGCATTTGCAACTTAGTATACAACGACTATATAAACATATATGTTCTCTCCTTTTGTTTCTTTCTCTTCTCTTTTTTTCTTTTCTTTTTTGGTTTGGATTTTGTTATTGTTGTTGTTTTTCAAGTAAGGGCTTCTCTATGTAACTCTATACCTCTTTATTTAATTCAGAGCTCAACCTTGCCACCTGCTCTGTGTACCAGGCTGGCCTCCAATTCAAAGGTCTGCCTGCCTCTGCTTCAGAGTACAGAGATTGAAAGTGTGCTTGCTTTTTGCTGAGAACTAGGATTTAAGAATGGGAAGGAAGGAAAAAGTCACATGCCAGCGCGTAGTTTTTTGATATTTATTCTTTTTAGCCAGTGTTTTTTTTTAAAATATTTGTTTCTTTGTTTGCTTGTTTGCTTACTTACCTGTTACTTATTTCAGTGTATGTGTGTGCACATGTGTATGCACATGCATGCCATGGCATGTTTGTGGAACTCAGAAGGCAACTTGCAAAAGGTTGATTCTTTCTTTTTCCTCAACCAAATTGATTCCAGGCATTTAAATCTGGATTTCAATCTTGACAATAAGCACTCTTACCCTTTTAGCCATCTTATTGGTCCTTAACTATTAATTTTACGATAAGAAAAATCAGTGATTTAAAAAAAGAATTAATAAATAAAGATATAAGTGGCAATTACAATTATGATCAATTTTCCTCCTCCCACATTGAAGTTAATCATTATATTATTTGGAAAAGACAGACTAACACGGGACATGAGAATGTAATAAATGTCTAATGGTTGGCTATGGTTCTGTAGGTCAGAATGTTAAGAAATTAGCATTTCTTAACATGAAGGGAGCAAAGTCGGGAGCATCCGAAAAGGCAACTGTATTGGTGGATAGTTACATGAAGAATAAGAGCAGACATGTTGTGCTGAGCTGTTGGTTAATCGCAGCATGGTGGCCATTCGAAATTCTTTAATCTCTCAGTTCCTTACATGGTTTGGTTATGATATCTATGAATTCAATACAAAAGTGGCAGAAAGCATATTTCAAAACCTCTTCTCTGTTCTCCTTAATGAAAAGGTAAATGTAGATTTATCTTAACCAAGCAGGTAAGGGAGACAGAAGGTGTGAAATGGCAACATGTGCAGGGCTTGAGTGCTCTAGTCTTCAGAGTATGCCCTCAGATGTTTTCCTGTAGCAGAGGTGTAAAATGACTCCTGTGTATACAGGGATATGATCATTTGGATAGTGAAAATGAGATAGAGATTACGTAAGCATTTCTTATAGGCAGTCAGGTCCAAGATCCTTCCACAAAAGAAAAAAAGGACTATCTATCTAATGGACCAGTGTCTAATAGGAAGCGATAAGGGCTTACCTTGACCCTGGTCTGTGCACCCAGACCTGTGCAATGTACACTCACCTATCAGTGCACACCACTCTGAAAATTATCATACCCACGTCAAGGAAAAATGTCATGTTCTTTTTCATTTGCCTTGTGAGACTGTGGTTCAATCCTAAAATAGTAGGGAAAACACTCAAATATTCACACAAACTCTAGACTATTCCTTGAGTAAAGAAAATTAAATTAATACCTGATTGACTGAGCACACAGAAACTTGAGATGAGGGCACTTGATATTAAGACTGTAGATACTTCCATTTTAAGGGTGTGTACAGAGAAAGTGAAGCTTGTGTGATTTAAATAACATGGTTGATGATTGAGACAAAGAATGTAGAAATGGTCTAGCCATAGCTTATGAATAGAAAACCTTCGAATAGGCTGGGTGTGATTGATGCCTAAGAAAAGGAAAGTCAAGTACATCCCTCAAGGTGCAGGATTCAGAATATAAGTGGAAGTATTATCTGGAGAGAGAAACTACGTTCTTCCCTGACGTGGCTCAATTTGAAGCATCTGACATATATGTAAATGTTAGGAAGACTCAGGAGGTATTAAGGGAGATGAATGAAATTGAGTGGGATTCTGCTAGATGTTTTCTCTGTGTCTTTGTGTAACTGAGCATTTTCTATCTCAGGTAAACTTTGTTCTTGATAATGATTGCCCTACCTCCTTCCAAAGCACTGCCAGTCAGTAAGGTGATAATGTTGTCTGCAACAGGAGACAGTTCATTCAGATACATAATGTAGGAAAACTATGGAAAAAATAACAAATGATCATTTTTGAGAAATATGGATATCAGGGCCAGGGAAGTGTCTCAGTGGGTAAACACACATGCTTTGGAAACCTGTTGGTCTGAATTTGGCCCTTTGAACCTTTGAAGAACTGACTCCTGAAATGTTGTCCTCTGACACACAAGCATGCTCCACGGCACAAGTGGGTCCTCCCATAAATAAATAAACCATGTGGAAAAATAAATCACATTGAAAGAAATATAAATAAACTGACTGAGTTATGTTAATCTTTATGTAAGTTTCAGCATCACCACTCTAAATATAATAGTAGTTGTGGCTTTTCTTCTCTATTTTATCAAGCTACAGGAAAAACGTGATAAAATATTAAAAAGAATGAATAAAATATGAAAATATAGGCTTTATCATTACTACTAAATTTATCAAGTAGTGACAGTGGGAGTTACATTACACTAAATCATTGATGTTTTGGAAACATTTGTATACAAGATGTATACATGATGTAGATTTTCTCAACATAATAAATTGTCTTTTGAGAAAAAAATTCATGCTGATTCTATGTTATCTTTATTTTAATGTTGACTGTCTCAAATAAGTTTTTCAACATGTCATGGATTTTACATAGGCTTGTTTTACATCACTGATTATATGAAGAAAAATGTGGATCCTTTGTTCAAGGTTTTTGTCTTTGCCTCTCTTGCTGTGCCAGTCTCTGTCACCCCCACCCACAGATGCACACTAGTATCAAAGGTGAGGAATCAATCAGTGCAAAAAACACCCTGAAAATTCTCTTTAAATAAAAAGTAAAAGCTCATTAGGTGAGGAGTGCTTAGCTCATGGGATTGTTTTAAATGAAGTCTGGTTTTGGCTAAGGACCACTCCACAGGCTGACAGGCACAGTGGCCTGCAATTGGAGGAGTGCAGGTGAAATTGCACTCTTTACTAAATGTATGACAGGCTTTTGTCAAAATAATGATAATTGTGCTTTTTATAATAAGATGGGAACTGACACATTTTAGCAAGGAAGAATCTGAGCTTTCTATTTCCGTATTTGGCCCTCTAAAGTAAGCAAGACTAGGTCTTGCAAGCATGGGAGTATACTGTATTACACATGACTTGACTTAACAAGATTATTTTGAGATTGGCAAGTCTCAAATTCATGCTGTCATAAGAACTGTCATTTACAATTCATGCTGTTGGTTTCATTTTGCTTCAAGAATTTTCCTTTGACGTTAAAAAAAAAAAGGAAACTTCTGAGTAGATGTTACCCTGTAAAATTTCTAAGGTGTTTTATAAAAACCATTTGCATATGTATGTGTATGTGTGTGAGAGTTTTCACAAATATATTATGGGCCCAGAGTCTTGATTCCAAGTCGGCTGCTGTTCGATAGCTTGGAAACATCGCAGCTTAATATTTGAGTAGACTATCTTAGAGACTATGTTTCTTGTCTGTGAATAAAGATATGAATTTCTATAACTGTAATTTTATATATATTATCGTGGCAAATTTTTTGTAATTAGAATCTTTATAGCATTGAATTTATTCTATTTTTATTATTGAAAATAGATATTTTTCATACAATATTTTCTGGTTATGGATTCTCCTCCCTGACACCCTCTCAAATCCATTCCAGGTCCTCTTTCACCCAAATCTATAACCTTTCTTTCCTTTTTTTCATTAGAAAACAAATAGTAATCTAAAACAAATTAAAATAAAATAAAATAAAATGAAAATAAACTGGAATATGATAAACCGAGAAAAAGAGATAAAGAAGAAGGAATGGGGACCACTCATATAATCATAGAGACACACACATTTGCACACACAGAAATCTCTTAAAACTCCAGAACAAGTGATTATAATATACCTATTTGTTTTTTAATAAACTAATGTTTATTTAGATGATTTTTCTCTGCACTCTTTGTTACAATGTTTTATATTTATGTAATTATAACTAATTGTATACTATAGACATATAACATGGAAAATAAGATAAATTTCTTGAAGAATTATAAGCACTCGATATTGCTGAGTATGTGTGAATATGCATATATGCATACATGTATTTTTTTTCAAAGCAGGGTTTCTCTGTGTAGCTTTGATTGTCTTGGACTCACTGTGTAGACCAGGTAGGACTCAAACTCACAGAGATCCACATGCCTTTGTCTCCCTTAGTGCTGGGGTTACAGGCGCGTGCCACCTCACCTGGCTACTGCTGAGTATATTTAAGAGTCATTTTTGATCAGTGATGTTGGATTTGACATGAGAAATTTGGACTTTAAGGATTCTTCATAGTCTTGGAATTCTTCAGGCGTCCTTCTTTGGCAAAAGATACTTCCCTCATCTAATTAAGATTCCAAAGGTTGAGATAAGGTAGTCCCAGGATGTTCTAGGACTCAACCTCCTCTCACACACAAATGAAGTTGTTAATCTTTTAAAAGGTGTTTAAAAGTACTCTTATCTTTTCTCCAAGAAAGGAGATGTTGAATGCCTACTTACAGTTTAGCTTTAACCCACTGAGAACTACAGAGAACTTCTAGTCTACAAGTATAAAATAATGTTTTTTTTTTCAGTGACATACACACAAATATCTCTGAGTTCCCGCTGATTAAAACAGCTACTAGCTCCAAGATTTATGGACTTTATTACTATGTAAAGAAGTGGAATAAACTTTAGAGCGATTAGAAAAGCAGAAACAAAATTAGGGACAACAAATCAACATAATTAAGAAATTCAGGAAGGTAGGATTTTGAAACAGTGTTAATTTCTGTATGAATATTAGGAAGTGAGGACTTTTAGATGGGCTGTATTTTGCAGGAGTAAACATGCGTTAATTGATCATATATGCTCATATGGTATTCACATATGTGTATAAATGTATATATAATCATAGAGTCATGTGCAAGAAATAATAATTGTTATATTAAACATGTAACACTCAATGTAAGAGTAAAAGAAAAACCAAAACAACAACAACACCAACAAAACAAGGCATCCTCTGTCACTTGTTTTTGGCCTGATGTTCTACACATCACCACAGTACACATTGGAGCTTTATATTTTGGTTTTAGTACACGTTAGTTTTAAATATGCCAACATCTCAGGGCCCAACTGTTTTGCCCATCATATTACTACTACACAAAGTGGACTGTAACTTTGTCTCTATGCATCACTACCTGTTAATAAACCACAGACCAGCTCCTCTTCCAGTTATCCTGAAGCTGGTTGACCGAGTCTTATAAAAGATGTTGTCCATCAGTGGTCCATTTTTCAGGACAAGTGCATTTTGGTTTTTCAGATATTAATAAAAGAGTTCTTCTGGTTGTTATTTCTCCTTTCTTACTCAAATAATTTTTTTTGTTGCATTGATTAAGCAGTTTAAAAAGAAAGCTAAGGGAAATAAATGGTCTAGAAAGAATTGATTAGAGGGCAAAGAGGCCCAGAGCTGATTTTCACAGTACAACAATCCTAAATAGCAACCATCAGTACTGAGGGAGATAAGAGTGGAATCCAGTCTGTGTGTTTATCATTGAGAGAACCATGGGAGAATAGCAATGTAGAAGGATCCAGTGGGTCCTAGAAACCTACAAGTAGAACATTATGATAGGCAGATTTTGGCCAAGGGGGTCCCGCTCAAACTAAGGCCCTAGCCAAGGAAAATACAGGCGGTAAACTTTAAACCCCTACCCTGATCTAGCCCATGGACAGGACAGTCTCCACACTTGAGTGGAGAGAGGGATTTGACTTTCTCATGTACTCTGGTGCCTCACATTTGACTATGTCCCCTGGTGGGGGAGACCTAGTGGCACTCAGAGGAAGGACAGCAGGTCACTGAGAAGAGACTTGATACCCTATGAGCATATACAGGGGGAGGTAATCCCTCTGAGGAACAGTCATAGGGGAGGGGAATAAGGGGAAAATGAGAGGGAGGGGAGAATGGGAGGATACAAGGGATGGGATAACCATAGAGATGTAACAAGAATAAATTAATTAAAAATAAAAAAAATTAAAAAATAAAATAAAATAAATAGCTTTTATGTAAGACAAAGGAAAAAAAAAAGAGTGGAATCCAGTGGATGGCAGATGCTCATATAGTAGTCACATATGTGTATGTATATAATCATAGAGTTATGTGCAAGAAACAATAATTGTTATATTAAACATGTAACACTCAATGTCAGAGGAAAAGTGAGTGGTTATTAAGAAAAAGTGAGTGGTTTGAGAGGAAGGCAAAGGTATGGGATTGGTTCATGGTGCATTCAAGTCAAAAGCAGCTTCTACGCAGCTGTGCAGCCAGTTACCTTTTTGGGTGTGTGAGAAAGAAATCTCCATAATGTGAAACTGTAATGCAAACAATCTGCTTTTATTTTATTTATTTTTTTTTTAACTAGGTGAATCTGTACCTTTTATGATCAATTTAATTTTCTGGAAAAGAGAAAGAATTGTCTTGTGGACTTTAAGTCCAGATAATATTTCATTTTAATTTATTTTTTATACTTTATCAACTTTATTAATTTCTCTTTTGTATGTCATTTTAGTTTTAAAATATTAAAATATTTACTTAATATTCCTGGAATATGGAAGTGTAGGATAGAACTGATTTATTCTGTGATACAACTTTTATCCACAAAATTACTAAAAAAAATCCAAGTAAAACTGAATGCTGATAAAGCAATCATTAGGTGCTCATATAGACAGTCTGAACTTCAGCACCTAAAGCTTCAAGTAGAAAGGGAGGAGAAGAACACCTCAGGTCAGGGAGGGCAGGAACTCCATATTATTTCTGCAACTAGGAGTCATGTTCTTAATTAATACTCTTGTTGCTGTTTTTGAAATCAAACAATGGAATTTGAGCATAGTTCTCAGAGTTAGGTATTAAATTTGGGGAATGTTGTAACTGCCCTTTTATTGTTTTGCACATCAGCTCTTGGCTGAATATTATGAAGAACAATTGATATCTTAATGATATAATTGAGTTGATCTTTCTGATGGGTGTATTCTTATGCACCATTGTTATGGTGGCCGACTTTCCTGTTTCTTTAAAAATGTTGCTAAGTGCCTTATGTACAAATACAATTGTTGCAATTTCCTTAGGTTATTTTTCATTTTTTTAGTGTTCAGATGACAACCAATAATATTTTGTGATAAAATGGTAGCCCACCTTTAAATGACATATTAATAAAATATAAAAGTTTAAAAACCTTAATGTTCTCACCTACAGAGTTGTTAATTAAGGACACATAAATGTGTGTGTGTGTGTGTGTGTGTGTGTGTGTGTGTGTGTGAATTGAGAGAGAGAGAGAGAGAGAGAGAGAGAGAGAGAGAGAGAGAGAGGAGAGAGAGATTCTTTCCATTTCCTCATCATATTATATATTACTT
>OU015758.1:27289707-27361374 GCA_907169655.1 Acomys percivali | reverse complement strand
AAGTCTTTGTGAGGAAACAAGTATGGTCATAAAACTTGTGCCTCAACCTTTGATTCTATTTTTTAAATAGCAATAAGATATTCTAGTAAGACATTTGACTCACCCTTTTGTCCAGTCTTACATTGATTTGGGTCAAAATGTATATATATATCCCAGAAAATTTCATACATGGAATCATTTATTAACGATACCAGCTTTTTTTTTATTATAAAATAATGTTATAATTTTATTGAAAGGTTTTCTTTAAAAATGTTAAGCATATATATGAAACACAATGTATATATACTTACATACACACACACACACACACACACACACACACAGGTAGTGACAGCAACAGGGTAGAGATCTTTCTAGCAGCTTTAAATAGAATCCTGTGAAAATAATTTTAGTTGTCCAGTTAACCAAGAAATTATGTATTTAAAAGAGGCAATTAGAGATAGTTAAAAAAATGAACAACATTATATCCTAATACTATAATCCACTCCTACCAGACCACTACACCTCTTGTCTGCTAAATTTTTAGTTTGTATTGTTTTTATGTTTGTTTGCTTCCTTTGTTTTTCTACACGAGGTTTCTCTATGTAGCCTTGGCTGTCATGGACTCTCTTTATAGACCAGGCTAGCTTCAAACTCACAGAGATTTGCCTGCCTCTGCCTCCTGAGGGCTGGAATTAAAAGTGTGTTCTGCGGACCCTTGGCTTGATCTGCTATCTTGAAAAGCACTAGCCATTCCAATATTCTGTGACTTTCTCTTGCTCTTACTTTAATATGAATGAAGAGGTAGCCCTTCCATGAGCACAGGAAATGGAATTAATGTGAATGAAGAAATGGTTTTGTAACTGTAATTTCAAATGTATGCCGTCATCTAGTCTACATAAATAACATCATGTATGTTAGTGATATGATTTTGGATGTAATGGTATTGGCCTACAAATGTTAACTGAATAGATTTTATGTGCTATTTAACCTTGGTGGCTATCTGTATAACAATAATAAAAAATTTAATATCTATTTTAAACTATTTTTCTCAAAACCATTAATATATATTACCTTAAACTAGATTTGGCTTGATATATATATATATATATATTCTTTAAATGGAAAGTCATATATATATATATATATATTCCGTCATATTGTACTTTGTTTTTAAGATTTCTTTTAATATGAACTTTTTGTATATTTTCTGAGACAGGGTTTCTCTGTGTAACCTTGGCTGTCCTAGACTCACTTTGTAGACCAGGCTGGCCTCGAACTAACAGTGATCCCCCTGCCTCTATCACCCAAGTGCTGGGATTAAATGTGTGCCTCATGATGCCCAGCTAATGTGTATTTTTTAAAAGAGTTTTTTTTTTTTACCTTTTTTCCCCCAAAAATTAGTTCAGTACCTCTCTTTAAAAGGTCAGGTCAGTGATGACCTTACTTATGCATTTTCACTATGTACAATCAACCTTGCCAAGTGTGCCCGTGCAAGTGTATGAATGTAGCTACTAGATTATTAACTTCGCCAACATTCTTGTGAGGACAATGAACATCACTTTATTTAGGAGAAACAGTAAGCCTTAATTGGTTGAACATAATTACACACACACACACACACACACACACACACACACACACACACACAAGCTATAACATCTTTTTTTTCCTTTTAATACATTTTGATCTTACAGCACTTACTTGGTATGTCTTATAATTCTGAATGATGTATAACCTCACTGTGGGTCGGGCACTACCTGCAATCTTTTGGATAAGACCATATATTGAATTTTTAAAGAAGATTGTCAAGAAGATAGTAATAAGAACATGTCTTTCTATTTATAACTTTCCATTGTGTAGAGTATTTTTAGTGCAGTGTTGCTAGCAAGTGCTCAGTAGCTGTCTGTTCAAGAATTAAAACTCTCTGTTACTCAGAATAATATAGGGGAGGAAAAACATTGCCTCTACCATCTTTATGGCTGTTCTTGGCCCTCTGAATTAAATGGACATAAGGCATACTTAACAGAAAACATATTAATTTTGTAAGGATATAGAGTATCCCATAAGATAACAAAGGACTCATGTAGCAAAAATAAAACACTTATGCAATATAGTATGTTGGACAAATATTTGCAATTGTATAAAAATAACTAAAATGTAAGATGAGGAAAATAAATGTAAGAGACAAAATAATACAAGTGAATGAAAAATAGATTCTAAGTGCGTACATATGTATATATATATATATATACAAATGTAGACATGTATACATGCATATATACATATGTATGGTATACGTATACAGTGTTGTATTATTCAGTCATAAAGAAGAATACATTGCTGTTATTTGCAGCGGACTGTATGGAAACAGCAGACATATTGACTGAGATGATAAATCATATATGGAAACAAACAAAGAAGTTGAAAATAAAAAGATTTCTGGAGGATGGGAAGAGGTTGTAGGTAAGGTGTAACATGGAGGGAGAAGAAAGATGGAGGCTGGTCAGTGGGCAACAAAGGAAGGCATAGAAATGCTATAGCAAGTCCTTTTAACCTCTATTTTTAATAACCCTTACCAATTATTAAAGATTTGTACGTAAATGAGATAGCAATTTATCCCATTTTAATAGTGATGGGTAAGTTTAATATTCAACACAATGTAGAATCACCTGGGAAGAGGATATTAATGAGATATTTTCTATATTAGGTTGGTCTATGGGCATGCCTCTGGCCTTGTTGACCTTTGATGATGTTAGTAGATGTACCCAATAGGCTGCCAGAATTTCCATCTAGGAATCCTTGCTGTACAATAGATGAGAAAGTCAGCTAAGTGCTAGCATGCATCCGTCCACTGCTTCCTGTTTATGATTCAATGGTGCACTATAACCTGGAGGCGTGAGCCTAAATAAATCCAGTCTACCCTAAATTTATATTTTCAGTGTATTTTAGCACAGTGCTGGGTAAGTGATCTAAGAAATATATCAACACGAGCAATCTTGTGAGAGGGTTTTATTCGGCCTCAACTCCATTTTCTGGTGCCAAGAAAGCTTCATTTTTTTTTCTTGTTTCATAGAAAATAAAACATGAAAATGAGGCATTTTCACTTATTGTTGATGATCAAATATCCTTAACTCAAAGTGATCCTGATGACATTGTGATATTTGGGGAATATATTCTGTAACTCTATATTTTTATAGATATTATATTTATTATTAGAGATGATGTGTGTCTAAATGTACCCCCAGATATCAAAATGGAGATTCACCTACAAGGAGAAATACTTTCACAGCAAGAGAAACAAGTCTGGGCAGATGGTGAAAGATACAATAGAGACACAAAACGGTCTCCAGTGATATGATAAGCGAGTCTGTCGCTGGAGTAGCTCTATCATTAGACAATGTAGTGTGAATCACAGTCCATAATTACAATTTTTAAATTTTTAATCTCTCTCTCTCTCTCTCTCTCTCTCTATATATATATATATATATATATATATATATATATATATATATATAAATCTAAGAGGCAAACCAAAAGTATGAACTTATCCTCAGCCATTTATTCCTTCATTTTAGAAATTCACACCTCAGTATGGAAAGCTAGAGAAAGAGAGTGGAAACTTTGAGGGTAGTTATTGTTTGGAAATAGCAAAAGCAATAGCAATACAAACAACCCAGGACACAGTATCTGGGTAACAGTGCAATCCTGAGTCTCCACTTGTAAAAATTTTTACGGTTTCTTCTTCTTTCTCACTGATTCTCTCTTCCCTTCATTTTCTCTTCTAATCCCTGCCAATTTAATTAGTATGAATACTGTAAGTACTGCGTGTGTGAGAGGAAAAAATTCTACCCTTATGAGGAAGATTCAGATTTGTATGAAAGCATGACCAGTACAAAACATTTAAGTAGAAGTTGTGATTTGTGACACTTAGGGATTTTTATGAAAGAAGTGCAAGAAAATGGGAACGTAGAGACCTAAGGGTTTAATTGATTGTGTGGACAAGAAAATGCACGAGACTGGGGTGAACGTAAACAGTCTTCTCATGCTTGGAGTAAAATAAGGCAAGAAATGTTGTAAGGAGACAGTTTAGGCAGAAGAATCCTGAGGTTAACCTGTGAGAGTTATCAAAGTGTCTATGGGAAATGTAATTTAATATATATGGAATATATATATTAATGTCAGGCAGGGACTCTGCTACATCCCTGTTAAATTTGTGAGATAATATTCTCACACTAAGAATAGTAAGAAATAGGATATCTTGTGGTATGTTTAGCAATATCACTGTTTCCTGCATATTGAGAGTATATCCAGTCATGGGTAAAAGCCAAGTGGATAAGTAGTTGGTACAATACTCAAGGCAAGGAGACTTATAGCTTTAATTAGGATGCTTGGTATGAAAAGGAATACACAGTCATGCTTTGAATGTGTTTTGGAGCAGCAGTCAACTGGAAGCATCATCAGAAAGGATACAGACGTGGATGAGGAGTGTGTTGGGAATGCTTTGGCTTGAGGAACTATACTATAAGATCATGGCTGACATAAACTGAGATAAGAAAAGCAATTGTAAAAGTATGTCTGAGAAAATGGTCAGGAACTTCAACTTGTTAAATATGAGATAAATATTAGCCATCCAAGTGAGTTTGTAACCCCAGAGTTTTAGGGGTATAGCAAATGGAATGAAACACGCTGAGTCATGATCTGATTAACAGTATTTAGAGATCAGAGTCTGAAATTATATTTGAGGTGAAGACAGATAGAAAGCACATGCTACTGAATCTTACAACATACTAAAATTAGAAGTTAGAATGAAGTGGAGCATGCTATTACATGCCTGTAATCCTAAGAATTGGAATGCTGAGGCAATGTGACTGTGAGTTCTAAGCCTGCCTGCGCTGGACATCAGACAGAGCCTACAGTGTACTATAGAACCTGTAAAGCAAATCTACAAAAAAAAAAAAAAATGAAGAAGAAAAGCTCACAAAAAAGGAGTGGTCAGAGAAGTAAGTGGAAACCAGGGTGAGAGTTGTTTTAGCATCCATTAAATAAAGGATTTTACAGAGCAAGCAGAGCTCCAAGACTGCTCACCAGGCCAGTTAGAAGAGGCTTAAAAACTGACAGTTGTATTAAGCAGTGGGTTTATTTTGCATGAATTTGCTTTATTTTCCAATATTACCATGTAAGCTAACATCTATGTCCAATTACTCTTATGACATAGACTTTTTTTCTTAGTTTAAATAGCAAATATTCATTTGTATGCATAATTTTGTGAACTTCAAAATCCAGGCTGGATTCTTAAAATAATTTCAGTCACCATTTTGATCAGACTTACACATTTTGTGTTGCAAATATTTAAACTATGAAGGTTTTCTCTCCTTTCACAATTATGCTATTGAAAATATGAGAATATGCTATAAATAAGACCAAGAACTTTAGAAATCAAGTACCCACATTTAACCTGCTTAATAAGGTTTTTTTATAACTTTTTTTTATTAATTTATTCTTGTTACATCTCAATGGTTATCCCATCCCTTGTATCCTCCCATTCTTCCCTCCCTCCCATTTTCCCCTTATTCCCCTCCCCTATGACTGTTCCTGAGGGGGATTACTTCCTCCTGTATATGCTCATAGGGTATCAAGTCTCTTCTCGGTGACCTGCTGTCCTTCCTCTAAGTGCCATCAGGTCTCCCCCTCCAGGGGACATGGTCAAATGTGAGGCACCAGAGTACATGAGAAAGTCATATCCCACTCTCCACTCAAGTGTATTTTAAAAAACAGCTTCACAAATACTATAATTCTGAAAAATAACTTGTAAGTCTTGTATTAAAGTCTAAATGATCATTTTCTAAGAAATTAGGATACTTCATATATCTTATATGGATAATATAAATGAATAAACATGAGTTTAATTTACTAGAAGTCTGCAATTATGAAACTTACGTACATACTCATGTTTTAACAGTGTTAACAAACTATCACCAAACCAAAAGCTCTCTACTTGCTGCTATGTGTTAGCTCTTATTTTTTACCACTGCAATTACTTTTTGGTACTCTAAAGTGTGGGGGCATTTTCAGACAAACACCGATAGGATCCATTCAATGGATCCTTATAGCCTTCATTAACCTTCTGTGCCAGCATGGCTGACGCTGCATTGCTGAAGGGTGGGCAGAGTTCCCAGAAGTTCTGTCTAAACACTCTGGTGGAGAGATCAAGCACGTTGAGGCTGCTCCATTGGGAACCCAGAATGCTGAACCGCTGAGAGTGAACTTAATTGATTATAACCTGAAGTTTAGTGCCCTATTTGATGAGGGCAAAAGGAAAAAAAAACATGCACAGTGGAAAGATGGAATCTGAGTCTTTCTAAAGGGACAAACTCTACAGTAGTCTTTGCATGCTATTTCCCTTTCCAACTTAGTAAGCTGTAAAGTAGGTAAAAAGTACGATCATGGTTTCTGTAAATAAAGAAGCTGACTAAATTTGCAGTGTGGTTGGTCTCTGGTGTAGCATTGAATAGAACGGGGAAAAAAGCATTCTCTTTGTGAAATACAGTCTTGCTTCAGAGTGTGGCTGCCTGCTGAATTCCTTCAATATAGGCTTGATAAGACCTGAAGCACTGATCCTAGTCTGTACTGCAGGATTTATTGCTGGATTGTTTTTTTATATACTTGAGAGAGTGTTTTATTTATTCTGTTTTCTTCTAATAAATCTTCTGTGCCTTCGTGTGGGCATCTATCTCTTTTACTTTTAAATGAGGAGTAGATGCTATTTCCGCCAAATATGTCTATTATCTAAAAGCATAGAAAAAGAAGCATCTCTGTGAGTTAAAACACACATCACTGTGTGTGTTTGAAAATACAAAAATTCATGATAATCATAGGATTAAAACCATATTTAAAATTCTTAACTGCAATCTACTGCCTGTGCTATTCTCAGGAGAACCTGGCACACAAAGCGGAGCTCAAGAATATTTATGCAGCCTGACTATAGAGTTCACCATAAGCCTAAAGCTAAAGCAAAAAAATTTAAAGATACAGAGCGAGAGTTTATCCCCAGGTCAATCTGTGGAAAAGATTCTCATGGGATTCCATAGAGTGAGATTCCAGCTGTTAAAAATAATGTTCAAGCAGGTTAAGAGGGCCATATTTGTAATATATTTTTAATTCTGTGCTCTGCTTGTCTCTCCATTCCCATATAAGGGTCTCGCAATGAAATTAATCAGTGCTACTGAACCCTTCGTGCCATTGAGAGAATAGTCACCCTGACACTTTTCCTTTAAAGGCTTTCTATCCGAGGCTGTCCACAGTCCATCACTTCCCTTCATTAAATCCATGGTGAAAGCAGCAGCGATCACCAGAAGCATAGGAATGCATACCAAGTAGCCTCAAATGTCTTGGTAGCTACATTTCAGCTTATTTGCAACTACATAGAAGCATTAGTGTAACAGAAATTTTATTTTAGTATAGCTTCCATTAATAAATATATTTTGTCTTGGGGGCTCCTGAGCAACATTAAATCTATAATAATGTAAAGACAAAATGGTCTTGTTCATTCAACTGGCTTCTTATTACACAGCAAGTGTATATTCCAGATATCAGTACCCATAAACGGTGAAAGTCTCCCAATACCTGGTGTGTGCTTTCTTGCCAGAAAAGCTTCCTGTATATCATGAGTCTGTAGCTCATAATTATCTTTTAGATAGCATCGAAAAGATACATATTATATTTGGAACATATATATATATAATGTATACCACACATATACATATCCACTGTTATTTTATATTTTTCAGAGATTTATTTTTAATTATATGTACACGTGTGCATCTATGTGTAGACATATGCATATAACTACAATTTGCCACAAGGACTAGCGCTGTTAGGTACCTCTGGAATTGTATTTAAAAGTGGGTTGTCCACAACAAGGTGAAGGCACTTGGAAGTCAACTTGAGTCCTCTGAAAATTCAATACATGCTTTTAACCACTTAGCCTTCTCTCCAAGCCACAGGAAGCAGACACTTTTAATGTATGTTATTTAATTAATAGCAGATTTGAATCACTAATATTTTTCTTAAAATCAGTAGATGTTAAGCTCATAATATCAGGCAATTCATGATTAAATGCTATTCACAAAGATCCTTCGAAATATTCAAATTCAATATTACATACCTCTATGTTCTTACTTTCAATAATAATGTGTTTAGCACAGCTTTTCACACGTCTATGCTCTTAGAAACATTCTTGTTGATTTTGACTTCTTCTGAGAGTTTGGTTGTTTTATAAACTAAATTTCAACCCATCACACAATGTACTCTGGCACAGACAATGTCCCTAAAAATAACAGGTTTTATAGATTTTTCCACTGTCTTCTAGATGGTAGCTGATAGTTAACTATAAATTCAAAGATTGTACCTTTCAGGAAGATATGTAATACCATTTTTGTCATGCCCAAAACAATGGCAGTATTATAACAACAAGGTATAGTAGCTATAGCATTCAATTAATATTTTGGAAAACGAATGTCTCAAGACTTTTGTTTTTATTCCATCATTTATCTTTTTATTTTTAATTACAATATATTATACCATTTCTCCACTCTTCCTAATGCTCTTCCCATTCCCATGTCTGGTCCTCGCTCCTCTCTTAATTCAATGCCAGCTCTTCTTTTACCAGTGTTGTTACACATACAGAGAAAATAATCAACATATAAATACAAACCTGCTCAGTCCATTTGGTGTTACCTAGACATGCAAATTTTTAGGGCTGATCATTAGGTATTGGATAACCAATTAGAGTGTTAGAAGAATTTAGAAATGTGTATGATTTAGTCAGGTAGAAACACTGCTTATCCAACAGGAACAAATGAGGAAAAGACAAATGAGTAGCCCTGAAGTTACTTTCCATAGATTTGTCTCTTTTCATAACATCTGTTACATTCCATTATACAATAATGTTTAATTTTGGTGATGGTGCTTTCCTCAATGACAATACCTTGTTGAAGGATAGTCCTTTGTACTTAAAGATCTGATGGTGCAATAGGGAACTGACCAGTAAACACAACGAGTATGTGGTTATCACTGCAATTCCATATGGTATGTGTGTGGAGTTGGGATCTTACTACTAGTGAATGTGGAGGCATAGCAAGCAAGGCTGACCAGGATGTGTACTTTGACATTGTAAGACAATGATTAATGGTTAAAAGTAACTAAGGGAATTGGAACACTTGCAAATGTTGACTATATACTTGGTCTTACAAATATTATCAAATAACTCAAATTGCTAATGAATACATAAAGATATAATCTAAACTAATGAAAATCATAGAAAAGCAATTTAATCTACTATTGATTTATTTGTTTGGGGATATATGCTACAAGGCTTATGTTGAGGTAAGACTGATTAAGGATATAAATATCTGTCCTCCATGTGAGACTCAGGGATTGAAGTCAAGTTTTCAGGCATGGCTTCAAGGCACCCTACCTACTGAACCTTCTCACTGGCCATAAATACAAATTTCAACAAGATATTTTTTCATTTTTTATTAAGTATTTTTATATGTACATTTATATTGTTATACATATGTACAATAAACTACCGACAGAAAAAATAACCATGAAACAATCAGGAGGTATGTAAATGTTACAGTCTTAGTGTTTTGGCTATTTGTATTTGGCAGCCTTGAAGAAAACATTTTTCTGCTCTTGGTGCATCTAAAATTCTGAATGTAAATCAATGTCTATCATATTTAATCATTATCAACTTAAAACATCTATCGAGACCTAAAAACATCTTAACCCCTAAACAACTAAGCTTAATTGTAAAAATAGACTATCTGGTCTTCAACCCCATACAAGACTTGAGAAGGAATAACATTTATTACGTAACTATATAGGGGGTGCATGCTAGCAGCTTCCCAAATAAGAAGATGGCAGAGACAGTTTGCTACCTGAGCAGTCATCCAAAACTCTCTATAACATTGGAACATCATCTTTAGCCTTCTGGCCCAATGTATCTGACAGACATATTTGTGATATAGGAACTATTACTAGTCTATTTTTATCACAAGTCTATTTTTATGCACATCTTAGGTACAACAGATAGTTATGATTCTATAGAAAGATAAGGCAAAATAGTTAGATAAGGTCTTCAAAAACCTCAGAGACATACAGAATATGGCATTTAAAATGTTTCTCTAATTTTAAAGATTCATTAACAGTGAGACAGGTTAACTCCTGGCAACACCCAGCCTACCTCAAAGAGGATGATGAGCATCAAAGAGCTTCCTTATGCTGTTGGTTTCAAATGTGGCAAACAAGTCACTGAGCAAAATGTCCTCATTTCTACCACAGACAGAATTCTGCCTTTAAAAGGGCAAGCTTGGATGCAGGCAGAGTCGGCTGCCAAACTCTGTCATAACAGGATAATCAAGCAATATTTCTAATTCATATTTTAAAATGAAATATAAGTATATACAAGAAAAGCGTGTGCTTGGGATGCCTGGCTAAGGAAGTGAAGAAATAATGTGATGGTTGGAACTAAGGAAGACTCTAGCATGATTTGAGCTAGTTTACTGAAAGAGGATGAAAGAAAGCAGATGAAAACCTGTTTTGTATAGGTGAGTGTGGTTGGTTTCTTTGTAGATTTTTGTGGGTAAAATATATGCACATTTTCAATTTTGAATATAATTTATTTAGAGTGCCACATGAGGTGAATACAAACCAAGAAAATAATGGCTTCTGATATCATTTCTACTGATTGAAAATAACAGAAATGTGACCAAAATTAGTGCTGCTTAGGTCTATAGTTTTTCAGCTTCTGCCACAGGGATAGTAAAGATGGAAATATGTCTGTCTGCTTTAAAGAATAAGTGAAGAGTAGGTCAATGGATATTTAGCAGTGTCTAGCAACCACATATAGGCAGATAAAGTAATATTTACACACGTATTTAAAAAGAAGCCATTAGTGCTTTGTTTTGTTTAAAATGTAATAAAAGTAAAAATCAAAACAAAAACAAAACAAAAACAAAAAAACCCCTAAAACTTGATGTAACCACATGAGTGTTAATAATAGCTCAAATATTTAATTTGTATTCCTCAATATAATACAAATTGATGAAGTACTACCTGGAATTATGCCTCATTATCAATGAAGCCAAGATTAGATAGAGTCTAGCTGTCATCATCAGGAGAGAAAATGCTAGAATGAAGTACACAATCACAACTGCCCATGCAGAAAAACCGTATGCACTTGCCATTCCCACACTGTGATCACAGATGTTGACCAAAACCTGTACTGGTCATGAGCATTTTAAATGGCTGATTAGATATGTTGCCCAGTGTTCTGTGCAGATTATATTGTGTTAGAATCAGATGAAATCATACATCCAATTTAAGCAAAATAAAAAAAAAAATGACTTAGAATGGACTACCTAGTATTTAAAGGGAATGTGATGGTCAATAGATATTACAAAGTTGAATGGATAATGACATTGAAGATAAAGTAATTTTGGGAACAATTCTGCCTTTCTTTGTTTAAAGTCCCTTTTAAACTGATTGAGATGTAAGCTTATTAGGGTAATAGCAGACACATTTATAGTCATATCCAAATGTTGTTGGACAGAGATGAGAAGGAGTCCAGATTGAATAAGAATGGATTGATCAGAAAACAGTAGCACATTGCAGGTAGAATGTTATACAAAAGTACTGAAATAGATATCAATACATTAGGAGTCAATGATAGAGTAGTGTCTTCTTTGAATAGTTACTACATGTAGAAAACTGTTCCTGGGGCCTAACGTGTCTATCTCCTCTAGTAATCCTATTTGGCATGAATTGGTTTTCTCTCTTTATTTCTTTTTATATCTTCAAAAATGCTTTTCTAATCATGGGTTTTAAAGAGTTAAATGAGTCTCCAACGTGGACCAGATACATAGTACTGAAAGTCATGGCTTGAAAAGGTTATAGGAAAAATACATATTGGCTGGACATGGCTAAGACAAAATAATTCCTACTTTATAGCCAGAGGAACACAATCTACTGAGGGAATGCTTAAGGGTGGGAAGACTTTGAACAGGGAACCCTTATCACTAGTATGTGCCAGAAAAATAATAGCCACTGTTAAATGCATGTCTGCAGGACTATATTGCCAAGAGGATGACAATGTAACAGAAAAAGGAACACATCCGCAGAAGGATATAAATGTTATGCCTAGTGCAGATCTCATTTGAAAACAACTCTCTGTACCACAAATCCATATCCTCTTACTGAAGCATATACTGTTAAAGCACTCATAGCCTCAGGATGTTGCTTAAGACCAGCAGGAGATACTATGATTACCAACCTTTACATTTCTATTGCGCCTCTTCTTTGCTTAGGAAAGCTGAAAGCTAGGGAGTGCATTGCAGGACTTGAGGGCCAGGGCATCACTAGGAAGTGTTTCTTTCTTAGTCGTATTTGTAGAGAGCGAATATATACAAGCATTACATCTTACCTTTCTTGTACTCAGCCCATGCCCTTCAGTGATATCAGTCACGTGGGAAACCTGAAAAACAAATGTGGCCAAAGCGTCAAGCACCATAAAGCACAGGAAATGCTCAGCTTTCAGTCTTCTGTGAAAACTGGACAGCATCAATTCCTGAGCAGTGGTACATTAAATAGCAGGAAAGAGACCCCAGGGATTAAGTGCTGGGCTGCAGCAATACACTGACAATAAAGTAATGCCTATTTTTGTACAGGATTCCAGGGCATCTGGGGAGCATCAACAGCAGCAGAAAATTTTAGAGTGGGAGTTAGACAAGAGACAATGTTGCAGAGAGGCCAGCAGAAATATCTTTAAGAGACTTGCTCTGCATTTTGCTCTGGGCAGTGGGCACGGAAGGAACAAAAGGACAGCTGGAGCAATCTGAGAGGTCAAAGAACTCTCCGTACCAATGTACCTGTCTAAACCAGAATCTCAGGAACAAAGATATAAACAGGAAAATGTTCTGCACATAGAAACTAGACTAGAAATAATAAGGAAAGGAGCCTAAGGTGTGCATAGCATATCATGTTGTAAGCAAATGTATGTTCCATTGTGAGTTTAGCTGCACACAGTGAAATCTCTGTAAACGTCATTCCATAGAAATAAAAAATGCAAATATTAGAGGCATACCACTGAAATGATGCTGATTTCTGTGACATGACTTCTGGGGAAAATATAAGAAAATCGTTTAGGACATGTCAGTGGGGTGGTGACAGATTCTCATAGGAGATTATAATTTGTTTTGTCTATCCAGTTGATTTAGTTAAAGCCATGTTTTGATGTGATTATACCACCTGTATTCAAATTATACCTCATTCCTAGAGGGAGGTAGATAGACTTAATAACTCTTCATCTGCTACTTCAGTATTCGAATAGATTTTCATTCTTGACATTGGAGAAGGTAGTTAGGGAATTTAATGTGCCATGAGCATTGTACAAAGTACCGTTTCAGAGCTCCTTCTTAATCCTTTACACTGAAGAGGCCGAAGAGTAAATTGAGGCAGTGGGAACTTTTCCTGTCATCACAAGGTACGAAGTGACAGAGGTGACATGTAAACTGGGTTACCTGTGGGCCCCGAGGCTGCCATTCTTTAAAAGATGCCACATCATTTGCAAAATGCAGAATAGCAGGACCAACATGGAGGGCAGTGAAGAGACAGGCTCCGGTGGAGAAGGAAAAGACCTGCAAGGGATTAAAGAATACTGGGTTCTACAAGAAGACAGCAGATCTCAGTTGACTTGTGCAGGGCCACTGTGGTCATATCTTGCACACTGAGAATCTGTAAAGTTTAACTTATCCTATGAGGAAAAGCAAAGTCTTTTTTTTTTTTTTGCACTTTTTTTTTTAATTTATTTTTTTAATTAATTTATTCTTGTTACATTTCTATGGTTATCCCATCCCTTGTATCCTCCCATTCTTCCCTCCCTCCCATTTTCCCCTTATTCCCCTCCCCTATGACTGTTCCTCAGAGGGATTACCTCCCCCTGTATATGCTCATAGGGTATCAAGTCTCTTCTCAGTGACCTGCTGTCCTTCCTCTGAGTGCCACTAGGTCTCCCCCGCCAGGGGACATAGTCAGATGTGAGGCACCAGAGTACTTGAGAAAGTCAAATCCCTCTCGCCACTCAAGTGTGGAGACTGTCTTGTCCATGGGCTAGATCAGGGTAGGGGTTTAAATTATTCGGCCTGTATTGTCCTTGGCTAGGGCCTTAGTTTGAGCGGGACCCCATGACCCAAATCTGCCTATCATAATGTTCTACTTGTAGGTTTCTAGAACCCACTGGATCCTTCTACATTGCTATTCACCCATTGTTCTCTCATCTAGAGTCCCAATAGGATGTCCTCCCCTCGGTCCCAGTTTCCTGGTAAGGGAAGGCTTTCACGGGACATGTCCATTGGGCTAGTATGCAGATATAAGTGAGTATATACCATTTGAGTCTTAAAGTCTTATCCCAGTAAGGCTAGAATTGAAAGTGACAGTAGACTCAGAAGGTGTGTTACTATTACCTACACCTACCATAGAAGCACTGTCCTTGGATGGTGCTTCAGACTCCACAGGCCTCTCTGCGCTCTGGTTGGTTGGCTCTCTTGGTCTTCTTAGGGCGCTATTGTCACTTCTAGGTCCTTTCATCTTTTTCTCCACTTTTCCACTAGACTGCCTACTCTTTGCCCAATGTGTGGCTGTGAGCGTCTGCATCTGTTTTGAACCGCTGCTAGGTGGAGCCTCTCAGCAAAATATTGGGATTAGCTCTTCTTTGAAAGTCTGGTAGAATTCTGCACTAAAAGCATCTGGCCCTGGGCTTTTTTGGAGGGATCTTTGACATAGGTGTAACTGATGGGCAGCTCAGGCTTCATGTGGGTCCACTAGTAAAAGGAGTGCGGTCTGTCTCTGACATGGACTGTCCTGCCTGCTTTTGATCGTTTCCCCCTGATGGGACTGTCTAGCTATGCTATAGAGAAAGGGGATGAACTCAATCCTGATGTGAATTGATGAATCAAGGTAGGTTGGTGATGGGGCGGGGCTTCCCTTTTCTGAGAAATAAAGGAGGGGGAGGGGGAGTGAGGGGGCTATGACTGGGATGTAAAGTGAATAAATAAGTAAATTAATAAAAATAAAATAAAAAATAAAAACACAAGCCAACAAGACTAGGCCAAAACAAACAAAAATTAAAAACAAAAACAAGAACAGAAGGAAGGAGAGGGTAGACCGGGAGGTGTGCTACAAAGCAGGTTAAGACTGATGAATTGGGAACTGAGCAACAGGAATCCTATTTGAAGTTTTATTTCATGCCAGTTTTGATGCTAAATTTATAAATGGTTCTGATATCAATATGCTCAATATATTTCCTAGTGACAGAAGGGGTTATAATGAAAGAAAGATAGAAAGAAAGATGAGAGAGAGAAAGAGAGAAAGAGAGAGAGAGAGAGAGAGAGAGAGAGAGAGAGAGAGAGAGAGAGAGAGAGAGAGAACTATGCAAAAATGTACTAGCCGAATGTAATGTTACTCTCACATTTTTCATGTTGTTTTTGAAGTAGTCTTCTGTTTTGTCTATCCAGGTCTCAGGAGGGCTTCCTCTCCTTTTCTATCCTGTTAGGCATTTGTGTCTCTTTATAAATCTATGTGTATATTATTTTCCATATATAACATAGAGATAGAAAGTAGGCTATTTTGCTTGATGTTATCTGTGAATAAAGCTTTAAAAACTTCTTTGAATTATTTGGGAAACATATGAAGGACATAGACAGGTAAAATTAGAGTTTCAGTATCACTGATGAGGACATTAAAGGGTGAGCTTTTGGAGATTGTCAGCAGTCTAGTGATAATGGATGACATTCATTGTATTTAATAGTTTGTCCAGAAATGAATTCCTTTTCAAAGGAAGGATTTTTGACTCCACACACTAGCAAGCATTTCTACATTAAAAGAATCAGATTTACTTTGATTTTTATTATTCTAACATTTACAAGAAAAGAGGGAAAGTATTTCAAAAAGCTACCAAACAAATAGTAGAAACTATGTGAATGATATAAATAAATCGTTATTTCTCTATTTGTGGGACACAGAAACATAAAAATATATTGATTTTATGGTGGGAGGTGTTATAATAATGATATCAAACAGGTACCAAACAATCATAAAGTAAACATCATGAAATAGTTTAAATGCTGGTCTTAACTTTTGTAGCAACCTCTTTGAAGGTACAAACAAATGGTCACATTTTATAAATAATTAAAGTCTTTGTTTACTATAAGATAGCAAATAACAATTTGTAATGATCTGTATTGAATAGGCAGTTTTATAAACAACAGAAAGTTATTTCCCACAACTCTGAAAGCAGGTAAGGGCTAGCTCAGCATGGAGAGTCCATTTTATGATTACCTCCTGTATGAAAAAAAGATGGAGGAATCTGTGGGGTCTCATAAGGATATCCTCACTTCAAGCCTGCAGCAATCCCTTATTGTATCACCCAGATGGATAAGAATCTAGCCTCTGAAATTTGAGGGAATATAAACAATAAGTTTACTGCATTTAGGAGCTAAGATGTTTAATGAAAAAGGAACAACATCTTTTTATGAAATTTTTTATGTAATAGTCTATGTCTTATTGGCTAGTAATACTAACGGGTTCAAATACTAAGAAGATTCTTAGTTGATGTTATTTACATTTAGAATGTGATTGGTGCACACAGTTATTTTTTATTTTTAATAATATTTACTTATTATTTTAAGATTTATGTTTTCAATTTATTTATTTAATCTCTTTACAGCCTGATCCTCAGCTGCTCCCCTCTTCCCGCCCAGTCCCTCCCTCACGTCCCATTCATTCATCATGCTCCCCCCTTTTTCTCAGAAAGAGGAGGCCCCGAAGGGGTACCAACCTACCCTGGCACCTCAGCTGCAGCAGTACTAAGCACGTCCTCTCCCACTGGGTCCTGACAAGGAAACCCAACTAGGGGAAAGGATCCAGAGTCAGAGGCAGCCCCTTCTACCCCTGTTAGGAGAACCACATAATGACCGTGTCACCCATCTGCTACATATGGGTAGAGGATCTAGGTCCAGCCCATGCATGCTCTTTGGTTGGTGGTTGAGTCTCTGTGAACCCCCATGGTTACTCTATAGGTCTTCTTGTGATGTCCTTGACCTCTCTGGCTCCCTCTGTCCTTCCTCCCTCTCTTCCTCAGAACTCCCTGAGATCAATTTATTGTTTGCATGTAGGTCACTGCAGATACACATGGTGATTTTTTTCTATGAACATGCATTTGACAAAAAGCACAAAACTAAAAGATATATCAAAAATGTGATGACAAAGAGAGACAACACATTGTAAAATTCAAGAAGCAATTCAAAAAGCAGATAATTGAATGTTGACAGACTGTGAAGGGAGTGCTAAAAAGGCATGCAAGTGACATATAGACTGAGCAGGTTGCATCAGCAGTATGTGGGAATATGTACACAGATACATATTCGGAAAAACAATTATTGGTATCAAATGCCATGATGCCAAAGAGAGCTTGAAGGGATCTATCAAAGGTTTGGGAAGGAGGAAACAGAAGAGGTTAATGATGTAATTATAATCTCAAAAAATAAAATAAATAAAAATATAAGCCTGTCCATTGGCTAGATCTAGGTAGGGGTTTGAAGTTTATGGCCTGTATTGTCCTTGGCTGGTGCCATAGTTTGAGCGGGACCCCGGGGTCCAAATCTGCCTATCATAATGTTCTTCTTTTAGGTTTCTAGGACCCTCTGGATCCTTCTACTTTGCTATTCTCCCATGCTTCTCTCATCTAGAGTCCCAATATGTCCCCTGGAGGGGGAGACCTGGTGGCACTCAGAGGAAGGATAGCAAGCTACCTAGAAGAGACTTGATACCCTATGAGCATATACAGGGGGAGGAAGTCCCTCTCAGGCACAGTCATAGGGGAGGAGAGTAGGGGAAAATGGGAGGGAGGGAAGAATGGGAGGATACAAGGGATGGGATAACCATTGAGATGTAACAAGAATAAATTAATTTAAAAAAAAGAAAAAAGAATTAAAATAAATAAATAAATAAATAAATAAAAATAAAAATATAAGCCATAATGGCAATTAAAGAACAGTGACCAATCAAGTATATAAACAAAACTCAATAACCAGAGCTACATCTCTGAACACACAATTTAAAATTTTGTTCAGATACATAAGGGAGGCAATGTAAATATTTTATAAATGTTATCTGACAACATATAGACACATCTTCACACTAGAATCTACACCTGGCTTGAAACTAGAGTATTATTTCTCAACACTTTAGTCCTTGTGTAACTTCAAGGAGACTGAATTATTTACATACTAATGCAAATGAACAAATTGTCACTGAGAGAACTAATTGGGAAGGAGCAGCACATAGCTACCCAAACAGGTATGCAGGAGCAACATCATGAACACCTTCAGGCTGGCTTTCAAAAAAACCAAGCCTATATGAATGTGAGATCTAACCACACAGAGAAGAGCTTGTAAAACCACGTAACAAAAACTCTCTTTAGAAGAGCTCATGTAGCCAACACGTAAATTTAATAAGAAAAATATAAATAGTTCTTGTCGTAATAAACTGTAGGGCCAATCTGTTGCTATCAGTTATCTTTGACAAACACAGAGCAAAGTAACAATAAAAACTTGAAAGATAACTTAAAGGATTCACTTCTATATTTACTTACAGATCTTTGTTTTGTACCATCCTCTATGGACACAGCTTATATACCAGTCAGACAAACTTTTGTACTCTTTGACATCCTTAGATTATGGTAATGGTGTTTATTTAAGCTGCAGGTATTCCAGATAGTTCCCAAATGCCCCCTCCCATGTTGTTGGATCTCCTTAAGGATAAAATTAAGAATTTCCCAAGTTTCCTTAAAGAGCAAATCTATATGTGCACAATAATACCCATTAAGTTGGGAATAAAAAATTCACATATCCAATGCATATTTAGTCTATTAATATAACCAATAATTAAGTTATACATAATGAAACTGATAGACAGAGGCTTGCCCAATCAATCAATATAGATTCCTTTGGTTTCCTCTTTGTCTGGTAAAAGAATAGAATGCTTTAAATGACAAAGTTTAGTTAGGAAATTAAAGTAAAGAAGGAAACCCACAAGCCATGTATATAATTTAATGACTCAGCACATTTTCTTGTAAGAAAACAATATTATATATAAACTAGAAAATGAATTTTCTCATATTCTCATATCTATACCTTGAAGAGTACAAATAATGTAAGACTCAACTGGTGAGAACTGGTTTCTAATCATACATTAGCATATAGCCTTGGCTTGTCCAACATAAAACAATGGTTTCTATGCAATAGGTGACATGGTGTCATAAACAGCACAAACAAATCAACATTTGTTTGTTGTCAGAGACACAGATTTCAATTAAGTGTGTCACCAGCAAGATCAGCGACTTACTGATTCCAGACTGTTCTTTTATCCTTCATTAAAGGATATATATATCACAGTGACATTAGGAAATTATAATTCACTGGGACAATGTTGCATTGCAAATGCTTTTACATTACTTATGCTTTGTGAATTAACTTATTTATCACGCCACTGATTGGCTTGTATGCACTAGGTCCTCTATGAAGTATATTGTTAGCATGCACTCACTCACTCATTCACTCCATCCTCTGTACAACTTAAATATCTGCGTAGGTTTCTATAACTTATTCCTAATGGAAACTGGAAGTAATGCAGTATGAGGGAAGACTGACTGGGTTCATCATTAGAAGATTCCTCTTCTGTTGATCCAAATAGGAGAGTTGATGCCTCCATTGCAGAGTGATTCATTGAGATTTACAAAATTGGTTCAAAGTCTTGTTTTCCTTTTCCTCGTGATGGCAAAAGAAATATCCGACTAGATGCAATTTAAGGAAGGAATGTTTGTTTTAGTTTACATTTTAAGGGCTTACAGTCCATGGTAGTCCAGAAAACATGACAGCCAGACCTGGAGGCTACCTGGTCGCGTTTTCTCTACAACGAAGAAGCTGAGAGATGAATGCTTGTGATCAGTTGGCTTTCTCCGTTTTGTTCAGTCTGAGACTCCAGTTCTCAAAATACTGCTCTCCTACATTTATGGCGGGTGTTCCCACCTCAATTAACCTAATATAAATAATCTCTCACAGATGCCTGGGAGCTTATCTCTGCAGTGGTTTTGGGTCTTGAGAGGTTGACAGTTAATAGTTACCGTTATAGACAGACACTTCGACAGGAATGCATGTTGTAAGTGTAGGGCCAATACTGTGAGGGGAATCTTACTGACTTGATCCCCTTTGTAAGGAACTTTCTCCTTGTATAAGGATATGGCTGTGAGTCCTTCAAACATGTTGGTCCTTGGGGCACTGTAACCAGAAACCAGAGACAAGCAAAGCCCAAATGACTGTAAAGAGAAAAGACAGCCAACTTCTGAGCTGAGCACATTCCCAAAAATAGCATAGTAGTGTCACACATGTCATGGTCCTGTGCTCCATTTCCCTGAGGGAACAATCAAGACTTTCTAACTGTCAACTTCCAGAAGATACAGTAATGCGCTGCTAGTCCTGCACATTCTGAAGTAATGACATTTTCCACAGGGCTGTTTTAAAGAAGTGTGTTAGTCACTTCCCTGTGAATGGTCAAGCGTTTTGGGCTTGAGAGCGACATTCGGACTAGTATAGAAAGATGGCAAGTTCAGAAAGCTTGGCATTTTATTCTTTACTTAGTTTATTGGGTACAATTCTTCTTCTGAGCCTCACTTTCCTTATGTTTGGAGGTACGAATAATAGTGACCTTATGTTTTAGTTTTATATATTAAATAAGATTTTGTGTGTCTCTGTGTGTGTGTGTGTGTGTGTGTGTGTGTGTGTGTGTGTGTGTGTGTGTGTGTGTCTGGTTACTAGATACATATTAATATATAGAAAATTATCAATACACTATTATTAACAGTATATTTTGAAATGTATTCTTTGAATTCAAAAAGTCAATGGTTTTTAGTACTATGATTTCTTGAGATAATCCTATGTTAGTAAGTCTGTAATTATAATTATAATTATCACTTCTGTGTTTTATTTTAGAACAGTGAGATTCAAGAAACAATGTTCATACAGCAAGTCAGTATAGTTTAGATTGGAAAAACAAATCATTTTATTTCTTTACATCAAATAATAAAGGATAAACAAAATGCTTCTTTTCACTGAACATGCTTGCTGTGTCCTGAGATTTTTAGCTCCGTACTCTTAAACAACATCAATACTGAGAAACTCATAATTTTTCTTTTGTTAAAGAACAAAACAAACCATTTAAAATTTAAGTCAAGAAGACAAGCTTGAAGAATAGGAGGAGTCTGCCTTTTTCTACCACAGACAGAATTCTGCCTTAAAAAGTGAAAGCTTGGACGCAGGCAGAGTTGATGGCAGAAATCTGCCAAGACAGGGTAAGCAAGTCCTCAATAGTTCCTGCCTCGCAAATGTGTCTGTCAGATCTATTGGGGCAGAAGACTGAAGAAGATGCTCCAGCATAATAGAGAGTTTTGGGTGACTATTCAGGTAGCAAACTGTCTCTGTCATCTTTTCATTTGGAAAGCTACTAAACTACACTTCCATTATACTCAGGTAATCAAGTTTATTCCTTCTCAAGTCTCTGATGAGGTTGAAGACCAGGTAGATTAATTTTACAATTAAGATTAGTTGTTTAGGGATTAAGATATTTTAGGTCTAGATAGATGTTTTAAGCCGATAATGACAATATGTGATGGAGATTGATTTACAATCAGAATTTTAGATGCACCAAGACAGGAAACTTTTGTTCAAGACTGTCAAATACAAACAGCCAAAACACTAAGAATGTAACATTTATATAATTCCTGATTCTATCATGGTTCTTCTTGCTACAGGTGATTTCTTGTATATATGTGTAATAATATAAATGTATAGGTAAAAACTATAAAATGTTTTTTAAAAAGAATAGGAGAATTAGAGGCCCTAAAACTGAATCAAACCTGAAGTTACCTAACACCTTTGATTGCTGCCAATTAAGCTTTCCTACATGGAGGAGTCTATGCTGACCCTGAAAATGTTTCTGGATCCTATCTTGCCAATAGTTACTCAAATTTAATTATAATCCCAGTGGTATTAGATTGTAGCTGATTTAGTAATAGAGTAATTATATTAAATTCATTAATCAAAGTGGTAAAACTTGAAAAAGTGCCTTAAGGTCAGATAAAGTTTTTTTTCCAACATAAATGAAATCTCAGTGATTTACAAGCTTATAACATGTCAAACACACTAGCAACCAGGGGCGTCATGGGAATCAAAGGCACATGCATCATTTATAAGGGATCTCAGAACAACATAATTAGTTACTTTTCTTTCTTTAGTAAGCTAAGACCTTTCTTTACTTTAGTGACAGTTCAGAGGCATTTTAATTTCATATACAATTCCCTTTCTCATGCTAGTTGTTTCACATTTTAAATACGATTGCACATGCTTTTCCTAGATGCAAATATATGTCCTTGAAAATGTTCAGTCTATTTCAAAAATACCATATTCAAGGTGTCCAGATAAAAATCTGAAGAATAAACTCAGGAAGAGAGGGTCACTGGACAGACTTGTGTTGGATTGTCCCTGTCCTTAGGTGTAAGTAGGAATCCACTGTGCATGCTTTCTGAGTGGAATGGTGAGATGGATGCAAGGCAGGGAATATTTCCAGGGCATTTCTATGTCGGTTACTCAAGTCACTTAAAAAATTCTATGATAGTTTAACTTTTTCCTCTTACATGGTTTATAACTCTTTTCTCTCTCAGACTACTGCTAAGAAAATGAGAAATCGGATTGTATAGTTTTTCATTACTTGACATGATTTACTTGTCACTGAATTCTGTCTGTTTTACTAAAACTTACTTTATATTAACTTTTTTCCTCACTACCATGTTAACTTTAATAGTAACGTTCAAAGCACATCGCCCTCACACTTGACAGATGACAATATCAATAAAGCATTAGGTTAGTGCTTGGCTTGAAATCAGCCTTAGTACATTTCTTTTATTGTTGGTGGTATTATTGACAATTTTTAAAATCAAGGAAAATAAAAATGACCTCTTAGGTGTTGGATGGATGAAAATAAACCCTGTATTGAAAGAGTTTCCCACTAATTTTGTCCAAAGGGTGTGACAGGCTAACATAGAACACACATTGGTTAAGCAAAGATGTCTGCAGTTTACTTGGCCTCAGGGCCAAGAGTTAACTGCTCTGAGTCAGCTGACACTTCACACCTTGCTCTGTGGGTGAAAAAAAACATGCTGTGTTTTTGAAGATCTCATTTTTCAGTACTTCTTGAATTAAGTGAATATTAAATACAACCTATTGTGATTCTCAGTAACCTCTGTATCTCTCAACTCAATCCTGGTAGTTTTGGCTTCTACCTAGCTGCTAATTAGATTTTAAATGCCGTTAGTCTTTTAATGGATTTTTTTTCTTATTACAGATAGCAAGTGTATGTGACACCAGGAAATACTGCAAATGAGCAAGATGAAGACCAGTTAAAAATTCTTATGATCTCCCTATGATGACATAAGCACTGCTGATCCCTTTACACATAACCTTTTAATTCTCTGTCTCTCTCAACCTTTAGAGAGATCATTCCTTATCTATTGCTTTTCCACTCAGGGAAATAAGAAGCTTGAGACACATGTAAAGTACCCTTGTGCTTGCACGTGCTAACAATCTCATGTGAAATGCATTTCCCAGCTCAGGGGAAGGAGGGGGGCACGAAGAGGTGATCTCTGTAGTGAGCAAGGCACATCCCTTGAATTCCCAGACCCTAGAGCTGGAAAAGTAACTAAAAAAATTAACATTAGCACCGGCAGTCACATTCAGAGGACTATCAAGGAATTAATCCCCCAAATTTGTGTCTATTTTGGCTTAGTAAGGCAATAAAGCAAATCATCCTTTGCTCTTTTTCCCAGGTGACGAGAACTCAAGAGTGTATCTTAATAAAACCAGCCTTGTAAACTGTCCCTATTAGAGAGCTAGCTGTAGGATCAAAGTTACATATTGCTTACACTAATGAAAATTAATATGGATACAGTCCCAAACCAATTTTCCAGACATAAAAAAGTGACACAAAATGAGTGGTACTTTAAATTGAAAACTATTTTTAAAGGATCATAGGTAATTAGCATTAAATTTTTTGGAAACTATGACTTGCTTCTCTGGTTATATTTCTATTCCAAATAAAATTTCCAATGATATCTGTATAAGGTTCATCCAGTCACAGTAGATTGCAGCAGAAAACACTGCACATTCTAAAAGTATGGTTTGGCGCTGAATATGAAGCCTACTGTGCTCACAGTGTGGGATGTTATATGTTTGCTAAGCAAAATGAAATCACTTTGTGCTGACAACCTCTAGTATATCTAAGCAAAAAAAGAGACATAGAACATTGTCATTCCTGTCTAGTTGTGTTAAGTAAATAATGAATTTAATTACATGGTAATATTTAGAAAAGTTAACCAAGCATGAGAGAAAGCAATTGTCTTTTGGGATTAGGGAATGAAAGCTACAGGAGGGAATACACAAAGGTCATATGATACCCTCTGTAACTGAGGAAGTGTGTAACTTCATTTGAAATTTTAAGAAAGGGTGTCCATCCTTTTACAGTCAAGTAGATGACTTTTAATCATTAAGAAGTTTTAATAAGCATATTAAAATTAGTTATGATTACAAGTGAGGGAGTGAATTATAAGGGAGATGTGATTCCTTACTTCTTTATTGTTAATTACATGAATTGTTCAATATTAATATACAGTATTTCTAGAAATAAGAAAAATGTTTAATGCTGGTTGTGGTGGTGCACGCCTTTAATACTAGTATTCGGGAGACCTACAAAGTGAGTCCAGGACAGCCAGGGCTACATAGAGAAACCCTGTCTTGAACAACCAAAAGGAAAAGAAAGAAGAAAAGAAAAATGTTAAATTTTAAAATGGAAAGTATAAAAATATTGATTAATAGTATAGCTTTCTAAATTGTTCAGCTAAGGTTCAAATATTGTAAACACAGACAATTTTCTAAATTATTATTTATCAATAAAAGTGTTCAGGACATGATAAGAGATCAGTAAAACACTCCTCATTATTACAGTTACTGAAAACCTAGTTGATACAGTTGAGATCAATACCAACGTCACAAACAACATGACTGAAAGAAGTAGGGCACATCCTTGAAGCAGTACTCATATCTGCGTAGAAATTCTCAGGGTATTATTGTAAACTACAATGCTCTTACATTTTTAATAATGGACCATTTTGCTGTATTGTGTGAGCTGGTTGTAATTCCATTTTTGTAAATACAGCATGTATTCAGGGAGGACTGACTCCTTCGCAGAGAGAATACTGAATTGACTGTCGCTTAACATAGCATTTGCATCTGGAGAAAGAGTCTTACATTGCACTGCACATAAGGTATTAATTACTTCCCCTAGATCTGCATTAAGTAATCCTTGGTATGCAGCTGCTGTTGATAGGGCCAGATAGGACCATTGCTAAAGGCAGTAATCCCTTTTAATATGTTACTGCTGATGCATGTGCCAATGAATTCCTAGAGCCCCTTTTTCTACACTGGTGTTGCATTGTCACACAACTGTTTCTCATCATCACAGTCATTCTTTGAATAAGAGCAGCTGTTTGTAAGTACTCTTTAGAATCAGACTGGAATCTCTTCCCCAGTGCTGTCTTGGACCCATTCTAGGCCAGATGTTGTCCCAGACGTTTTTATTCTTGACCTAAGTAATGACTCACATGCAGTGATTCACAAACTTTTCTAAGCTAGTTGGGATGTAACCAATGGGATCATTTTATAATACTCAACTGTGAAATAATTAGCTTGAATGGAATGATTACGTCATCAGGTAATCAGCACATCACTACAGCATTTTTCTTACTTCGTTCTGTGCCAGGAGTTTCTTGATGCTCTCTGCCTGGCACTGGTGCTAGCACCACCACACAACGTCACACTGAGAGGAGTGATGTTAACTGCCGCAGCGAGAAATCAGGACAAGAGGAAGCACTAATCCAGAGAGCCAGGCCTCACAAAGGCTGAGGTAGGCAGGCTACGTGCAGCCATGCTAACTAAACGGCCAGCAGGCAAAAAAGTCCAAGATCTTGCTGGAAGTGGTGCTCTAGAATAGGTGAGGAAGAAGGTGGAGGAGAGTGTAGCAGGGTATTAAGAAAAATATGTATATACCCATATTTCTCAAGCAACTCTGCCTGTGCATGTACTCCAGGGTAAATTCGGCAACAGAATGGGAGGGAGGGAGGAAGGGAGGATACAAGGGATGGGATAACAATTGAGATGTAATATGAATAAATTAATATAATATATATTTTACAAAATTTCGGTTTTCCCATCAGTAAATCCAGTCTTGTTAGTGATATATTCAGATATTCTCATAGGGATTAATAGAGGTTAAGGATTATAAGTGGTCATAGAAAGCATGAAGTAATAAAATGCTTAGACGCAACAGAAACTACTAACTACTAATGCTATGAAATACTGTAATGCTCTTACAGATAGCTTGAATAACAGTAGAATTATTTAAGGGCATATCACATTAAGAAGGTTAGCACAGGGTGCCTTTATGTGTTTAGGTTTACATATTTACATATATGCCTATCATAAAGATTGTTGAAAAAATAGGGCACAAATTTTAAAAAGAACAAAGAGACATTTATAGGAGGGTTTGGAAGGAGGAAATAAAAGGGAATGGCGTAATTATATTATAATCACAAAAATAAATAATTCTTTAAAATTCTAAGTTTGCACACGCTAAAATAAACAAAAATTTTAAATATATAAAATAAATGGGGGAGGACAGGAAAAGTTGGAGGGGAAAATGGGAACTTCATTGCATGCAATACATATGTGTATATAAATAGTAAATAAAATATTTTGATGCAAACTTAAATAAATCATGAAGTAGATGGAAAAAAAAATTTTTAAAGGTCTTTGTCAGAGCTTAAGCCAAAGGATTCTTATGCATCACAAGGGTCACGGAGCGGAGGAAGGGGAAGTTATGTACAAGTGTTTGGGGCTCCTAGGACATTTTCTGCTCAGCACTGGTAGTGTGCTCAGACACTACTGTTGAAAGAAATTTAAACAGAAGTCAGGACCAGGGGCTACCTCAGATGGTTCTAACTTGAACTCACAGCTCCTTCTGGGGGATGTTGACAGAACTACTTCAAAAGCGATTCTACCACTTAGAAAATAAAAAGACAAATGAAGACAGAGCCTTAACAACTGCAGAGAAAAATCAAACAGTGAGTTAGGAGCCTTGGGCTGCTACCTGCGCAGAACTCTCCCTTTTGTCAGTACAACTTCAGAGCTCTTCACCATCACAGAAATGAGGATAGAGGGATGCTGAGATGAGGACGCGGACAACCCTGACGTGGTGACTACTGCAACGAGGGCGACCAAGGCCTTTTGGAGGCGTTCAAGCTCTGGAGCTGTTCATTTCGGTTCCTAATGGCTTCCTTTCAGCCAATCACATCGCTATTTGGAAGGCCAGAAGAGTAACAAACTCCCCCTTCCTCAGACTTCTTAGCTCTACTTAGGGTAAAAGCACTAATAGTCTAAATGGAGTTCCATTAAGACATCAGGCACTTAGAAGAAAGGACTCTTTGCTTCCTTCGCAATCAGATTGTTCCCTATAAAGATGCAAATTGAGGTGCTAATAGCAATAACCTGACACGTGTTTCGCCAAAGGAGATGGGCAGAGCTGAGCAGATTCTGCCCTCTGCTGAGTTAATTGCTCAGGTGTCTCTCTGTTAGGAGCGCCCTCAGAGTGGAAAGCAGAGTGTTCTTTAGGCTTTCAATCAGAACAACAACCCTCATGCTTGTTAGAAGCCTCAGCAAGATCATCTGTGCTCTTATAATCAGTAGGGAAATCCACAGAAAGGGTTCTGCGGAGAGTATTTACTTTCCTTCTCTAGGACAAAGGATGATAGCGAGAGAGAATGAACCATGAGATTTTAGCACACGTTAGATCCCGGTATGATTTGTCTATTTTTCAAAGTGTCATCATGCAAAAAAAAAAAAAATGCTTTTTCATGTTGAATATGAACTCATGCCTTATTTACAAAATTTAACCAATATTCGTATATGATTTTTTTTAATTATTGCTTTCACTTTTGTTATGAGTAGACACCTCTTGGCCAGCATGTTATTAGAAGAGGACCAGTTTCCGTTTTTGTGGGGTGTTTGCTGTGGGCAGGTAGATGAGTGCTTACTCTCAGGTTTTGTGCTGTATCTTACAGTGTTATGAAATGAGAAACTGGCATTTTAAACGTTTTAGCAGTAAGTGGTAGGAGACACACTTGAAACACTACAAGCTACCCTGTCAGCTTTGATCTGATATAATTGATACTAAGTCATTCTAAGGCTGCCTTATAATTAGGAATTCTGAAACAAGGTTTTAAATAAAACAAGATAAGACCATGTAATGCCTTTCTTGGGTAAATTTCCTGTCACATACTCTTTATGTCTGAAAAAAATTAATAAAGTAAATCATAGAATATTGAACATAATGTCCTATTCCCCTCTTTGATTTATTGTGCTCAATAACTGGTCAGGCTAACTGACAGTGGTACGATTCGTTTTTTCTTAGAGATTATTTTTACATTGTGGCTAGGAAGACTCACAGCAAGGAAAAGTAGAATTTCATGAGCTAATGTCTAAGAAGGAAGGAATAATGAGGTGGGCATTGGACGTGACACTGGGTTTTAACTTTCAGAGTTACCTGGTTTTCATAAAACCAGCATGGGCTTGTAAGCATGAAGGATCGATGAGCTGAGTCCTGCCTTCCTCACTTCCTGCATTATTTATACACATCAGTGAAAAGCCTCCCAGTCTATCTCTTGAGTTGTCCTCTCTAGTCACTTGAGGCACTTCTGAGAGAAAAATTCAGTAAGTTGTGATGCTTGCATAAGAGTTAGATATATAATTTAAAGGTACACCAATCAACAGTATATCTTATGGCTTATTTTTCAATAAAGCTGACTCCATCTGATGATCATGCTGAGCTCTGTGAGCCTTATCTAACCTCTGTGGAGAAGGCACAAGCCCAGCTCTGGCTATCTGTGGTGTGTGCACACGCCAGTTGCTCCCTTCCATCCACCCATGCCCCAAGTCCATGCTGTTATCATTTCTTGTCTATTGGTTCGGGGGTATTCTTGCTTCCACTTGCTCATTTTTCCCTGTCTTTCCAGTAAACAATTCTCTAATCGCTGCAGGTAAATGTCAACTTCTCTCTATTTTTTTTTCTCATACTTCGGATCGATTACATTCTTAGCAGCTAGGCTCATGAAATCGCCAGATGGGAGCTCTTTCAATTTATGCCACAGCATCTACAAACCTAGAGACATCCAGCCCAAACTTCTCTTTACGTTGTCTAAGTCCTCAATAGCACAGTCCTTCTGCATGTACTCCGAAGCCTTTTTGTCCTTCGCTTCCTGCTCTGATTTTTCCTTTGCTCTTGTTACCTGTAACATTGTCTCTGCTGCAAGGTGTTTCTTGTGAGCACTCAAATACTACCAGGTTCCTGCACTGTAGGATCAATTTCAACTCCAACTCTCACCGAATTCTCTGTGATTTGAATAGCTTTTATTGAAGATATTTTAATGTCAAGAATGTCGCTCAAACTTTATGACATGGCTTTTGTCATTTGAGTTTTACCAGTCATCATTTTTCAAAGAAGTCAACAAATGTAGAAGAACAAAATGGCTATGGCATTGCAGGCAGAGTATGGTATTAAGGCTGGCCCAGGTAATGTTCTTAATTACAATAGCATGTTATATATAGCATGCAGCAATGTATTTTTTTTTTAACTCCTGGGGAAAAAAATGAATACCCTCTGTTTCTGGGCTGAGAATGACAACAAAGTATGCCAATCTTCTGAGTGCCTGAATAGCTTGATAATGTGGATTGCAAATTAAAGCCCATCAAATGTCCTCCTAAGTGCTAGAGTAATGGGCATTTGCCAATGCAGTCAAGAGTCCCATTTGAATCATCAAGATGGCATCCATGATCATCAGTTTCTTGAATTTCCCTTTATTTAGGTCATTGGGAACCAGTCAAATCTCTAAGTCAAGTCAGTAGTTCTGGACCATTGACTGCCGAATCTGAGCAATGTGATACTGTTGGCCATCTGGTTTCTAGTTGGAGGTCATTTACTCTCTGAAGGCTTCCAGTCTCTATGTCTTAGTTTGTGTCCTTTCTTATGATTGCTTCGTCCTTAGTAACCCAGGTAACTACCTCTTGTCCTATTTGTATATACTTTTCGACTGAGAGAACAGATAACTTTCTATCCTGTGCCTCCAAATATGTAACCTTTAGTGGCACAAGTAGCTGTCACAATAAATATCAATAGAATAATTTCATAGTTAGAAATATAAACAAAATACTTTGTAGTTTTATTTTATTGCCAGATAAATATATTATCTGGTTGCTGCCAGAATCTAATCTCCACTTTCTACATAAATATAGTTTATGTAGAATGTTACTATTAAGATATAGTTATTCTATATTCATTATAAAGCATTTATATTTATTTATAATTTGGCAGTTATAACTTACTGGAAAAGTTTTATATCCTAACTCATAGGGCACTTACAAAGAAAGTTTGGAAGTTAAGTGTCTTCTCTTATACTGCCTAACCTATGTTTTCCTGGTCTTTTGTTTTTCTTCTTCCTTTTTATTTTTCTCTCTATTACTTTCTGACTTTCCTTTGTCTTCTTCAATGCACTCTATCATTTGTATGAGCTTTGAAAGTGTTGAGAGTTGGATCTCATTCCTGTGACACTGACTTAATTGGACTAGGCACCAGGCATTTGAGAAGCTCTCCTGTGATTCCAATACACAGCAAAGTTTTAGAACCACTGGTTTAGATCATCTTTAATGTACCTTTCACTTCTAAAAATTCTAGCTTCTGTTATTTTTAAGAGGCTCTCTAGAGTACTTTAAACCCAAAATATATCAGGGATTCTCTTTGTTGCATCCCCAAACACATTTCTTTCTATTTATATAGGAAGTTTTGATTGAAACTTCATGAAATCAGATCCAATTGTAAATAGTTAACAATCAGCAATTATTGATTTTCATCTAGATAATTCCAGTCCTCTAGGCTATCAGTATTTGAAAGCAATTTGAAGAAGAAAAGGTGTATAAGTATAGCAGGGAAACCCCCTGGATTACTCTTTAGCATGGTGTTTTAGCTTAGCATCAGTATGGGTTTAATTGCACCTGTGCCTACTGTTTCCTTTGTTATATATTTCATAGGAAATTCCAGGGTTTTTTTTTAAACAAATTTGAACAATGATATCACTGAAGTACAGAATTGGATGGTCTTTCAGAACGAGGATGTAAAATTTGTGTCAGTAAAATGCCGCTTCTATTATTCCTACCCAAAGTTACCATATTATCTAGAATGTGTTTTCAATTACATATTTATTTCCTGTGTATATGTGACTGCATGTACTGAGGTGCATATGCACTCATTTGATGTACTGTGGTAGGTAGGTGGAGGTCAGAGAACACATTAAGGGAGATGGTGCTCTCCTCTCACCATGTGTGTTCTGAAGATGGAACTCATCTTACTGGCCCTGATAATAGGCACTTCTGGCAGCTAAGCTATCTTGAAGAGCCTATAAATTATTATTTAAAATAACAAACCATAGAATCAGATCACACTATTTTTTTTAAGGTTTTTCTTCTGTATTGGTTCTTTGGGAATTTTGCACAATGTGTTCTGACTAAATTTACCCCTCCCCTAATTCCTGCCAGATTTCTACTCCCCAACTACTGAAATATGTGTCTTCTTTTACTTTTCTTCTCTTTTTACGCTACAAAGACCAACTTGTACATTCCATTTATACTTGGATGACTAGATTTCACTGGAGTGTGGTGAGCTTACCAGCTTCCCACTCTTAAAGAAAACAGACATTTTTTTCCCTTGTAGCTACCATAGCCCCCCAGCTCTGCAGGAGTCAGTAGTCCATAGCTGAGGTGCACCTTCCTGCCTACCTCCTCTGTCCACAGTGGAACTTTGTCTGCATTGAGCTTCCTTGTAGCTTGTGCCTACTGAGAGTTGAAGTGTGCTGCTGCCTATGGTGTCCAAATGACACTCTTTGCTTACAGTCATTTGCCAACTCAGACTCATAAATTCCTTCTTTCCTTTTTTGTAATGAACTTTAAGCATTGGGAGGAGGAGTTGTGATATAAATGTCTCATTGAGGCCTGAGAATTCTGTGGTTATTTATTCTTTGCACCTTGTTAGGTCGTGGGTCTTGTGCTAATAACTCTCAGCTCCAAATAGGAGGTGCTATGATGAGGTCCAAGAGATACAATGATCAGTGGGTATAATTGTAAGGCGTTAAGAATCAATTTAACACTATGCTTGTTTAGCAGAACAGGAATAATAGGTTCTCTCCTAGTGCTTATGATCTCTTTACCCATAATTTCTTGACCAATCCATGGTACCAGCTAAGAGGCTCAAGTTGTTGAATGGCATTTCAATTCAATCAGAATGTGGTTGGTTACTCACATAGCATTCCTGTCACTGTTTCCCAAAATTTAACAGGCCAGTGGTTGTTGTACATTGCAGGGTTTACATCTGAATAAAAAAATGTGATTACATTTTCCCTTTTGGTAACAACAACAAAAACAAAATTCAAGATCTATGAAAACTAGATCATAAAGATAAAGCTTCCAAGTCAGTACCTGCACACTGTCTCCATCTTATATGTGCAAGAAGGTGGTATGTTCAGTTACAGGGTCTTACCTACGGGTTTTGGAAAGTAAAGAATGGCACTTTCAATTGTTTGTAATACATGGGGATCCAGAATCTCAAACAAACAAACAAACAAACAAACAAACAAACAAAAAAAAAGATAAACTACCTGTGAAACAGATTTTGGCTTGTTGCCTCTGACATTTAGTAGGGTCATTGCCATCCTAACATAGGGTAACTACATTTTGTTGTTGTTGTTTCATGACAGCATTTTCCTGTGTAGTCTTTGCTGTCCTCACCTGCTTTGTAGACCAGGCTGGCCTCGAACTCACAGAGATCCACCTGCATCTGCTTCACTAAGTGCTAAGATGATAGGCATGTATCATCACATCCAGCCGTGTAACTATGTTTTAATACACACACATACACACACTCACCACAAACATATGTATGCACATACATACACATATGAACACACACACACCACAAACATATACATACATATATGAACACACAAATGTGCACACATACATATATCCATCTCTCCTTTTTAAAGTAGTGATTCATACCTTGTAAAGAAACTTTTGAAATGTACAGTGACCAGTCATAATCTTTAGTATGTGAGAGAAGGTTTTAAAACAGAATTATATACATATAACTCATTAGAATATACAATGCTCCCTCAAATGGTAACAACTTAAAAAGGCTATTGTCAATTTTAAAATAGAGATATTTTGTTTCGTGGTTTCATAGAGAATAAATTATGAGAGTGCTAACATGTTCTGTAAGTTTTGCCAGTTCAAGTATGCAAATTCTCATGAGCTTCATCTTATTTTAACTAGAGTTATTGCTCACTTGTATACTAGATTTGGCGAGTGATTCTATGTACTCAGTTTACAGTTGTTTCAAAATTCTGACTTGTGCAATCGAAAGCAAAGATTTTTGCTTTCTTTCTCCTTCTTTAATGAAGTAGCATTATAGCTGCCATGTTCAACGGGAGAGCAATAAATTGAAGATGGCATAGTAACATACAGGCCCACATTGTCATGGCTGTGCAATGTCAATTCAAGTGCTCCTTGGGTTTCCCTTTCCCACATTTAAATATGGATTGTAGCAGCCTGCACAATTACTATGCTGAGACAGTGAAATGATTAATTAGTAAGTCATGTTCACAAAGTAAAATTCTGGTGTAACACCTAATGGTTTCTTGCCTTTAGTTTTAAGTCTGTGTACAGTGTGTTTGTGGAGACAGAGAGGTCAGAATATCATTGAGGTATAGACTAGTGTTTCCTAGCATATATCATGGAAACGATAGAACAGGAACCCCTTTCTTCATCTAAATAAATGTCTAATTTATTTATACTATTCTGCAAACACATTAGTAAACATATGTAAATATATTGATGAAACAATGTAAATACAGAGATACATGAAAACATCACTACGTGAATAAGAAGTGTGTTTTCAGATGTTTAAAATATATGAACCAGAAGCATTATATTTTATCGTCCTATACATAGGGGAGTAAAGGTATGATTTCAGATTGTACATAAGTTTCTATAAAGATTGTTTTGCTTTATTTCAGAAAGGTTTGCCTGCATCACTCTTCTGCCTATCACGAAAGGCAATCACTTGTTCTTTCCGAAAAGAATCGTCTTTCTTCCCTATTGACGTTGCTCCTTTTCTTTCATCCTTCCATTTTCAGCTGAAATTACCACCTTACTTGACTCGACATGTTGAGTAATCAATTCTATTTACAGCATTCCATATCACGCCGACTTTCCCCCGGCTTTGTTTTTACAGTGAGCAATACCTTGTTTGCTTATTTGTAAGGCTTTCATTATTCATTTCCTCTATAATAGAAACTCTAAGAGTGCAGGAACATTATGTGTTTCATTTCTGCTGCACTCTGGTGTCTCAATGAGATGTCTGGCAAATGTATATATGATGGATGAGTCAGTGATTCTCTGGTATGCAAACCAAAGACAGACACAAGCTCATCAAGGAAAAGTAGCATATAAACCGTTTGAGAGCTTAAACGTCAATTAAATAAATTAGCCCTCTTGTATGCCAACTTCCACCATGTTGCCATAATATAATATTATTCTTTATATGAATTATAGGTATCATAGCTGTATAACATATCATAGGAAAATGACAATAACACATACAGTTTTTGGTTAGCCATTACTTACTCGTTTTGTACTGCTTACCACAACAAGAGGTGCCTCCTACAAACACTATTGCAAAGATTCATGGATTGTGGCTTGTGAGTGCATAATTAGACAATATAAGATATTCTGTATGTCACCGTCAGTATGAGGTGACTGGAAACAAGTAGAGAGCCAGTGTGAAAAACTAAGCTAAAGCTGAAGCTGATTGTTCCAGCCCTTTCAGAACTTCAGAATGAGTGGAAAATTCAGGCAAATAGTAAGTTAAATTTAGCCAGCAAAGATGTCTTGCCCCTGGGAAAAATAATTGTTTCATTCTATTGCCAGAAGGCAAAACAGCATCACTTTAATTTGCCTGAGTCCGCCATAAAGTGCAGATGGAACTATAAAACATAGAATAAAATTAAACACATCTGTCCTAATCTAAAGCAGGTGAGGTCAGCCAGCCAAAAAACGTCAAGGTGTAACACTGCACAGCCTGCAACATGCAGACCCATAGCAGAGGACGTGCTGACCGTGGAATAAAGAAAGAGTTGTGTAATCTGTATTGTTTTGTTTTCTTTATTGTGTCTGACTTCTTGTGCTGATTACCACTACAGTTTTAAGATTTATCAACCAAGGGAATAAGTAAGTAAATGAAAATTATTTATTTCAACTCCAAGGACTTACTAAGCTTTAAGTAATATCCCCCCACCCCATCCTACCCCACCCCACCCCACACACTCTTTTTCCTTATGTTAATTCAAATTGCAGAGTGTCGGAAGTTTTTTTTCTACCAATTTGTCAATTAAATATGAAATTTATCCAGGAAACTAATTTTCTTTTAAAGGTATCAACCCACGTCTGCCGATTATCCTGACAACAGCTACATATAGAAAACAGCAGGGTAAGATGATGGCTGTACTGACCATGACAGCAAAAGCAGGGTAGCTTTGAGAATGCATGTTATTGTGCCCAAAGGAGTGGACATCTCAGTCTATTTTCATGGAACCACATGCTTTTACATAGCTATGAGATTACAACCTCCTCTGCCAAAATTGTGGCATGACCCTTGGACTATGTCTGAAATGCATAAAACCAACAATTTTTCATAGTAAAATCACCAGGTCCTGCTTTTCCTGTGCTGGAGGGATTCTGCCAAAGAGTTGCTTTTGTTCTCGGACTCCCTATAATAATATTACAGAAGGTGTCCCCCTCCCCTGCCCAGCATTAGGCAATGGCTATTCCTGGCTATGTCTACCTCTGTCCTCTTTGTCCTCAGTCACTCCATTTCTTTGCACAGGTGTAAGATATTCATTGCAGGAGCACGGCTTTCTTTGTTTGCTTTTGGTTTTTCATAATCACATCCTTCATAATCATTAATTTTGTATGTTTATAATTTTAGAGAAATTATTACATAGTAAGTAGTCATCATTACTTAGTAAGCATTTACGTCACCTTTTCTTTTCCTGTTTTTAGATACTTAATACCAGACCTTCTGCATGCTAGACCCATGCTCCACTAGAGAGGTGCACCTCAGCCAGCTAAACTTGTTACACTCTCCACTTCCTCTTACTATTTATGTCTTGGCCATCACAGCTATAACAAGAATGTTATTAAAATTGCCTGTGGCAAAAAAAAATGGATTCACAGTAGCATCTATAGTAGCTCCTCTTGGCTTTTCTCTGTTGTTGTTTTCTGTATTTTATGCTTTGTGCAAATCCACAATTTTATGGTTTGCTGAGATTATCCACCTAATACTGAGGGACCTTTGTTAACCTCTGGCAGACATTGACATACTAAAGCTCATTTGTGACAACTGTTATATTTATACTGAAGATGGCCTAACACTTATTATATTTTTTCAAAGTAATCTTCCTTCAGTTGCTGTAATATTTACTTATGAGCTGAAGGATCTGTCATCCTCCTCATCCTGCCCTAAATCTTCCCTTAAAACTCACTGACATTTAGCAGTTCATAGTGAAGGGAAAGCTTTCAGTTAAACACCCACCTTATTATCAGACATATTTATTGGAGATGCTTTACAGACCGCTCAAACACAATACTTCCTTTAAAAACCAAATGCATTACACTTAAAAAAAAAACCTGACTACCAAAGTCACAATTTTATGAACTCTAAGAATCAACCCAAATTTCTTGCTATACTTCAGCACCCTCATCTATTTTGTTACAGTGCCATTTTGATTCATTGAATATTAAAGTAATTTTATGTCATTTCTATTCATTTAAATGATGTGCAAATACTAATGTTGTTGGTAAGATACAAAGTAGAGAATAAATTTAAAAAGATGTTGTAATCTTAGTATTAAGATCGTAGTTCAGGAGTAGAGCATTTGTCTGACAATTTGCAAGTTCATAGGCTAGATTCAGGACCACTGAAAAGTAACAGAAAATGTAAACATACACAAAAATTAATAAAAAATGGTAATGTAGTATATATAAAATTTAGTAAATCTGTAAGTGTATAACCATCATTCTAATTAAGTTGTTATTCCATCTTGCTATATTCAATAAATATATGCAATTTTGTACATCAACTGAAAACTGTTTTCAGCACTTTTTGTTTATTAGAAATTAGTAGGGATGTGTTGGTTAATTTTATGACAACGTGACACAATATAGACTCATGGGAGAGGAGAGAGTCCCAGTTGAGGAAATGCCTTTATGAGACCAGGCTGTAGGCGAGCCTGTGGGGCCCCATTTTTAATATTGTTTTTATTATAATTTATTCACATTACATCCCTACTATTATCCCTTTGTTCTTATCTCCTTGTTCCCATACTCATTCCCTCTCACTTCCTGTTCCATACCACTATAATTCAACCAGGGCGTTGCTTCTCTTACACCTGCTGACCACAGCCTATCAGGTCTTATCCTGATAGCATGCATCCTCTTGCTCTGTATGCCTGCAGGGCCTCCCTGCCAAGGGAAATTGATCAAATCACTGGCACCAGAGTTCATGTCAGAGGTAGTACTTGCTCCTCCCAGAACCATAAAGAATGATCAGTCAATTGGCTATACCGAACAGTGGGTCTAGGTTTACTGCATGCATTGTCCTTGTTTGGTGCAACAGTTGTGTAGGCCTGGTAGAGTCCAGATCCTCCAGCCTTGATGGCCTCCCTGTGGGGCTCCTGAGTCCCCCAAGTCTTTTCATTCCGCCAGTCTTTCAACAACTCTCAGAGCTCTGCCCTGAGAACAGCTGCTAGTCCTAGAGTCTGTCCTGATCTGCTAATGGGTAGAGTCATAGGACATCTATGTTGGGCCAATATATACTTATAAGTGACTATATACCAACGGTGTCTTTCTGGGTATTCTGGGCACGTCTGAGGGTCCTTTTATTAGTTATTAATCTTAGAGCCTGAGCTCTCATTTTATTTGACGTTGGATACTGGCTTGCAGTATATTGCCTTTGTTATGTTTAGGAATGTGTCTTGTATCCCTGATCTCTACATGACTTTAAACATGAATGGGTGTTGGATTTGTCAAATGCTTTTCTGGCATCTAAGGAAATGAACAAGTGTTTTTTTCTTTCTATTTGTTTATATGGTAGATTACATTGATGGATTTCCAAATATTGAATCATTCCTGTATGCCTGGGTTGAAGCCTACTTGGTCATGGTGAATGATATCTTTGATGTGTGCTTTCAGTTTGTGAGTGTTTTATTGAGTATTTTTGCATCAATGTTCTTAAGAGAAATTGGTCTGAAATTATCTTTCTTTGTTGGGTCATTGTGAGGTTTAGGTATCAAAGTGACTGTGTCCTCATAGAATGAGTTTGGCAATGTTCCTTCCATTTCTATTTTGTGGAATAGTTTGAAGAGTAATGGTATTACCTCTTCTTTGAAGATCTGATAGAATCCTGCACTGAAACCATCTGGCCCTGGGCTTTTTGTGGTTGGGATACTTTTGATGACTACTTCTATTTCCCCAGTAGAAATAGGATTATTTAATTTGTTTACCTGATTTATTCAACTTAAGTAAGTGGAATCTATGTAGAAAATTGTCCATTTTATTTAGATTTTCAAATTTTCTGACTGATAGGCTTTTGAAGTAAGACCTAATGATTCTTTGGATTTCCTAGGTTTCTGTTGTTATGTCTACTTTTTCATTTCTTATTTTGTTGATTTAGATAGTGTCTCTCTACCTTTTAATTAGTTTGGCTAAGGGTTTGTGTATCTTGTTGATTCTCTCAAAGAAACAGCTCTTTATTTAGTCAATTGCTTGAATTGTTCTCCTTGTTTCTAATTTATTGATTTCATCCCTTAGTTTGATTATTTCTGGCCATCTACTCCTTTTGCATGTGTCTGCTTCTTTTTTTCCCTGGTGTTTCCAGATTTGCCCTTAAGTTACTTATATCAGGTGTTTGCAATCTCTTTATCAAGGTACTAAGTGCTATAAACTTTCCTCTTAGCACTGCTTTCATTGTATCCCACATATTAGCATAAGTTGTACCTTCATTTTCATTGACTTTTAGGAAGTCCCTAATTTCTTTCTTTATTTCTTCTACGAACCAGTTATCACTGAGTAGAGAGTTTTCAGTTTCCATGTGTGTGTAGGTAGGCTTTTTGTTATTTCTGTTGTTAGTCCAAGGTGATCTGATAGGATACAAAGTATTATTTCAATATTCTTGAATCTGTTGAGGTTTGTTTTGTGACTTAATATAGAGGCAATTTTGGAGAAGATTCCATGAGATGCTAAGAAGAAGGTATAATCTTTTATATTTCAGTGAATTTTCTGTAGATTTCTGTTAGGTCCATTTGATTCATGGCATCTGTTAGTGTCATTATTTTTGGTTTAGCTTCTGTTTTGTTGACCTATCCTTTGGTGAGAGGGGGTTGTTGAAGTCTTCCACTTTTTTTAAAATTTTTTAATTAATTTATTCTTGTTACATCTCAATGGTTATCCCATCCCTTGTATCCTCCCATTCTCCCCTCCCTCCCATTTTCCCCTTATCCCCCTCCCCTATGACTGTGGTACATATACACTATGGAATACTACTCAGCTATTAAAAACAAGGAATTCCCGAAATTTGAGGATAAATGGATTGAGCTAGAAATGATCATAATGAGTGAGTTAACCCAGAAGCAGAAAGACTCAAATGGTATATACTCACTTATATCTGCATACTAGCCCAAGGGGCATGTCCCACGAAAGCCTTCACTTACCAGGAAACTGGGACTGAGGGGAGGACATCCTATTGGGACTCTAGATGAGAGAACCATGGGAGAATAGCAATGTAGAAGGATCCAGTGGGTCCTAGAAACCTACAAGTAGAACATTAAGTCTTCCACTATTAATGTCTGGGGATACATGTATGGTTTACCCTTTATTAATGTTTCATTTACAAATGTGGGTGCCTTTATATTTGTGCATAGATGTTCAGAATTACAATGTCATTTTAATTGATGTTCCTTTGGTGAATGTGCATGTCCTTCATCATCTCTTTTGATTAATTTTGTTTAAAAGTCTATTTATTAGATATTAGAAGGGCTACTCCAGACTTCTTCTCTTGACTGTTTGCTTGAAAGACCTTTTTTCCTGCCTTTTACCCTGAGTTAGTGTCTATCTTTGAGGCTGAGAGGTGTTTCTTCAATGCAGCAGAATGTTGGGTCATGTTTATGCACCCATTATTAGTGTGCACCTTTTGATTGGAGAGTTGAGACCATTGATGTTGAGAGAGATTAATGACCAGTGACTGTTAGGTCCTTTTATTTTGATGTTAGTTGTGGTAATGTGTTTGTTTGTCTGATTTTTCTTTTGGTAAAGTGAAATTACCTATTTCCTATGCTATCTGGATATAGTTTACCTCCTTGGCTTGCAGTTTTTCTTCTATTAACTTCTGTAGGGCTTAAGTCCTGGATAGGTACTGTCTGAACTTATTTTTATTATGTTTTATTTTCTCTATCTATACTTATGGAAAATTCAGCTGGGTATAGTAGTCTAGACTGGTCTGTGGTCTCTTAGGGTTGGCAACATACCTGCCCTGGCCATGCTGGCTATTATGGTCTCTGAATAGAATTCAGGTGTGATTCTGATAGGTTTGCCATTGTGTTCAACTTGGCCTTTTACCCTTGCTGCTTTTGTTTTTAATTTGTTCCATACACTTAGTGTTTGATTATTATTTGACATGAGGATTTTCTTTTCTGGTCTATTCTATTTGGTGTTTTGTAGGCCTCTTGTATTTTTATAGGCATCTTTTTCTTTAAATTGTGGAAATTTTCTCCTAGGATTTTGTTGAAAATATTTTCTGGACCTTGGAGTCAGGATTCTTATCTTTCTTAGATTCCTAGAATTCTTAGATTTCGTCTTCTCATGGTGTCCTTGATTTCTTGGATATTTTGTGTCAGGAATTTTTTAGATTTAACATTTTCTTTGAAGTTTACATTAAATTCTTCCACTGTATCTTCTACACCTGAGGTTCTTTCCTCTATCTCTTGTATTCTGTTGGATGCTTACCTCTGAAGTTCCTCTTTTCTCCTCTAAGTTCACTTTATCCAGGTGTTCCTGCTTGGGCCCTTATTATTGTTTCCAATTTTAATCTTCAGCTTTTGAACTGTTTTATTGATTTCCTTCTTATGATTATTTGTATTTTCCTGGAGTTCTTGCAGTGATTTATTTCCACTTTATAGGCCTCTCTCGTGGCCTCCCTAAGGGCCTCAATCTGTTTGGCTGTATCTGTCTGTATTTGTTTATGGATTTTACTCATTTTCTCAATTTTCATCTTCATTGGGAAAGATTTGAGGTCATTTTCTTTTCTTTCAGTTGTGTTAAAATTTTCCAGGCTGATTCCTTTGGGATAACTGGTTCTGGAGATGCCATGTTATTTTGTCTTTTGTTGTTTCTGTTTTTATGTTGGCCTATAGGCATCTTTCTGTCTCTGGAATTGTGTGGTAGTTTTTGGTGTCCTTCACTGGCTGTTGAGAGCAGCTCTCAGGTGAATGGCTATATGTTGAGACTCCTCATCTTCAGGGTTGAGGGAACCCTTCCATGGATCAGGCAGTCAACCTGGAGCCAGACTTTGGAATTTCCTTGGATTGGCCAGGTGACCTGAGGTCAGATCCATCTTGCTCCATACTGTGGGAGCTCCTCTGGACTAGAAGACCCAGACTCTGGAGTCTTGAATCCCACAGCTCAGTCAGAAAGAGCAGGGGCTGAACATAACCAGGTGTTTGGCCAGGTCTTGAACTGCTCCCAGGAACTCCCCGTGGGTTGGCTGGATCAACCTGTATCTCATGCCATGAGGCTCACCTTTGAGTTAGAAGACCCAGACACGATTGCCTTGCAAACCACACTTCCATCTGAGACACAGAGCACAGGTGCTTTGAGTTCACAGGCCTGTGGCTAAGTTTTGGAGACTCTGCCCAAGCCTTCCCAGACCAAGGGTTCTTCTATGGGTTGGCTGGGTGACCTGAGGTCAGATCCAACTATGTTCTTGACCATGGGATCTCCCCTGGCCTAGAAAACCCAGACACCAGTGCCCTGTGTTCCACAGTTCAGACAGAGATGCAGAGTGCAGGACAGGCATGTGGCTAAGCTTTGGAGATTGTACCATAGCCTGCTTGGACCCGGGAACTCTCAGTGGATTAACAGGGAGACAGGATATCAGATGCACCCATGCTGCACACTGTGGGAGTCTCCTCTGGGTTGGAAGACACAGACATTGGTGCCTTTTGGACCACAGATCCATCTGAGACACATTGCACAAGTGGCATGGCCAGCAAGCCTATGGCTAGGCTTTGTAGATCTTTGCCACACATCTGCCTAGGCCCAGAAACCTTCCATAGATTGGTCTGATGTTCCGAGGTCAGATCCACCCATTCTCCACAGCATGGGATCTCTCCTGGGCTAGAAGACCCAGACACTGATGCCCTGCAGGCCACAGTTCAGTTCAATTCTCTGAGCGCAGGTGGAGCACACAGGCAGGCATGGGATTAGACCCAGGAGACTGTGTACACACCCAGAGAGACTCAGGAACGCATCCATAGGACAGCCTGGTGGTCCAAGGCTGGACTTACTCATGTGAACCCCTCTCACTTGGGAAACTCCAACACTGGTTCTCTGTAGTTCCCAACTGTTTCCGTAGGTCACTGTGTAGCCACCTCTGTCCTGCCAGTCAGATACAGTCCATGATAGGCACCACCATCTTGCTGTCTCCTTGAATCTTCTTAATTAGTGATTAATGTGGGTAGTAGGCCCAGCTCATTGTGTGTGGCACCATCCTTGGGCTGGTAGTTCTAGTTTCTATGGGAAAACAAGCTGAGCAGACCACTTTGCAGCACCTCTTCATATCCTTCATCACCTCCTCCCTCCAGGTTTCCGTCCTGTTTGCGTTCCTGTGCTGACATCCGTATGATCATCAAGTTCTTTCGGTGATGAAGAGTGATACTGAAGTGTTGTTAGCCCAATAAACCCTTTCTTCCCCAAGTTGCTTTTGGTCACTGTGTTTAGTCACACTACTAACAACCCTGACTAAGACAACTCATAATCAAAACAGAACGAATATTCAGTAAGAGAAATAATATCAAAAATGATCAGCTAAATAGTGCCTTGTTTCTACGAATGTAACAAGAAGTGATCAGATCTTTCCCATTTTGACCACAGAAGCATTATATGACTGGTACTCATGTCTGAGAAAAAAAAAAAAAAAACGTAATAGGTTTAATATTATCATTTGGAAAGGGCTGTATAGTTTCCGAGAAAGGTTTTATTGTATATGATATGCATGTGCGTGTAGGTGAGTGTATGTCAGGGTAGTCATGTGGAGGTCTAACAGCACACTCAAAGCAGTCATGTGGAGGTTTAACGGCACGCCCAGGGTAGTCATGTGGAGGTCTAATGGCACGCTCAGGGTAGTCGTCATGTGGAGGTCTAACAGCATGCTCAGGGTAGTCATGTGGGGGTCTAATGGCACGCCCAGGGTAGTCATGTGGAGGTCTAACAACAGCATGCCCAGGGTAATCATGTGGAGGTCTAACGGCACGCTCAGGGCAGTCATGTGGAGGTCTAACAGCACGCTCAGGGTAGTCATGTGGAGGTCTAACGGCACGCTCAGGGTAGTCATATGGAGGTCTAACGGCACGCTCAGCTGTGGCTCTCACCCTCTACCTTGATGGAGGCAGAATTCCTTCTTGGTGACACCCATGCCCACCATGTTAGCTGTTCGCTGAGCTTCTGAAGACTCTCCTGGACCTTTATCTGGCCTAGTCTCAAAAGCTATGGGATTATTGATGAACTCTAGCACGTCATTCACAGAGCCTACTCCCCAGACCCCAAGAATGGTTTCTTAACAAAAGCAAAGTGCCAGAATTACTGAGTCATCAAAGGAACAAGAAATGACAACTTTATATATTCTGATTCTATCTTTGATCGACATCAGTACTTGTACTGTGTACTATGTACTGTGAGAGAAAGAGATGTGCATACTGCCTAGGGACTCAGTTGCCCGACGGTAGTAGGTCAGAATTAAATTGTCTTGATTTTGAGTGAATCTGTAATTGCAAGCCTGGTGTTCTGATTCTGTCCCAGACAATTGTTTCTCAATACAAATAAGACAATATAAATATCTTTAGCTTGCCTTGCCCCTATGGACATTACTGCAACCACTTACGATGCCTGGGGAAGTCATACTCTTATTTAGGATAGTGCTGCAAAGAGAGGAATTATTATGGATAGTGCAAATATGTTTTGGTGACTGTTCACCCTAAATGCTCCTTGGAGATTGTGCATGCTCCTTCACACACCTTTTAAGTAGTAATGCCAGGAATTAGGCTCAAGTTGCACTCTCTGAGATAATAAAGATGCTACTGATCATTACTCCTCCCTTTTCCTTTCTCCTCCTCCCTTCTTCCTCATTTTCTTCTTCATTATTTTTAGCATTGAAAGGGCCATATTACCGGATACAGCCCCCTTTAAAATGGTCAGATGAATCTAAGTCAAATCTTTTTGAAATATGCCGTACTCCTCCACCCAGGTTTTTATATAAAGGCTATTTTTCCTTTCACATTGAATCAGCAGGGCCACTTTGGGTGTGTCAGCCTGCTCAGGGACAATTCTCAGGATTTCCTGATGTCATTTAATTTTCTGAGAGGGCCTTTCATGCTCCAAATGAGCTCTCAGAAATATTTTTATGAAAGTTAATACACATCTATGATTTTATATTTATCACGAGGTCATGTCTTTCTGTCAGACCTTTAGACTTGGCCAGTTATTAGTTTGAGAGGCAAAAGTTGAGCACTGAAAGTTGGCTCCCTCTATCTTTAATTTTTAGTTGAAAGATTCTGTATTTGACATGCCTCTTTCTTGTAGTAGCTTATCATGTATAGCTAATTGAGCCAATTGTCAGTTTAACTGTCTGTGTAGAAACCTCATTACTCCTATTCAAAGGTTATCATACACGTTCTGTCTTACAAATATCTACAGGTGACAATTTTACCAATTGCCATACTTTATTTAACAGTAGTGGCCACTTTTCTAGCCTTATATACCCATTGTTAGAGAACAAAATTCAATCAGCCACACAACACCAGAGATAAGACAATACTCATCTCTACCACACAACACCACAGATAAGACAATACCCATCTCTGCTACACAATACCACAGATGAGACAATATTCATCTCTGCTTTGGTGAAACTTACTTCTTGGTTGCAGCTCATCTCTGGATCTTCAGTATTTCTGTCAGTATGAGAAGCTCAATCAATACACTGACATTCACCTGGAGTTAGTTGGAAAAGAGCAATGGAAATTCAATGTCTGTTTTTAGTCCTTTGGTACTTTTAAGCCTATTAACATCCTCTTGTTAATGTGAGTACATTAGCAAATGGCATGTGCCATTTCCAGATTCTAAATATCAGGAAAAATATTCCAGCATATTAGAAAGAGTAACCAAAAACTTACAAAGAAAAGTTGTGTAACTGGACAGAGGGGGTTTATTGGATTGATTCACTAGAGATTCTAGGCTGTGCCTGATCTGCAGGAGTGAAACCATGAACCAACTGAAGCAATCCTAAAACAGACATAAGAAGTCAAAGCCTGAATCTTTGTTCCTCAGGTGATATCTGCAACCCCAATCCATGTGAAAATGGTGGCATCTGTCTATCGGGATTGGCTGATGATTCCTTTTCCTGTGAGTGTCCAGATGGCTTCACAGATCCCAACTGCTCTAGTGTTGTGGAGGTTGGTAAGTGCAACATTCTTCCAGCCCTTTAAATAGTTCGATAAATAGAGTTAAAGTTTAGGATAAAATAATAATTTTTGATTAGATACTTTCATAAAACAAGTGTATTATTTTCATTCCTACAATATCTTTCTTAAGCCTGTATTTTCTAGCATGTACTAAGGTAATACTGGATATGTAGTGAGTAAAAATACTAATTAATAGTTCTTTTAATATCATGCCCACTTTAGAGTTTAACATATTTTTACAATGTAGGAACCAAATATTTGAACCCTCTCCCTGTCTTTTCAATTAAAATCTACCTGAGATATTTTGTAATTACTGTTTCTCTATATTTTGTAGAAAATAGAACAGAAAGTATAAAGAATGATGAGATTTTTTTTCTTTTTTTTTCTTGTATTTTATTAATTTATTCTTGTTACATCTCAATGGTTATCCCATCCCTTGTATCCTCCCATTCTTCCCTCCCTCCCATTTTCCCCTTATTCCCCTCCCCAATGACTGTTCCTGAGGGGGACCTCCTCCTCCTGTATATGCTCATAGGGTATGTACAATAAAAATGGAAAAAGAGGCCTTGAACTTGTAGGAGAGTAAGGTCAGGATATATGTCAGGGTTTAGAGGGAGGAAAGGCAAGAGAAAATTTAAAAAAAATGTCAAATTCTGATTCAGTGTCAAGCTTTAAAGTTACATTTGTGTTTCTGATTCTACAGTCTGCAAAAGGTAATTTAAAATGCACATCTAGAAAAATTCTGTCATGATTTTATCTCAGACTTTAGTATTTTGCCAAAACCCATCTGAGGTTCTCCATGCTACTCAATTCAAAAGACCTACTACTCAAATTGTGTACTTTTATCTTCCCTCCCAAAACCTCTAGTGTCAAATAAACTCAGAATACTTCCCCATTTTTACTGTCAATCTTCACTCACATCCTCTAATTCCTTAATGATGTCTCTCAGGCTTTCGGAATTCATTCATTAGATAACAGGAATTGCTTTGAACTTAACTTTTACATAGTTTTCTCTCTGTGTGTCTTTGTGTCTCTGTCTCTGTCTTTCTCTCTGTGTCTCTGTCTGTCTTTCTCTCTCTGTCTCTCTCTCTCCTCTCTCTCTCTCTGTCTCTGTCTGTCTCTCTCTTTCATTCTCCTCTCCTCATACACTTAGAATTTTACATACATATATATTTAACCTCTTCAAGACTAAGATTTATTTCTTTTTTTAAATATATTTTATTAATTTATTCATATTACATCTCAATGGTTATCCCATCCCTTCATTTTGCCCTTACTCCCTTCCTCTATGACTGTGACTGAGGGGGACCTCCTCCCCCTGTATATGCTCATAGGGTATCAAGTCTCCTCTTGGTAGCCTGCTATCCTTCCTCTGAGTGCCACCAGGCCTCCCCATCCAGGGGACATGGTCAAATATGGGGCACCAGAGTTTATGTGAAAGTCAGACCCCACTCTCCACTCAATTGTGGAGGATGTCCTGTCCATTGGCTAGATCTGGGTAGGGGTTCAAAGTTTACTGCACATATTGTCCTTGGCTGGAGCCGTAGTTTGAGCAGGACCCCTGGGCCCAGATCTGCCCATCATAATGTTCTTCTTGTAGGTTACTAGGACCCTCTGGATCCTTCTATTTCCCCATTCTCCCTTGCTTCTCTCACCTAGAGTCCAAATAGGAAGTCTTCACCTCTGTCCTACTTTCCTGGAGGAAGGATAGCAGGTCACCGAGAAGAGACTTGATACCCTATGAGCATATACAGGGGGAGGTAATCCCTCTCAGGAACAGTCATAGGGGAGGGGAATAAGGGGAAAATGGGAGGGAGGGAATAATGGGAGGATACAAGGGATGGGATAACCATAGATATGTAACAAGAATAAATTAATAAAATTAAAAAATAATAATAAAAAAAAGAAAAAAGAAAAATTATAATTTTTGGCTAAGTCCAGATCAACTTATGTTTACTTCAGGAAATATCAGCATTATAGTCCCATAACTCCAATCAACCCATCAATTAATTAATCAATAATAAAGTGTTAATTTTCCTTATTTCATAGTCACATACTTATTGAGGACTTGTTTACTTAATAATGGAGATGAATGTTAAACTCACAGAAAGAGACATCTAATTTTATTGTAAATAGATATAAGTAAAAGACAGCTGATAACTATGGATAGATAGGTAATAAATAAAAATACTAGAGTAAGTACATGAATCTATAAGTAGAATGCCCTATGATAAGTTAATGTCAGAGAAGTTATGTATTAATCAAAACTGTAACATCCAAAAATAACTGTAAAATAATTCTAACCTAGAAAATGAGACTCTAAACGAAAGAAATAATAGCTTGAAAACAAGGGATAAGAAATAAGCTCACTAACAAATTTGTATTTTTTACCAAAAACAACAGAGATGATTGACAGGAGGTGACAAGTATGATGCTACAGTGTGGGAACAGATGCAGTTGATGGAGCAGGGGAGCAGGGTCGTGGCAATATAGTTAATCAGGCAGCAGTGGTGTTCTAAAATGAGCAGACAGTAACTCTCCATATGGGGAAAAAACTCTCAAAGTTTGAGTTTAAAGGATACAATGAGCAACGTATACAGTTGGCTCATTGACTATTTGGGAAAAAAAACCAAATGAAATACTATTTCCCTTTTCTTTATAAAAGTGATTAATTTTATTTACCTGTTTTATTAAGGTAGGGTACATGGGTGTAGGGAATGTGTACATGTGTGCATGGCATCTGTACCTGCATAGTCCAGAAGAGGGTATTGTTTAGATCAACTGACACTGGAGATACAAACAAGTACAAACCTCCAATGTAGGTGCTAAGGACTTCACTCTGGTCTTCTGGAAAAGCAATTAGTGCTCTTGGTCACCAGAATGCCATTTCAGGCATACCAGAAATTATGAATAAATGAAAACACACGTAAATGGTAAATTTAGCATTCATTCCGAATATGGAATCTCAGAGAATTTCTAGATACACTTTAGGATGTCAAGCATACATTGTGCTTTTGCTCATTAAAATATGGACAGATGGGAGTGTCTACACTTAATAATTAGTAGACTTTTTTCAATTACTAAGGCAAATATTCTTGAACATATTATTTATTATTCATTCATTCACCAAATATTTGTGTACCTATTACGTCTACAGACCATGTGCCTGTTAAAATGTAGGCTTTGTCTTCGAGTATCAAGAAGGGTTGTTTGAAAGATTGTGAAGTTAGCATTTAATAGGAAACTAAGAGAAGTTCTCAGATAAGGACCAAGATAAATAAAAATGTGGAAACAGGAGGGTAAGTGAAAGAAAAACTTGAGCACCGTTCAATTTTCCTTTGAGGTGATTATATCGCAACAGCACAAACAATAGTTAAGAATACAGTTGTTTACTCTGAATAAGTTATTAAATGGGCAAAAGAAATATGTGATAATATTGAGCATGAATACAGTCCATTAAAACAATCAGATTTAGAATTTGGTAGTATTATGATACTTAGAACATTTTTGGAAAAAGCATATCATATAAACATTCTGTTGGGTGCTGTTCACAGAAACACATCATGACCCAGTTTCTGCCTCTGTGTCCTCCCAAGCTGGTTAGCTTCTAAATAGTCTTATTTTTTACTAGTAGGGAAAGGTACATAACGGCCTTCAGTTCACAGCTACCCTACACTTTCCCCTTTTGAATCATTCCAGCAAAACCTATTTTCACTTTGTAATTGTTATTCTTTTCCTAATGCAGATTAAGATTCTATTTAATTTCTGAACCTCTAAGCTCATAATTTCCAAGCTGTTCTATTGTTCCTACATCATTGAGAAAAACAATGGCTAGAAATGGGAAGATCACTGTAGAAGTTGGAAAAAAAATACAAGCTGAGTATGCATTTGATGTCCGGTGAATAACCATATTCACGCTCATCTGTCTGAATGTGACTGGTGCCAGAATATAAAGTAGTATACCCGTCAGACTGCTTGAAAGACTTCTGCGTAGTGCCTGAAAGACCAGAATAATAACAAGCTTCACATACATCTATGTGGTTTGAGGCTATTTTTAGATTTACAAAATTTGATTACCAAATTATGGTTTTATAAACTTTAGCATAATATTTATAGTAAATAAGATTATTAATGTTTGCCACGTTCTCCCCTTAATACATAATTAAATTCATATTATATGACAATGAAAGCTAGATATTCTCCATGGTCTAAAATAGTTTCTAACAAAACTGATAACTTTGTGAGATGATTGACAAAATTTTCTTGTTAACTAGAGTTTAAGAGAATTGTCTTTATGATCACAATTTTTATTATTAGTATATTTACTTAATTTTCTAAAAAAGTAATTAAATATATATTTATATAAACAAAGTACTATTTAATTATATGAAAAATACAATAATTGTTATATGTGTGTTTTAAACCTATAAAAGTGTCTATAACATACCTTTGAACATAGTCATTTATTTTAAGTATCTAATTTGTAATTAGTCATAATGGTTATAATCTGTCAGTTTACAAATGGCCAGCTCTAGAAATTATACATTCAAATCAAAGTAAAGCATCAATGTACATTATTATTATTATTGAATACAGAAATCTGTTCTTTTCTAGTTTAAAATAAGACCCATGTATTGGTAAAGCTTGAATTTGTACTGCCTTTTGTTCTAAAATTAGTTTTTGTTGTTGTTGTTGTTAATTGAAGATGTATACTTCCTGTGTGTCATGCCAAAGGAAATGTATGTACTAATGAGCTTTTTTTTCTGCTTAACATATAATTTCAAAATTTTTTGGATTTTAATAATGTGTATGTATCATAGTTCTGTGACATAGCTTAATTGATTTTACTTTTTTATTTCAATTGATTAATGAATTAGTGGTGTGTGTGTGTGTGTGAGAGAGAGAGAGAGAGAGAGAGAGAGAGAGAGAGAGAGAGAGAGAGAGAGAGAGAGAATGTGGACATGCAATGCACAAATCACAGAGCACATGTGTACATCAGAGAACAGCTTTTGGAAGTCTTTTCCTTCCACTTGGTTTCTAGGCATCAACCCAGGTTATCAGACTTTACTTGTTGATCTGCCTTGCTGACCCTGAATGAGTGTCTGTGACTTCTTATAGTCTCTTATTGTGCTTACTAATGTCAGCCACAGTAACTGGATTCACGGTTGCAGCTGGATTTCAAAGATGGTCCATCTGTTCTTCTTTAGGTCATGGTGCCATAAGGACCAACTATGGCCAAAGTGCCTAACAGTAGTAATAAAGAGAAAATACAAATGATGAGTACTTTTCAAACACAGCCTGTCAGAGGCTACATTTGAGAGCTTTAATTTAATGAGTAACGGTCTTATGTTACAATGATGAGAGCATCATAGAAGAGGGCATTGGGACCTATTTATTATCTTATTAAATATTTTTATAACAGGTACATCTTAAAGTTGAATTTCTCAAAGGGCTTTGTCAGTATGAACCATTGATAAATGTATACATTTGTTTGTTACTGTCAATATAAAGCCTAATAAAAATAGTCCCATCAAATGGAGATGTAGAAAGACGCCCTATTCACAACGAGGTTGGGCTACAAAACAAAATCCTGTATCAAAAAGAAAAATATATCATAAGAGTTATATAAGAAGGCCAAGAAGCTTATCATAGTGGTTTTCAATAGAAAAGAATCTCAGCAGATTTAGGTCCACTTCATGATAGTTGTTATCCATGTGCAGTTATTTGTTTGTATAGAAGAAACAAAAAAAAAATGTGTATTGGCTCTTTTAAAAAAACAGATTGTTATAAAGCATAATTAAATAACATAAAATTATATCTCCTTTTGTTTCACTTAAAGTCTTATTATAATTATAAATCAATAATCCAAAAGGGACTTAATAAGCCCATTTGGATATAGAACCCTGTGTGTCTGAGGATGACTATAAGGAAGGACCAGCCTCTGAAGTTACAACTATGTGAAGAAGTTGACATTTAATCAAAGAAATCTTAATGATGTTCAAGATGGCATTGATTATGGAGAAGCTGGGGTCAACTAGGAAGGCCAGGTAGTGGCAGAAATGACACACTCATTAACATCACTTAAGTGGCAAGAAAGGTTGATGAGAGACTTTACTTCATAGCATTGGTGGTACAAATGATGGGATGAAGCAAAAAAGATGTTAGTAATACTTTGAAAAATATTTTTGACAGGAATCAATTTATTGTAAACATTAGAAACTGATATGACATTTTACACAAAATTAATTGACACCAGCTACATGTTATTGGGATGGTATTTGCTTTGAGAATTATGAAGGCAAAGCTTAAGAATTATTGAAATAAAAGTGAAGATGTCATTGCTTTGTTGAGAAATTGGAAATAGATAGCAGTGTTTGTCAAAGTTTATTTAGCACTCCGTGAAGCAAAAGGAAAACAAGGTGACATTTCAAGGTAACTTTGTCCTCTCAGAAAATTGATTGTCATATATATATATATCAAAGTATTAATGTGAAGGCAACTTTTGTAATCCATATTTCTTGGGAGGCAGCTATGCTTACCACCATACCACCAATGCCACACTTCTATATTTTTTAACGCACAGTGGCAATACATAACTTTTAAAATGAGTCTTATTATGAGAAAGAATTAGGCCTAGATATATTCTAGAACATGCAATCATGCCCTTTGAAAGCAAAATATATATCAAGTTTAAATAGATAACAAGTTATATTTAGTATCTTGATTTCAGTCACAGGATATAAAATAAAATGAAGAGGGTACAACTTAATTACTCAGAAAATTGTAGAACCATAATAAGGGTATTTGGTCCTTTACATATTTTCTGTGGTCATTATGCCAAATGTCTCTATCTAGCATGTTGATACCGCCACATTATATATTTTCCTTATTAGATCATCACAGCAAAATTGGGGCTCAAGTATTTCATTTTCACCATAGAGAGCCTTTGGGCACAAAGTTTATTAGTGTTACCCATCTTCAGAAAAGCTGAAAGTATTTCCAAAGACTCAGCATCTACACATCAATTCCCTCTTTTAATCAGTGCCTCTAGTTTCCAGGACAACAGAAAAACTGGGTACATTATACAACAGCCTTTATTCGCAAGCTCTGATGTCATTAATTATTCAGCTATAGAGATTCACCAAAATGTTTTTTTTTTTTTGATCCACACTGTTGTGGATAAATTCACACCTCATAACTAGACAGGCAGAGTTGCATTGTCATCATATGGGAAGCATTGAACAATTTGAGCCAGTAATATTTTATGTGGTTAGCCAATAAACTGATGATGAGGACATTTTTGTCTTTTTTATTATAATTTATTCATATTGATAAGGACATCTTACTCATTAACATTGCTTTACTTTTATACTATCTAACACCACATGTACATGTACATATGAAACATTTATAGATCATAACTTACAAATCAAAAGGTGATCTGAAATAAATCTCAGGGTTAAATGAGGAAGTGAATCTGTGATAATGTAAAGACTAGAGTCTTGGTTGATGGCAGAATAGCTATTATAAAAGTCACTCGAGGCTTTCTCCACAATATAGTACTAGTGTTCCACTTGCATAAATTGGAATATATGAAAAAAGCGATTGAACCTGAAACACAATATATAGCATAATCCTGGCATTTGCTACCTGCCTGAGTGCGCTTTCATGGAACACTGTGGTAGGTAGCTAACTGAAAGGACCCCTTCTTAAAAGAAATGCATCCTGATGTTGTGGTTAAGAAGAGCAAGTCTGATTTCCAAGCATTGACCCTTCTGTTCGTAGTCTGTTGCAAGTAGAAACATCCAAGTTCTACATCCATGACATGAGGCAGCCATGAATAGAAACTGCATAACAGTGTAAATGTGCAAAGCACGTCCAGACATTTTCTTCCTATCATTCTCTGAAGGAGAAGCTGGACAGTTGTTTGCATCGTATTGCCAGTATCAGTGTGGGTCATCTAAAGGTCTGGAGCTATAGGAGGAGTGTGCCTAAGTAGTAAGCAAATGCTATGCCATTTTCTGTAAGGGGCTCAAGTTACCTGTTTTTCTTTTTTCTCAGAGTTTCTAAGACCAACAGCCCATGATGCCTCTGGTTGGCTGTGCATTGCTTCCCTTCCCTGTGCTTTACCCTATTCATCTGTAAAACATGGATCAACACATCAAACATGCTCCACAAGTCGCTGTATGCAAAGCTCTTAAAATAGTTTCTAAATGCTAATAAGTGCCATCTAGGAGTTAAGTAACATACATAGTTATTCCATATACTCAATTGAAAAGCCTTGAGCAGAGATCAAACACCTACACCTCTGAATATTTTCTAACCAATTCAGTCACTAATAACATCACTGAAGTATGTGATAAATCCCGACCTATTATTTTTAGATCAGAATTTCTCTGCTTGTGCTTGAATATACAAACTGGGGGTAATTTAACTGTCAGCTTTTGATGCTATTAAAAAGATTTTTTTCTTTCAACATATAATTTGACGAATTACCTCATTTGCTATGAGAAAATAACCCTATGTTTTATTATTTGAAAATTATGAATAATGTAAGTAATGCTTGCATAATTAAGAATCAGTCTTTCAGGAATATAGCTTTCCATGCTTAGAGCAAATAACATGAATTGATTTTTCTTTATAAGACTGCAGAGTGGTACTCCTCTAAAACTATAGTAAATGCCAAGTCAGAATTTATGACAACACATTAATATTACGTTCTTAGGTATGATAGATCAACAATAAGCTCTGTATGGCTTTGCATAAATATTGAATAAGGGAAATAGGAGCACTGCAAGCTTCCATTTAATGATGTATGTTCAGCATCCCTGAATAGCTTTTCTTGACCCCTGAAACATAATCTTTCCTTTCTTAGGCCTCCAGTTGAGAGCCTTCCCTTGGGAATGCAACTGAGAAAGAATGTAAAATAGGCATTACATAGTGCAGAAAACAATGGTTGTATAAGTGGAAGAAGACTCTCTGGGCCACCAGTGAATTGAAAGCAAGGCAGGCCCTAAAGTCCACATTCAAGGACAGAGCTGACTCTGGAGATGAGTTCAAATGAAAGTATAGCTCATCAGCTGCAGTTGTGTAATTAGAATGTTTTGTGCAAAACATGGTATGTTTAAAAGAACATATGTATGAGAAGTGAGAACTTTCTAGAAAGATTTATATTGGTGTCTGCTCAGATTACCAGCTTTATTGGAAAGACTGATAGCAAAACAAGAAGGCAGCTTGTCCTGGGATGGACAGGCCCTACACACCCCTTTATCTATTCCTGTACTGCTTCTTTTTGGTATTATCAAAGGTACCCCAAGAACATGACACTAGAACCACTCAAAGTTGGTTTTTATTGAAGTTTGAATTCATTATCAAAATGATGTGCAAAACACTAACCTGGACATCCACTGGGGAAATTTAATATAATACTCCAGGCCTTTCATTTGAAGATCAATTGTTCTAAATTGTACCTTTCTCTGTTGCCTTTATTTATTCTGCATCCTAGATTCCTATTTTTCAATCTATGGATTCATTTTGTTATTCTGGAACCTGGGATCTACTTTTTTCCTTCGGGAGCGGGGCGGGGGGCTTTAAGACACTGAAGTGTCCAGGAATGAAGCTCAGCTAGGCTGCTGGGTCTGCAGGATCTTGATTAGGCAGTGGGCGTGTGCTGCTAGCAGAGGGCGTGGGAATCTCTGTCTCTGATAATAGATTTTTTTTTTAGTGATACGATGCTTTCAATCTTCCCATCATGCAGCTCTCTTTTGGGAGGAGTAAGTTTTGTATAAACCTTGGGCAAGTAGGTAGTGGTTTTTGGGTGAGTGAACATCATTGGCTAGGGCTGAGTTCCTGGGAATTTGCATGAAGAGTAATTGCAGGTGCTAGGCTACTTGACTGCCTCAAGAAGTGCAGAGGAGGAGGGTCACAGGACTACTTTTGCGGGGGTAATATAGGCACAGAATAGGAAGAGAACAATCCTTACTCTTGCAGGTCTCCAGTTTGAGATTGAGTCCCACGTGCCCCACATAGTTTTAATGGGAATAACAAAGGATTTGAAAATGCATGAAAGTCACTCATTGGGAGACAATGCTAATTTTTAATCTGCAAATTCTAAACAAAGGTTAGTTATGGAAAAGAACAATAATAACATTTTATGCTGTTTTCCAAAGGCTCCTTTACAATTAAAAATCATCACTTGATGGGAAAATCTGTGTGATTCCATCTCATATTTTATTCGGCTAGAGGTTCTCCTGGTCTTGGGAACCAAGGAAATAATTTCACTAAGAAGGAATGTGTGCCTCTCCAGTCTGTGAATGTTAATCAAGTGCATGTGACCTTACCCATTTTGAATTCTTTACTGAGAGAAAATTGAATGCTGGAAGAATACCTTGAAGAGCTCACTTATGTTCAAACATATTTCTTTTCCACTTCTAAGATACTTTTAACATACTTGCAGGGCACACATATTCCCATTCCACCTCACTTTTAACACAAGTATATTTCCTCATCGGAGCCTTTCTGTTCTCCTGCCCACAAGCCTAGTTTATGACCAGGAAGAGCATAAGGGCACTGTGTCTGAAGAAGGACAGAAAATTAAGTCTTTATGCTTTAAGTTGCTAATACAAAATGATATTTTTTTTCTTCCAGGACTGTAGCCTTAAGACAAGACACAATTTTATGTCTTGTTACTTAAATCATATCAGAGAGTGTTCACATCTTTGTAAATATTTTAAAATATCTCCACAAATTTGAGATTTTGTTCAACATTAGGCCAATCTGCTACAATGAAAAAAATAATTAAATAAATGAGACTATAAAAGAGAAGTAAAGAACCATAGAAGGCATGATAGCTGTGTGGCTATTTGAATGGATGGCATATCATGTAGACATGTTATTCCGTCACTTTCCAGAGTCCATCTCTGGAGAGAGACATGAGGGATTTCTTTGTGAGGTGCCGAGATGAACTCGTGGCTATTAGCAGTTTGCTATATGTGGCAGTTTTACTGTGTGACCATCACATTTGATTTGGACTGTATTTCATTTTTCAGAAGTTGCGAAGGATCTATTTCTTCTACTTATATTTTAAAAGTTTCAAGAAATGAATATTAAGAGTGTACATTCACAAAGTGTGTTTGTTTCTTTACCCTTTGTTTGTTTAGATATTATTTTGTGATGAGATCACATCCAGAACTTGTGCATGTTAAACTTCTGTTTTACCCCTGAGCTACAAGCCCAATTCTGGAAAAAAAAAAAAAAAAAAAAAAAAAAAAAAAAAAACCCAAGCCAAAAGATGAGAAAGGAATTCAAAGAGTAGCTGTAAATGGCCCTGTCTTCCTTTTAAATTTACTCGTGTCTATTTTCTTTTACGTCAGTTGTGTTCTATAAAGGCATTCCAATTAAGGGGGAGAAAAAAGCCTGAGGAGACAAGCTGTGCAAAAATGGATATTGCATTGTTGCTTGATTAACATCTAAACATAGACACACTATTTCCCTTTAAAGAAAGCCCTAATGATTGGGAAAATAAAGGCTTTCATTTTAGCTCCAATTTCAATAGTAGGAAAAATTCTATAGAAGTCACTAACCCACTGCCGAAAAGGCAAGAAAGCATTGCATTACTAGAGCTCAATGCATTCTAAAGTACTGCTCTACAGGTCCTTGGTATGAGCTAAACCATATCAACAAAAATGTTTCCTTGACCAAAAAAAAAAAAAAACAAAACAAAACAAAAAACAAAAACAAACAAACAAAAAAACCAAGCAGATATTAGACTATCTCTCTTAGGAGAAAGTTATACCTTTCACTATTTTTTTATATATGAGTTTCAGAAGACGTTTTATTTAAAGTAAATAGTTAGATTTTTTATAGCAACATTATTTATGATAACCAAAAGGAAAAATGCAAAGTCCATAAAATAATGTATGCAAATATAATATATAAAATAATCCATATCTGGTAATAACAAGGTAGAAGTAATATATGTTACAATGTGGATAAAACTTGAGAAATTATACCAAACAAAACTGCAGACAAAATAGACCAGGTATTGATCTTTTACCAGGAAAGACTACAGCATTGGTTATAAAATATCAAATGGTCATCCCTGTAAGCATACACACATAAGCATTGTCATACAGACTGTTACTAGGAATATACATACACACACACACACACACGCATGTAATACCACTTAATAAAAAAAATCCCATGAATTTGAAAGGTTAAAAAAGGTATATGGAATTGTTTGGGCAGAAGAAAACAAAGGGAGAAATTAAATAATTATTTTATAATTAAAAAAAATAAAAGGAAAATAGACCACATAATGCATGATTCCATATATGAGGTGTTCAGAAAAGGCAAATCTACAGAGACAGGACAGTAAATTAGTGATAGCCTAAGGATGAAAAATGACAGTAACTACTAATGGTCATGAAAGACTTTGCTGAGATGAACACACTGAAATGAACAGAGGTCACAGTAGCTTTTTTATCTTCAGTACCTTTTTAAATCTGAAAAAAACGGAGAACTCATGAAACTGAAAAGCTTCTCTAAGAAAAAAGACTCCATCATCAGAACACAGCCTATAGATTGGGAAAATATCTTCATCAACCCTACATTCAACAAAGGGTTAATATCTAAAATATATAAAGAACTCAAGAAATGAAAGACTACCAAACCAAATAAATCAACTAAAAAAAGGGTGCAGAGCCAAACAGAGATTTCTCAACAGAGAGATATTGAATGGCCAAGAAACACTTAAAGAAATGCTCAAGTCATCAAGGAAATGCAAATCAAAATGACTCTGAGATCCATCTTACACCTATCAGATTGGCAAAGATAAAAAACTAAAGTGACAGCACATGCTGGTGAAGATGTAGAGAAAGAGGAACACTCCTCCATTGCTAGTGGGAGCACAAACATTCAACCACTTTGGATATCAATCTGGCCCTTCCTCAGAAAATTGGGAATACTTTTATCTCAAGACCCAGCTATACCACTCTTGGGCATATACCCAAAAAAATGTTCCACCATACAACAAGGGAATTTGCTCAACTACATTCATAGCAGCTTTATTTGTAATAGCCAGAATCTGGAAACAATTTAGATATCCCTTAACCAAAGAATAGACAAAGACAGGTACATTTACACAATGGAATCCTTAGCACTTCCATCTCATCTGGATCCACTCCATTTCTGTCTTTCATTAGAAAAGAATAGGCTCTAAGAGATATAAAAATATAGTAAATATAAAGGAAATATAGTAAGCTAAAAGAAAAACCATCACACTGAAGTTGATGGAAAAAAGGAAAAGAACCCGAATTAGGCACAAAATTCAGATACCCACTATTCTTACACATTCAGAAGTTCCATAAAAATACTAAACTCAAAGCTATAATATATACACAAAGGTCCTGCTGCAGACATGTGTCATTCATATGGATGCTTCTTCAGTGTCTTTACGTTTTACCCAATTGGAGGGTCTTGTTCTCTTGCTGTCATCCATGCCCTCTGGGACTTCCACTAGTGCTTTCTCCTCTTTCTTGAAGAGTCTGAGCTCTTAGGGTTGGGATTTGATGGAGACATCTGTTCCAAAACTGTGTGTTTCAAGGTTTTTCTCTTTGCTTAATGTGGCTATAGGTCTCTGTATTTGATACCATCTGCAGGAGAAAGCTTCTCTCATGGTGGCTGAATAAGGCACTATCTATGGGAATAGCAGGATGTCATTAAGAATCATTTTATTGTTATCTTTTTTTATCCCAGTGGTATTTGATTTTATTCTAGGTCTCTGGACTATCTAATCTCTGGGGGGTCTGTTTTGTCACTAAAGAAGTTTCATGTACGAATTCCATCTCATTGGGTGGGCCTCAAGTCAAGCAAACATTGGTTGGTTCTTCCCACAAGGTGTATGCCACAATTACAGTAGCATATTTTGCAGGCAGGAAAGATTGTAGATCGAAGGTTTTGCACCTGAGTTTACTTTTCTTTTTGGTAGCCTGCAGAGTACTTTCCCACACCAAAACCACTAGACCATATTGCTAAAGGTTCTGCGTAGGCAACGGCTTACCCTCTGTGTTCAGTGAGTTGTGTTTGTGTTGTCTTCAGCCATGGAGCTTTGCTGTGACTTTGAAGAGTGACCTCTTATCCTGGCAACGGCCTGGGTTGCTTGTGGTTCCCATGGGACCTCTTTGGCCAACAAATCAATTGGAAGTAACCCAATCCCAGTATTGGAAGCCTCATTTGGTAACAAGGGATGGCCAGTGGGGATCCATCTCTATTAGTATTTGGAGACTTCATTATAATTTTCCTGATATATTATACAAAGTTTCCACTACACTAGGTTTCTATACCAAGCCTCAAATTCCCCTCAGTTCTATTCCCTCCCTAAACCATAACACTTCCTCACCTTCTTCCATTCCCATACTTCCTGCCTCCTTCCCACCAATAAAATCTATTCTATTTCCCCTCCCAGAGAGATCCATGAGTATTCCTTACAGGATCTATAGATTACAACCCAGTTATCACTTATTTAATGGCTAATATTTGCATATAGGTGAATACTTAGCATGTTTATCTTTCTGGGTCTGGGTTACCTCGAACAGTATACATTTTTTTTTCTAGTTACATCCATTTGCCTGCTGATTATATGATTTCATTGTTTTTAACATTTGAGTAGTAAAACTACATTGTGTATTTATACCATATTTTCTTTGTCTATATTTTCATTGAGGGTCATCTAGGTTGTTTACAGTTTCTGCCTATTATAAAAAGAGCAGCAGTGAAAATGGTTCAGCAAGTGTCCTTGTGGTAAGATGAAGCATTTTTTGGGGTATATGCTGAAGAGTGGTTTAGCTGGATATTGAGGTAGATTGGGTCTCAGTTTTCTGAGGAACCACCATATTGGTTTGCAAAGTGGTTTTCACTCCAACTAGTAATGGAGGAATGTTTCCCTTTCTCTACATCCTTGCCAGCATGAGCTTTCACTTGTGTTATTGATTTTAGCTGTTGTGACAGGTATAAAATGGAATCTCAAAGTATTTTTTTATTTGTATTTCCCTGATGATTAGGGATGTTGAACATTTCTTTGAGTGTTTCTTAGCCATTTGAATATCTTCTATGGATAATTCTGTCTTTAGATCTATACTCCTCCCATTTTATTTTTATTTTTATTTTTATTTTTTGGCTTTTCGAGACAGGGTTTCTCTTGTAGTCCTAGATGACCTGGACATTTAGACCAGGCTGGCCTCAAACTCACAGAGATTCTCTTGCCTCTGCCTCCTGATTAAAGGCACGATCCACCATGCCCAGCTTGTACCCATATTTAAACTGTATTATTTGTTTTTTTTTCTAGTTTCTTGAGTTATTTTTATATATTGGATATTAGTTATTTATCAGATGTGGCATTGATAAAATTCTTCCTAGCCTGTAGGGTGCCACCTTGTCCCAATGAAAAGGTCCTTTGCCTTAAAGAACCTTTTTAGTTCTTTGAGGTCCCATTTATTAGTTGTTGATCTTAGTCCTTGCACTACTGGGTGTTCTGTTGAGAGAGTTGTGTCCTACGCCAATGAGTTCAAAGCTTGTCTTCATTATTTCTTCCCCAGGTTCAGTGCATACGTTTTTATGGTAAGGTCTTTGATCGATTTGCAGTTGAGTATTGCTTGCGGTGATGAGTATGGATTTATTTGCATTTTTCTACAATTTTACCAGCACCATTTGTTGAACATGTTGCCTTTTTTTTCAGTGTGTACTTCTGAGTGTTTGGATTTATGTTTGGATCTTCAGTTTGATTACATTTATCAGTGTGTCTATTTTTATACCATGGTGCGTTTTTATTACTATACGTTTGTAGTACAACTTGATATAGAGAAATTATGTTGCATCTTTTATTTAAGACTGTTTTAGCTATCTTGGGCTTTTTGGGTTTTTTATTTTTGTTTTTGTTGTTGTATTTGTTTTTGTTGTTTTCTATATGAAGCTGAAATTGTCCCTTAATATATATGAAGAATAATGCTGGAATTTTGATGGAGATTGCATTTAATTGTACATTATTTTTAATAAGATGTTTAATTTTACTATGTTAATCCCATAGATACATAAGCATAGGAGATCTTTTCATTTTCTGGTGTGTTCTTCAGGCTCCATCTTTGAAAACAAAGTTTTTGTTTTATACAAGTTTTTTACTTGCTTTAGTAAAGTTACTCTTAAGATAAATATCTTACATTTGAGGCTACTTTGAAGGTATCGTTTCCCTAATTTCTTTCTAAGTCCATTGTATTTTTGTATATGGGGAGGCTACTTGATCATGATGGATGATCTTCTTCATGTGTTCTTGTATTGGGTTTGCAGTATATTATTGGGAATTTTTGTGTTGATGATTGTAAGGGAAATTGGTCTGTAATTCTGTTAATTTCCTGCTTGACTTTTCCTCATTGATCTTTGTTCTTTAGTATGCAAAAATGTACTTTCTGAAGTTCCTGTTGATGTTTATTTCTTCTTTTAGCATGCTGAGATGATACAAGCAATTTTCTTTCTCTTTCCTTTATTGGTTAGGGCTTGTTTTATGATATATGATACCAACAATTATAAGGAACACCAATACTTCTTCAACTGCTCCACATAAAAGAAAAATAAAATACACTACTGGCCTAATACTATGAAGAACATACTATGCTGACACTGAAACCACACATTATACAGCCATCTCAGTTATATATTACTGGGGAATTGGGTTTCACTGCAAGCTGGTAGACCCATTGATAAAATAATTGTTTAAAAAAAAGACTAAGATAGAAGCCAGAAGACCCTTTATATTTGAGTTTGAAAAGTAAATAGCAGTAGTTCACGCAAGCTGTAAATATCAGTGTCTGCTGGAATTATCAAGGTGGATGTGAAGAGGAAAGAAAGCCATATTCTCTGAGATAAAGTTCAGGATAGCAGTCAAATTCATCACTAGAGGTCTGAAATAACCTGCAGGGGAAAGATATTTAGAAAAGAAGTTAGAAGACCCTGAATATCAGGGTAGGATTGCATAGTATTATAGCTAACATTGTAGGGCATGTAAAGAGAGAAAAGTGAAAATCATGCATTTGAGTTAGAGCTCTGAAAAGTGAGCAGTGAAGCCACATATGTAATTGCATTGAGAAAGGGCTTCTGGGTAAATATGCATAGATTTTAATTAAAGAGATGATTTAATTGTCATTATCATGACCCTAGCAAACCTTCAGGTAAATCAGCTTTCCTCATTGTTGGTGCTAGCCAACTTTGAGCCAGTTGGATAAGCTCCTAACCTAAGGGACTGAAATGTGTAATGCAATCTCAGTTTCTGGCCAGGTTACAGTGTATGTTTCTACCCAGGGCCAGAGATGAGAGGGATTTACATTTCCTTGGTGGTCTTCCCCAAGTACTGATACCTCCCTGTTTTCATGTGGCATTTTAATTCTTTGCTTTCTTAAGATTGCCTTGTTACCAAGGAGACTAGGGATAAGATCCAAAGCTGAAAGTCTTTAGAGGGGGAAGGGTTGAGTCTAAAATGCCTTTAAACCTGCTAATGCCTATCTAGCTATCACGGTATGTCACAAATCTAAAGCCAGTAATATACTACTAAGTGGTGAAAAGCCAAGAGCATTTCACCAAACAATGGAACAACACAAGGGTCCACTTTCTCCTATCATTTAGTATGTTGTTTAAAGTCTTAGAGAAAGCAATAAGAAAAGAGAGAGATGTAAAATGGACAAAAATAGGAAAGCAAGAAGTAAATTTATATCTATTTATAAATGTCATGTTTCTGTTCTTAAAACAAAATCTATACACTCTACCAGAAAGTTTATACATATGATAAGAAACTTAAGTAGAATCACAAGATATATCGTTAACATATAAAAATCTGAAGTTTTTATATACACAAAGAATGAACTCTTTGAAAAAGAGATAAGAAAAATATATTTTATTGACAAAAATAAAGTTGAATAAACATAACCAAGTAGGTAAAAACCTCCACAAAAAAATGAGTCACATCTCCCAGCCTGCACATCCTTTGCAAAAGTCAATTCAAAATAGATCAAATGCTGTGATTAACTTCAGCTGTTACCTTGCCTGCCTGGAAAGTGGAAACTCTCAGGAGGGAACTGCCTCCACCGGATTGACCTGTACATTTGTCTCTGGGACATTTTCTTAATTAATAATTGCTGTAGGTGGCCCCAGAATAGTGTAGACTGTGACTCTCTGAGGCAGCTATATATGATCGGGTAAAGCAGAAGTAGTAAGCAAATAAGCACCTATCCTCATGATCTGCTTCACTTCCGGACTTCAGGTTTCCAGATCCATTTACGCCTTTGATTTTTTTCATGGTGGACTAGGCTTGTAGCTTGAAATAGGCATTTCCCTACCCTTGTTGGTGGATTCCTAAGCAAAGTAGGACAGACTCAATTTAAAACATAAAATGTGAAAACTATTAGGAGAAATCACTTAATATATATTCATAGGTGACTTTTCTTAACAGACTCCAATAGCAAAGGAAAACCACCCAAGAATTAACAAAGACATAACATGGTATTCAAATGTCTGAATATCAAAGGAAACAATCAGTTAGCAAACAGCCAGCCCTCAGAATTGGAGAAATATTATAATATCTTTATTCAAGGAAGAAGGTTCTGTCTAGAAAATATAATAACTTGCAAGCAAACAAACAAACCGAACACCAAATAATCAAACTTCTAATCAATAAAGGAGCTAATTAAGTAAACAGACCTCTCTCAAGACAGCCAAGACAAATGGCAATAAATGTATTTAAGCATTCAACATCTTAACTGTAGGGAAATGCAAATTAAGACTGCTTTAATAATCCAAGTCACCTCAGTCAGAATGATTATCATCAGAAACCAATCAAACAAACAAGCAAATAAAGAAAATGAATACAAAACAAAGGGCCATAAATGCTGGTAAGATCCTAGGAAAGGGGGAACCATTAGTCACTGGTGCAGCTTCACGATGCAACAACAGTGAATGGAGGTTTCTAAATAAATTAAAAATAGAATTGCCTTATATGCTAGCTTGTTTTCTATTGCTGTGATAAGAAAAAAAAAAAAAAAAAAACATTTGGGAAGGAAAAGGTTTATTTGGCTTCCAAGTGACACTCTGTCTCTGAGAACCTCCAAGGCAGGAACTCAAGGCACAAACCTGAAGGCTGGGAATGGAAGAGGACTATAGGATAAGGGTGTTATCTCCTAGGTTTCCCTGGCTTGCTCAACTATCTCTTTTACACTGGCCACACCCACCTACCCTGGAATGGTACTGAAAAGAGTATGCTAGGCTTCTCTATATCAATCAGCAGCTAAAAATAATGCCCCCCCCTATATATTTCCCAGTGTCAACATCATGGAGGCCATTCCTCCACTGAGGCTTCCTCATTCCAGATGGCAGGCGTCGACAGCCAATGTCAGCCACCATACCATATGACCTAGCTGTACTTCTAAATATATGCCTAAAAGTCTCCATATTCTATTTCACAGTTGCCCATCTATGTATATTGCTTCAGCATTCAGAATAGCAAGGAAATGGAAACAGACTTGATCTCTATCAACAATTTTGGACAATGAATTGTAGTTTCTAAACAATGCAATTATATTTAGCCATATAGAAAATGGAGTTATAAATACATATACATTTATATATTTCATATATATATACATATATATGAATATTAACATGAAAGTGGTGTGTGTGTGTGTGTGTGTGTGTGTGTGTGTGTGTGTGTGTGTGTATGAAAGCCATTAACCTACAGAGGTGATAAATGATGCTGAACATCAGGGAACACAACACTGTATTTGTGCCATGAAAGTGGATAGGAGGCTATTTGGTTGTAAAATATAATTTGTTAAGATTACATCTCATTTTTATCTTCTAATCCACCCCCACTTTTGCCCTATTCTCCTCCCCTACACGTATGACAGAAAGGGACCTCCTGCCTCACCATATAGCCAGAACTGATCAGGTGTCATCTGGACAGCCTGCTTCCTCTTCCTCTTAGTGTCACCAGGTGCCTCACCAAGGGGAAGTGACCAGACTGGGGCCATCAGAGTTCATATCAGAGGCAGTCCCTGCTCTCCCTACAACTATGGAGAATCAGCTGTCCATTGGCTAGATCTGAACAGGCAGTCCAGCAGTTTGCGCAGGCCAGAATAGAAAGCTTTTTGTATGTTTTGGTCCAAGGGGGGCTAAGGAAATGTGAAAAAAAGGGAAAAAACACAAAAATCAAATTTGTAGATGATATAGGTAAATCAATATAATGTAGTGTATAAAATTTTAATTTATTTTAATAAGAATTTTGTACTTACGATTGAACAATAGAATAAGAGTATGGATATCTATTCTGGAACTATGAGTTTTACCCTATACTTCAAAATGACTTGTTCCAAGACTGTACCTGCCAAACATGACTCAGCCACTTTGTGTCTTTAGCTACATAGACGTGGAGCAGGGAATATGTTATTTGCACTCCATCAATGTTATTAACATTGCTAAAATAGAATATAGTCCACAAATAGAAGGTTTAAATAATAATATTTATTATTAAAACACAGTTAAGTATATTATGCTATAGTCATGAAACTGAGCAATTATTCATTATGCCCATACTCACTAAATATAATACAAATACTATCTGTGATATGTTTCAAAATAAAAAATATGCCAGTACATTGATGCATAGACCTAAGGTTCGTGCTACCAAGCCTGATGACCTGTGTTCAATTCCTGGACTCTTGGACTAAAAGAAAGGTCTCTTGAAAGTTGTCTTCTGACATATGCATCATGTCATGCATACACATGTATTTACATACAAATGAATAAATAAAAGATAGATAAATGTTAAAAATGTAAAAAAGAAAAGTTTTATAGTTTTGTATTCTATTATTTTAGAATCTATGATATTATAGATAGCACATATTATGAAGAATTGTATATGTTTAGATGTTTTACTATAGTATCTTTAAATTTTTATTAGATTTTTATTAGATTATTTATTAGATTATTATATATTAGATTAGATATTAGATTATTATATAAAATTTTATTAGATTATTTATTAGATTAGATTTATTAGTTTAGTTTTTAACGAAGAATATTTGATAAATATACTTTTATATTCAAATACAAACATTAACTCACTGTCACATTAGATTTTCTCCCAACACACTCAATTCCTAAATCCCAACCAGCATTAACATTTTATGTGCAATGATTCTGTGGTTTGCTTAAGTAGATGTTGTCACTGAGTTTTATGCCAATATTGCTATTGGTTTTTAACACATTTGCTTTATAGATTAGGTCATTTGTCTAGACTTAAGGAAATGAATTAAGGTTGAATTGAACAGTCTTCCTGACAGAAACACAACCAATGAGCAAGAATATGATTTTATCAGTCCCCACTGCTTGTCAAGCCATGTACAAGATAGGATTTGGGTGCTGTCACCATTGGAAGCTCAAGCATAGTGAACAGATAATTTGGGGCCCATGGAACTTCTGATTATTTTAATCATTTTTACTGTATGGTAATTCTCCCTTTTCATAGGCAATTTGCCAAATATTGTGACTATATTAGTTCTATTGAAAAAATGAGTAAGTATTAGAGATAATTTCAGAACTTCTCACCTGTGTTTTTCCCTTCAAATTTCTCTTTTGATTTGGCTATCAGTAAATTTAGGATAGCTTTGGCTGAGCTTCCCACCCTCCTATTACCTGATAATGACGATGTAAGAGCTCCATAAATTTACCCCTGGATTTCATTTTCTCATCTGTATAATTCCAATTATAAACACTATATGAAATTAATATGTAATCCATGCCCTTGAAATACGGGTAAAGCTTTGCATGGAAAACAAGTCTGTAAATTATTGTGGGCTGCATTTGATTACTATAGGCTACAGGTGGTAGTGTGAAAGAGGAGAAGGGAAAATCCACATATTCTTGAGACTAATTTCCACTAAGTAAGTGAAGAGGTATGATGTGAAGTTAAACCAAGAAGAAGGACTCACTTTAGCTATGGAAGGAGGGGTGACTGGATCAGCAAAATGTGCCTTTGCAATATTTATTTGTATATTCCTTTATTGCATAAGATAACACAGCTTGAAAGTCATACCCCACTCTCCACTCAACTGTGGAGAATGTTCTGTTCATTGGCTAGATCTGGGTAGGGGTTTAAATTTTACCGCCTGTATTGTCCTTAACTGGTGCCTTAGTTTGAGTGGGACCCCTGGGCCCAAATCTGCGTTTCATAATGTTCTACTTGTAGGTTTCTAAGACCCTCTGGATCCTTCTACTTTGCTATTCTCCCATGCTTCTCTCACCCAGAGTCCCAATAGGATGTCCTCCCTTCTGTCCCAGTTTCCTGGTAAGTGAAGGCTTTCGTGGGACATGCCCCTTGGGCTAGTATGCAGATATAAGTGAGTATATACTGTATGACTTTCACACAAACTCTGGTGCCTCATATTTGACCACGTCCCCTGGAGAGGGAGACCTAGTGGCACTCAGAGGAAGGATAGCAGGCTACCAAGAAGAGACTTGATACCCTATGAGCATATACAGGGTGAGGAAATCCCCCTCAGTCACAGTCATAGGGGAGGGGAATAAGGGGAAAATGGGAGGGAGGGAAGAATAGGAGGATACAAGGGATGGGATAACCATGGAGATGTAACAAGAATAACTTAATAAAAAAATTTTAAAAAGATAACACAGCTTAACCATTTGCTCAGTAAGAAAGCATATCTTTAATAAAAGCTGTCAGATGATGTACGTTATACAAACAGCTCAACTTTATAGCTTTTTAAGATTTATGTTTATTTTTGTAAATAGCATATATTTTAATCAATAGCAAATGCTAAAACCAAAGGATTCATTTCTCCTTCTTCTATTCCTCATTTTTATGCTTACTATTATGAAGTTTGTTTTTTTGACCATCCAAGATGTCAGAGCATTTATTTGTCATTTTAAGTTTTTCGCTAATCAATCGATTTATTTCAATCCTGATCAGAGCTTCCCCTCCCTCTTCTCCTCCCAGTCCCTGCCTCTCACCTCCCTTCTGTTCCATTATACTGCACTCCCTCTCTTCTCAGAGAAGGGGAGACCTCCCATGAGCATCAACACACTTTGGCATATCAAATGGGATTCAGTGCATCTTCTTCTAATGAGGCTAGACAAGGAAGTCAGGTTAGGGCAAAGAACTCCAACGGCAGGCAACAGAGATAGCCCCTGCTCTTGCTGTTTGATGTTCCACATGAGGACCAAGCTGTACATCTGTTACCTATGTGTTAGGCCTAGGTCCATCCAATGGATGATCTCTGGATGGTGGTTTAGTCTGCCAGCCTGTATGGGGCCAGGTTAGTTGAGTTTGTATGTTTTCATGGGGTGTCCTTGACCTCTGACACTATTAATAATATTCTGCTATGTCTGAAACCAGGAGTCAAACATAACAATCATCTGAATGGCTTTACCCAGCAGCTGATGAAAACAGATACACAGACCCACAGTCAAACCCAAATTTCCCAAATTGGGAAATATTATGGAAAAGGGGAAGGAAGGGTTGAAAGTGAAAAGTTTTTTTTGTTTTGTTTTGTTTTTTTGTTTTGTTTTTTGTATTTTGTTTTGTTTTGTTTGGTTTTTCGAGACAGGATTTCTTTGTGTAGCCTTTCCTTTCCTAGACTCACTTTGTACAACAGGCTGGCCTTGAACTCACAGCAATCCACCTGCCTCTGCCTCCCGATTGCTGGGACTAAAGGCATGTGCCACCATGTCTAGCTTGAAAGTGAAAAGTCTTAAATTCACTGTAGAGTGCATTAAAATAATACATTATATAATTAGTTATAAAACCCACATGAGCTCTAGTGCTACCAAACAGAAAATGCATACTGTGATTCTTAAAATTAATCTACTCAGTTAACACACAATTGTTTGAAGTGTTTTGAGTTTGCTTAACAATTGCAGATTTAATTATTCACAAAACATCAAATGGTCATTAGAATACCCTTTGTCTTTTAAATATACTTTTTTTTCTTTCTTGCTCCAAGAGATGAAATTAAATATAATTATGGAAATAATATATTTATACAGATAGATATTTTATACCAAAATGATTATTCAAGGCTTTCTTTTTCATATTCATTTCATGCTCATATTCATATTTATTAATATTGCACAGCATAGAGCTTGAGCTTTATTAAGTTAAAAAATTACTGGAATAAGTGAAAATTCAGGTTTATTGTGTTTGGACAAGTACCTTTGAACTTTAGTAATGCTTTAAGAACTAGTAAAAAACTGTAGGCAAAATTTGGTTCAGTCTTCCTTTAGGAATAACTGTTTATGGGAAAGACTAATAAGCATATAAGATGGGGCATACAAACTACATGCATCCATGACTAACTTTGCATATTATTATTATATTTGCATGCCTGTTTTGTTATCACAAAGAACTCAAAATGCATGTGAAAGTCTCATTGATTTGATATGTTTTTTCTGTACAAATACTGTCTCCACTGGGTCTCATTCTACCCCAGATGCTCTGCATTCCTACAATGAAGAATGGGCCTCATCCTAGGCTGTCTGAGGCTTTTTAGGAAAGTTCTGTGTCTTTGTTACACTTTCAAACAAGCAAGAAGATGGAACCTGAAATTCTGATATGCTAAGTCCTCTTCTCATTAGGCCACCACCAAAAAAAAACAACAACAATAAAAGAAAACAAAAACCAAGAAACTTAAACTTTCCTTTCAATACTTCTGTTAAGTTATTCCAAAGACAACTCCCTACACAATATAATCCACATTATTTTTATGAGTGAATTTAATTCTGAAATTATTTGCTTTTCTTTGTCTTAAAATGCAGGCATATCACAGACTTGTCATCAGCTAGGCATGAGTAATCATATATAAACATTACCATCAACTTCTGTCTATCATGGATGTTAAATAAAATATTTTAAAATATTAGTGCACGTTATTACATATGAAAAGTCACATAGATAATTAAATGCTTACAAGCATACTTGTTGCAAAATTAAATGGGTTTATAGCATAGTAAACAAAATTTTGCTGTCACTAACTTGATCAGTCCCTATCTAAACAATGCATGACAGAATAATAAGTGTCTATTTTACATTTCCTAATGGTGTTTATGTACTTGACGTCAAGTCACATTAGCTACAGGATTGTTTGTAGTACATCAACTATCCAAATACAAAGCTCACTTAAAACCCAGAAGGATTAAAAGGACAAAAGGATAAAGAAGAATTGCTGGGAACACAATAGGAGAACAAAATCTCTCCAGGGAAGGAGTTTTTGTGTTCTGAGTCAGAGATCGTTAGAGTAATACACAGACACCTGTGTTTGATTAGTTAGCGAGCTTCACAGTTAGTACCTGAAGAAGAAAAGGGAAGTATGTGTTTTGGGGAGTAGTGAGCAAGAAAAGGAATCTTCTAGAGATTTTCTCCTGCTTCTTCTAGATACTTCCCCACTTCTTAAACATATGCACAGCCAAACTATCTT
>OU015758.1:27249437-27289697 GCA_907169655.1 Acomys percivali | reverse complement strand
GTTGATGCCTGGGGGTTGATGCCTGGGGGTTGATGCCTGGGGGTTGAGTTCTAGGACCCTGAGTTTTTATGTACTTCTGGTCTCAACTGCCTCAAATAACTTTTTATGTGGCCCAATTCTACAAGAAACAAGTAAAACTGATAAGCATTAACCTGAACAGTGTGCTAATCAAAAATACAGAACGTAGTTTTCCTCATGGGAATTTACATTTACTCTGGTTCACTGGCTCCACAGTGTAATCTAGTATACAGCTTCCTTGTTTCTGCAGTTGGCTAACTGAGTTTGGGTTTGAAGTGATCATTTCCTTTTTAAAATAATTTATACATACATTGATAACATTTTATATAAGCTAATCATAACTATATATATATATATATATGAATATTCTTCCACCCATGGAGTAACTTATTTTAAAATATCAGAATGTAGCATTAATTATGAAAATATTTCATAGGCAACTTTAGCTTGTAAAAGTATTGTTTATATCTGTGTTTCAAATTTGTCTAATAATTCAGGGTAAATACATTAGCATCCAAATATAAAATAGATTACATTAGAAAATATATTTTCAGTCAGCCTTCTTTTAAAGATAACATCAATTAAGTTTTTCAGATATTTGATATTTCATTAGGTTTCTGTAGGCTTCGTTGTCAATATATGAAGGAGAGAAAGAAAAAGAGAATTAATATGAATGATATTTTTACAGACACTTTCTCAGAAAAAATGGGAAAACTATCCTTCCAGTTGCTTTTCCCCATTTGGACATCAGTAAACATCTCATTACACAATGTTGTTGACAAACGGTGGCAGATTTAGCCTTCTGTATCTGAGGTTTCCATCCTGGAGATTCAAGCAGTATCAGATAGAAAATAATTTGTTTCTGCATTGAACAAATTACATATTTATTTCTGGCATTATTTTCAAAACAGTATGGTATGACAACTATTTGCATATAGTTTGTAACACATTGGATGCTATATTAAGTCTAGAAATCACTTGAAGCATATGAAAGTATTGAACATCATTGTATGCAGACATTGTGGCATTCTATATGAGAGTCTTGATTTTCTGGGAGCAAAACCTTGCACTATAAAGGAAATTTTTATTTCTGTACATAGAAAACTAACTGCAGCCAACAAGAGAACAGTTTTTATTCTAGGTACCTTTAATCCAAAACCAGTGTCATTTTTCTCCAGATTAAGTAACACAGATATCTAATGAATCTTGAATTAATAAGAACCACAATACACATTTCAAAGTGTATTTTCTTATTTTTCTACCTGCTTGTCACTTTTTGTAATACTTATACTAACTGGACCCGTGGCTTTTTTCCAGTTATTCAGCCTCTGAGGGACTATATCCATAGTTTTATTTTTTTTAATATTTTATTTAATTTTAATATATGTGCATTGGTGTGAGGGTGTCAGATCTTGGAGTTACAGACAATTGTGAGCTGCCATGTAGGTGCTGGGAATTGAACCCACGTCCTTTGGAAGAGCAGGCAGTGCTCTTAACCATTGAGCCATCTCTCCAGCCCCCTCCATAGTTTTCAAAATGTAATATTGTGGACCTCCTAAAGATTTAGTAGCCTGGGATAACACCCTGAATTTAAAATCCAAGTGGCGCATGCCTTTAATCCCAGCACTTGGGAAGCTGAGGCAGGTGGATCTCCGTGAGTTCAAGGCCAGCCTGGATTACAGAAGGAATTCCAAGACAGCCAGAGCTGTTATACAGAGAAACCTTGTCTCAAAAAAAAAAAAATCCAAATTCAATAGATGTGTAAAATGTTATGCTGTTTAAATAAGCCCCCAGAGAGCATTTGTTATGCTTGACAAAAAGTTAAGTCCTGTTCCTCTGACATTTCTTTACAGTCTGTTTTCCCAACACCACACAGATTTCAGTATATCTAAGAGTTGATTTGAGTAACAATTATCTTATCAGTTGTTTTTCTTCAGTGCCTATGTACTCATTAACAAAACATAACAAGACTGTCTAGGGCCAGATAAATACCTTTATTAAGCATACACAGGAAAATAAGGTATAATGAATGATTCCAGTTTTGGAGCTAAGCTGATATCATCTAGAATTCAAATAGACAGTTTTTAGACAAAATTTGAGGTGAGTCAGAACTTTGATAACTTCATTTATCTTCAATTACTGGCTGCCTTGTGAAGGAATAGAGTTCACACATGCAAACGAATAGCCACAGGCCTATTTTTTTCCCCACTGGAATCTGCAGATATTTTCAGTGGCCCATATACGTCAGTACTTCTACAGGCCTCTTTGACATTTTCCTATGTACTGAGGAATTAGGAAGCTACCAACACCTCTCCTCTGTGAATGTGTTATGACATATTTTGGACATGATCAAGCAACAAACAGCTTTTTAAGTATTTATAGTCTCCATGTCATGTGTTTGCTCTATCCGTTTCTTTAGGTGCCAGGGAGGCAAGCCAAAATGGAAGAGGGAGGTACTGTAGGGACACAAAGTAAGCTTGTTTCAAGTGTGCCCTGTGGAGTTAGGACTTTAATGGAAAGAGTAGAGAATATTTCCTGGCTACACAGGATGCATTGATTAACAAACTGACTGGGGACAAAGCTACTTTATAAACCATTCAGCTTAATAATTGTTTATTTTAAAACATCACGAATCAAGTGAAGTAGTGTTAGCTTTTGACATCTTATTCAACAGTAATATTCTGGGCAAATTGTTCTTATGCACAGAGCGGGCATGCCTCCCTCCACACAGGACGTGTGTGGGAATGCGAAGGTGAACTGGAAGATTGCGTGAGAATTTGTGAAGCTAGTCCTGCGAGTTCTGCTCTTCCCTCCTATAATTACTGGGCTCCCTCCCAACACACACACCTCAGAAGGTTACTGCTTTGAAGTCTTCCTGCTCCCAGACACCCCCATATTCGAAGCAGGAGTCAGCATGAGTCACACTTTAATGAGTTCTAGTTTATGTTACCACACAGTAATATTACACGGCAATATTTCTATCCTGCTACAAATTAGTACCATTTAAAAGGATTCGAAGTAATTAGTTTGACAAGGAGCCCAGAAGTTGGCTCCAGGGTTGTGAAAGACTGAAGTAGGATTTTTTTTCTTTCCATATTACGATCTGTTTTTATACTCTCCATGTATATCCTTATGTGGCTGCAAAAATCTATAAGAAAATTACCTGAGACCATCCTTTATACTTTCATGGTTCATACCTGTAATTCCTAAACTTGGGACAGAAGTTTATAAGTATTATCAGTTCAACTCTGAGTTCAAGGCCAACCTGCCCTACATAGAATTCCAGGCCAACCTGGAGTACACAGTGAGACTTTGTCTCAACAAACTAACAAAACACATCTCTATTCCCTTATCACATGTGCATCCATCATTACTGAACCTTGAAGTGTGCGTGGTACATTTCTATAATTGAATGTATATGCTTGAGTGTTTGGGCAGAAGAAGGCATGGGGAAATGACAAACAGGAGATTAAATATGGTTTGCCTACAGTGCTCTTCACATTTAGAAAAATTCAATGTGATTTGGAATCTGTGGGATTCAATAATCATGTTCTGTCACACAGAACACAAGGTTTTGCTGTTGACAATGACTTTCAATTGAATAGGAAACAGAAAGTAAATTATCTATATGTGATATATAGCTAATATTTTGAAAAAACTGTTAAAATTACATGAATTATACTAAGTCAACAATAACAAGTAAATGGGCCTTTATAATAAAATGCATGCACTAATGTGTATATTTTATTTAAATTTCCTATCATTAATTATAAATAAATTCCATTTGACAAAAAAATTTCTAGTGTATGCCAAAATTATTAGTTACTGGATTGTACTGATTATTTGGAGTATGAAACATATTACTGTTTTTTCTTTTCTCTCCCCTCCTTTTTCCCTACCACTTCCCGTTTATTCCCTTTTTCTGTCCACTCCATCTTCCTCCCTTTAACATAGCATCAGATGAAGAAGAGCCTACTTCAACAGGTAAACATCCCATATAACAAAGACTTGTTTTCCTATTAAATTTAACATCTTACTAATGGAAAATTGAATTGGGGATATAGCTCAGAGGCAGTCTACGTTCCTAGCTTTAGGTTCAATCTACTGTAGCATCTACAACCCCCTCCCCAAATGATTTTTATGCCAAGGATGATGGTGCACACCTCCAATTCCAGACCTTAGGAGGTCTGATACAGGAAATCATGAGTTCCAGGGATATCTGTCCTCCTCAGCAAATTTCTGGCCAGCCTGAAATGCTTATTAAGATTCTGTCTTCAAACAAACAAGTGAACATACTAATAATGAAGGCTCAAGTATTTGAAGTATATTTTGTTCATGCTGCAACCAGAAAATTAAGGGTTTTGTTTACATTTTTATTTTGTAGACAGGCTGTAATAAGCTAGTTTGAATCATGTTGTCTCAGAAAATTGAACAGGAAAAATAAAATAACCTCAAATAAGCTCACAAAGAAAATCCTAGCAACATCAGTACTGAGAAATATGGAAATACAGAACATTAGAGTATTGAGAAAAATGTTTCAAAATAATGAAAGTAAAATATTTCAATTAAATTTAAAAAGAGGATTAAGTAGAGGCTTTTGGAAATACAATCCTTCATGGTAATATATTATATTATCAAATATATCTATAATATTAGGCATGATATTCAAGTTTAACGATAAAAATTATGTGGTTGGTTAAGTTACATACCTAAATTTTTTTTAATTGCCATAATTTTATTGTAATGATATTTCAACTAACTTTCATTTTTAAAGCACAGAGTGAGCCCTTTAGTGATTATCATAGAAAGTGCCAATGTCTGTATTGGTAGAAGGGAATATGGGCTTCTCAACACATTTCCAGGAGGGTGAGACAGACCAAGGAGTACAGAACCTAATTCCATGGGCAGACTGCAGAGATCATCTTACTGGATTGACAATTAACCAAACAGTAGAGTAGCAGACCAGACACAAGCAAAGAAAAATGAAGTCCTGAGATGAAACCATTAGGGGCTCTGAAGAGGAAAGGCCTGATGATGTCAGCACTAGACATTTTGCTTCTAAGTAATGGAGAAAAGAACTTAGGGCTGAAAAAAATGAAAGGAGGAAAGCTAAAGGGAACTCAGAGTGACTGCATGGCAGAGATGACTGTAGCTGTGAGTTTAATCTTGATTACAAATATGATTCGACTGAAAAAAAAAAAATACCTCAAAGGGTAGTGAAACAGACTCCTGATTGAGGATGCTTCCCTGTGAGGTTTCACTGAAGTATGAAGACAGGGAATGGTCAGCTCCAGTCAACAACCCAGGGCCTGCATGGAATGAATATGCAAAAGAATTGCTTTTAAAATTATCTGTATTACATAAAGGCCCGGCTCGCAAGCAATCAAGACACCAACAATTGTTATATTTTAAAATAGCCTTGGGGCAGGGCAGATATCTATCCTCTAAACTACTTCCCACAGTAGGGCAGGCATGGTATCCCTGCCTCAGCCCCATGCCATCTGCTTCTAGTGACTTCTATCAAGCTACCTCCCATCCATAATCCCAAATACTTGCTAATGTTCTTCAACTGGGCTGGATTCTCCATCCACGCCTCTGGCCAATGCCTTCTCCTCCAGCTAACGCATGGACAGCCTTCCTCTCTTCACTTCTGGTCTCTGTTTCCTAGATGTGGGATGACCTGTTTCACCACAGAGCCTTGCTATTATGGAGAGACACTTCTCCTACCAATGAATAAATTGCTCTTGTCTTTTATATTTTTAAATATGTAAATTATCATGGTGCAATAGTCTGGCTAAGAGGGTGATTCTGTTGAAGCTCACATATGAGGTACAGACAATTCAGTCTATGAAAGGAACATTTTCAACTAGCACAGCCTCATGACTTCTACTCTTTTTGTTAACCTAGACAAGGATTTTTTTTTTTTTTTCTGTAAGAATGAGAAAAGATGAAAGTAACGAGGATTATGACCAAAAAAGTTGATTTGTAAATTTCTTTGATAAATCAGAATGATACATGAACATTATAGCATATACTTTAGATAACAACTGTCCTAAAAATATGCCAACAGAGTTTCAGATAAACCCATAATTTATGTTTAAACTTTCATATCATTAGACTGCTCTACACTCATTTGGACGAGAGACACTCTCCCATTTTTCCCACTCCAAATGGCATTTTCTATTTGTCCTTCCACCTGTACAATTCACATGACTGAGTGGCGGATGCATAGATTGTTGAGCCTCTACTGTCTAATTTATACCTTTATTTTGCCTTAACTTCAATGCTTTGAGTTTTAGAGCTTTCTGTAAAGATGCCTTCTTATTCCCAAACCACACTTTTATTTACGTTTGAATGGTAATCCTTACCAGGTCCTACACTGCCTAAGACCAGTTAAATATAATTTCTTCTTACACATCACAATTTAATACTGTTGTCTGCCAAGCGTATTGTTCAATTGCAAAATAAATTTGTCTTTGACACATAAGGATGAATAATAACCAATGGTTGACTCTACTTAGCTGATTTATTGTCTAATTTTGTTTTTGGAATATATTCTTATGAACTCTAGTGAAACTAGACAGGTTTTCCCTAGGAACGTTGAATTTACTTTAGTATTTACTTAGTATTATAGAGTTTATAATTTAAAAGTATATATTTTCTTATATGCCTTTATAGCAAATTTATAATATACAGTTTACTATATTCTATAGAATTATGCTGTCCTGGATGTCTGTAGACGGCCCTCCTCTAAAGCTGAGACATAAATCTCTTTGCATTACTCCTTCTCTTTCTCCAAACCCAGGCAATGTCCCAGTTATCCCTGTCCTACTCATAGCTGTTATGTCTACAAACTCTTTAATTTCAATGTTGTTGCAGATGTCAACACTTCTTTTCTTAAGGCTGTATAATGCTCCACTGTATTTATTAATTTGTGTAATATTTCCTTCTCTACTTTTCTATGGATGGACATGAAGGTTGTTTCAATTCATTAGCTAGCATATGTTGCAGTGAACATGGCTGTGCACACATTTCTATGAAATAATGCTTATATTTTGGATATACAACCAAAAGAGAGTGTTACATCACATAGTAGTTTCATATGTATCTATTTGAGGAAATTTACTTTCCCAAAGTAACATCAAAATTCATTCTAAGAAATAATCAACAGGATTCTGTGAATCTTCCCCTTAAAAACTAAAATGTCGTTTCCAAATGGATTGAAACCTACAAAAATAATGCATGCAATATGGTACTTAATCTGGAGCCACCATGTATCCAGATGTTAGTTGCTTGCCCCAGAGATTCTTACTCTTCTAAGAACAAACCCTCATGGAACCAAAATGACATTTGTGTGACCTTGCCTTCCAAATTATTCCTGAATATCTAAGTAAGGTTGCCTACATCCCTGGGTTGGGCAGAAGTGAGGTAGAGCTAAGGTTCATGGTTTGGGAGGATAGAGGATCACAGGAGGGGCACAAGGAGAGAGGAGCAGAAGAGGAGGAAAGAGAAAGCAGAGTAGCCATGGGTTAAGCAGGAACAAGAAACACATGGCAGGGAGGAGCTTGCTCTGAAGGTCAGGAGATGGAAAGAAGCAGCCCAGGTGAAAATCATTGCAAGTGTCTATGAGGACTTTTGCTGAGAAGCAGCCTAGATAAAAATGATTAGAGCAAATGGCATGGGATTTCCAGCTGGGCGATATTAAGATAGCTTAAGGGGTTAGGTTCTGCCAAGTTCCAGTGGATAGGCAGGTTAAAAGTCTAGCAGGTGTTTTTACTGATATGGTAGCAGGTAAAATAATAACTGCTGTAATAATTTTATGTATTAATTGTAGACCAATATCCCCTTTCTACAACACATAAAAGTCCTAAAAGTAAATTGAACCAACTGGATTCTGGACTTGTAGCCTGGAAATGTTTCTTTGGCTAGCACAATAAAGCTCAGACAGCAAAATAATTAAATGATATGAGTACATCAAAGATAGAAACCTTCACAGGAGAAAGCAATCATGGCAATGAAAAAGGCAGTACATGAAAGAGACACGAGACTTGTGACACATACACCTGACATAACCTGGATTTCAGAAAATGAGTCACACACAATCCAGTATGAATCCCAAGTGAATTGATTAAAAGATAGCCAAATGAATTTCACAGGCCATTCTGGTAGAATAGTGGCATAGGAAAGGAAATTAAACTTCATTGATAATGAAAATATAAATCAAAATGACAAAAAAATCTTCATTCTAGGTGTGATAGGGATGCCTTTTATCAAAACTATAAAAGTTCTTGGGAATGCTAACTATATTACACTTTATAAAACCTACACTCCTCTCCATTTGTTTATAAATTTAACATTTCATAACTTAATTAAAACTTTGTGCATTTGATATTAGTTTGAACCAGGAATCATGACAGTGACACTGCCTGTATTCAATGGTTTAAATAATCTTCCTGTGAAACCTGTGGTGTTCACTTTTGCACTGATGCTGTTCTCTTAAAAGTTTTTAAATATTTTTAAATTATCACTTTAAATATTTAGTAAGCACATGTTCTTGCATATAGTTTACATGCATATATAAAAGGTATAAAACACTGTCTTTTACTAATAATATTGTAAAGTTATGGTGGTGTTCTACTAATATCAAAATATAATAATAAAAATGTACACCTATGAAAGAGCACAATAATGAAATATTTTCCCTGTAACTTTAAAATAGTTATTATTAACTCTACAATATCATCACTTCTGTTTATGGGGTTTTCTTTTATTTTTTAAACTCTGTAACATTTATTTTAGGTCTGCTTTCTGTGTTCTTGTGGAGTTTAATTCTGATGACTTACTATGCTCAATTATTCTACAACTCACATATTTTGGAAAGAAATGATATCATACGCAGCTATTTCCTAATGAGCAAGAGCTAATCTTTCATTTTGATCTTTGTACTTTATTTCCTTGGGGCCTGAAATAGAGCTCTGCTTTCATGTTCTTCTTTGTCTTGTATTCATCTTGAACTTTATGTAATCCTTTGTAGAGAAATACATATTTTCTGTCCATTCCCTGAAGAAACTTTACTAATTATTTTATCAAGAAAGGTCTTCTTCATAAATAAATTCAAAACAGGCTTAAATATTAAAACCTAATTTAAAAATACCAAAGTTATTGCTACAGTTTGTAAACCAAGAAAGTAGCAATTATTTTTAGAGTCTCAGAGAAATGAGAAAGTGAGCATTGTTTCTACAGATTTAACTTGACTTGTCTTCCAAGGCACTAACATAAAGGATCATAGAGTGAACCTTTTCATTGATAACTGTGTAATCATGATGTCGAGATACAGAAAAACAAATGCAATTTTCATCTTTGTTATATTTACATAACATTTTTCATATTATTATAATAAATTTGTGTTAAAGAGGAGACATGGTATCAGTAGGGATTTTGAAGAATCATGTACTCTATAAATTTGTATCTAGACATGTTGAAGAATTAAAGCATCAAAGAACTAATAATGCCTTTGTAATAGAGATTTGTACATACCTTCATCTACATATTTATGGGCATACACAGATATGTCATGTATCATTATTCCCTCACATTTTACAACTAGAACAGCAGATCAAATCTTATTGTCAAGTAAAGTCTCTCAAGGTACAATGTAAATAATGACTATTATCTTTGGTATGCTATTGTGTCTTCAAATATTCATTAAAAACCTGTCATGTCTTCTGATATGGTTTTTAGTTGGCTATTTGGTCAAATGGAGGGAAAAGTTTCTATCTGAAATTATTTATGACTTATGTATTACACATCTACATATATGCATACTTTATTTACATATATAAAATATAAAATTACATATATAAAATTAGTTTATATGACAGGATATATCTATATAACTTTTATAAATACTACTCTATATCCCATCCCACACTTAAAATGTTTTTTTTCAATTTTAAATTTATTCTTCTCTTACAATACATTCTGACTGTGGCTTCCCATCCTCCACTCTTCCCAGTTCAATCCTCCAGGCCCCTGCATATCCATTGCTCCTCCCTTTCCCTTCAGAAAAGAGCAGGCCTACTAGGGAGATCTACTGAACATGGCATAACAAGATACAATAAAACTAGGGACAATTCTCACATCAAGGCTGGACAGTGCAACCAAGTAGAAGGAAAGATTCCCAAGAGCAGGCAAAAGAGTCCGAGACACGCTACTGTCATTGAGTAGACCCAAGTTAAATAACCACAACATGTATGCTGAGGGCCTAGCACAGACCCATGCAGGGTTCATTATTGCCATGTCAGTCTATGACCCACTGTGAGCCCTGTTTAGGTGATTCTGTGGGTCATGTTCTTCTGGTGTCCTGGAACCATCCTGGATCCTACAATCTTTCCTCCTCTCCTTCTGCAAGGTTCAGAGATCAGGCTAGTGTTTGGCTGTGGACCTCTGCCTCTGCTCCCATCAACTGCTGTGGGAATCCTCTCAGATGACAACTGGGCTAGACACCATCTATGAGTAGAGCAGGATATCACTAGGAATCATTATGTTGACTTTTGTTGTTGTTGTTGTTGCCACTCGTGTTTGGTTCTACTCTGTCTCTGGATCATCCAGATTTTGGATTCTGGCCAGTGTGGGTCATGGGCTTCTCTCATGCCTAGGGACTCAAGTTAGAGCAATCATTGGTTTGGACACTTTCATAAGATCTTCACCCCTAGTATATCTTGCAGGCAGAATTGGTTATAGGTCAAAGGTTTTGTGGCGGGGTTGGTGTCCCAGTGCCACCACTGGAAGCCTTGTCTGGTTACAGAAGATGGCCAGTTGACCCGCCATATTTTATATTGCTAGGAGTTCTCATTCATATCACCCTCATAAGTTCTGGGAGGATTACACTGCACTAGGTTTCCACATTGCCCTAGAAATATCCTCCAGTTCCAATTATTTCTCCCTGTACGTCTCTGTCCATCCCTCTTTCCCCTTCATGATCACTCCCGTTCTCATCTCCACCTGCAAAATCTATTCCATTTCCCTAAAAAAAATCACTTTCTAAAGTAGTTACTAACTTACTAATAACTCAATACATATAGATCTTTTTCATGGTAAAACCATGTAGCTGTGAAAGACAGACCCCACTCTCCACTCAACTGTGGAGAATGTCCTGTCCATTGGCTAGATCTATGTAGGGATTTGAAGTTTACGGCCTGTATTGTCCTTGGCTGGTGCCATAGTTTGACCGGGACCCCTGGGCCCAAATCTGTCTATCATAATTTTCTTCCTGTAGGTTTCTAGGATCCTCTGGATCCTTCAACTTTGCCATTCTCCCATGCTTCTCTCATCTAGAGTCCCAATAGGATGTCCTCCCCTCTGTCCCAGTTTCCTGGTTAGTGAAGACTTTCATGGGACATGCCCCTTGGGCTAGTATGCAGATATAAGTGAGTATATACCATTTAACTCTTTCTGTTCCACAGTTGACTGGAGAGTGGGGTCTGACTTTCACATGTACTCTGGTGCCTCATATTTGACCACATCCCCTGGAGGAGGAGGCCTAATGGCACTCAGAGGAAGGATAGCAGGCTACCAAGAGGAGACTTGATACCCTATGAGCATATACAGGGGGAGGAAGTCCCCCTCAGTCACAGTCATAGGGGAGGAGAGTAAGGGGAAAAAGGGAGGGAGGGAGGATTCAAGGGAGGGGATAACCATTGAGATGTAATATGAATACATTATTAAAATTAAAAAAATAATAAAAAAGAAAAAGAAAAAAAGAAAAGAAAAAAATAATATCATGTATCTTATTAAATAATTCTTTTGCTAGTCAAATCTGAGACTAATCTTATACCTAGTATTACTATTATTGATATAGTTATGTAGGAATGATATATTTATCTTTTTACTGTTTCTAAATATGGCATGAAAAATAAATCGCAATGTATTATTAAATGTGTGTGCATGCAAGCATGCAAGCATTAAAAATTCTTAAGTAACTAAGACATTTTGTTGAGTAATTGAATTAAAATACATGGCTCAGTGATGACATTAAATCTTACTTTGTCTTTTTCTCTTCAATTCACTTTTGTCTTCTGCAGTATAAATACATATATTTATATGTAACATGAATAAATATCTTAAGCCCATTTCCATTGTAGTTGTGATTTATCTGACAGTAGCTATATAAATAAGAGGATGATGAAATATTATTTATCCTTAATTTATTTTTTAATGTAGAAACTATAATTTGGGGGAGGGCTTAGGTTTTTCAAGACAGGGTTTCTCTGTGTAGCCTTGGCACACCAGGACTCACTTTTTAGACCAGGCCAGCATGAACTCACAGTGATCCTCCAGCCTCTGCCTCCGAAGTGCTGGGCTGAAGAGTGTGCACCACCATGCCTGGCTTACTTTTATTATTTTTTATAAAATATTTGTTTTCATAGTCCCAATCCTAATCATACTCTGACCCCTAATGATCCCAAGCCCTCCTTATGCCTCACCCACTTAACTCCATGTCATTTCCCTTTTTCTTTTGAAAGGATTTATTTATTTATTACATATACACACCAGAAGAGGGCACCAGATCTTATTATAGTTGGTTATAAGCCCTCATGTGTTTTCTGGGAATTTAACTCAGGGCATCTGGAAGAACAGTCAGTGCTCTTAACCACTGAGCTATCTCTTTAGTCCCTCTCTTTTTATCTTTTAAATGGAAAAAACATAAATAGACAACACATCATACATAAAAAATATGCCGACATAAACAGATATCAGAAACCAAAATATATAAGCCAAAAATCAAGAATGACCATTGATTAGGAATGGGACCCTATGTCCACTTCCCTGTCTCAGTATTGAGATCCCATCCAACTTCAACCTGTGATGGCCCTGTGTGTTCTTCCACATTCTTTGTGTGTGTGTGTGTGTGTGTGTGTGTGTGTGTGTGTGTGTGTGTGAGAGAGAGAGAGAGAGAGAGAGAGAGAGAGAGAGAGAGAGAGAGAGAGAGAGAATTCATTTGTGCATTAGTCCTATATAGTCTAGAAAAGAAATCACTTTTCTTGGAGTCATCTGTCCTACAGTTTTTCTTTCTCTTCTTTCATCTAGCTCTCTAAGCCCTGACAGGAAGAATTTCAAGAATATATCTAGTTCAGGACCAAGTGTTCCAAAATCTCTCACTCTTTGCACATTGTCCACTTGTGGTCTCTATATTAGTTCCTATCTACTGTAGGAGGGAGCCTCTCTAATGATGGCTGAGTGAAGCATTGATCTATGGTCACAGCAGAGTTTCCTCAGGAGTTATTTATTTTTACCATATTCCTCTAGCAGAACAATAGTATTTGGTTTTCTTCCAGGCCCATGGCCTGTCCCGTCTCTGTTACTTGGGCATCTGAGAAGTGCCAGACATGAGTTCTATCTCATGAAGTGGGCTTTAATTATAATAAGAACAGTGATTGGTTATGGCAATAGTAATGGTAGTAGATATGGTAATAGCCAACCACTACTGCGTAAGTATTTATCAAAGGCAAGACAGTATTGTAAGTCATGTTTTGTAGATGGGTAGTGGTTTATGCCCCCTTCTGCTAGTGAGTCCAGCAAACATTGGTCAGGCTCCAGATAGTCAGCAATTCTATTCAGTGTTCAATGAGATATGTAAGTATTGATTTCTGCAACATCAGTTTGTGCAGACAAACAATGACCTTGACAAGAGCTTGAAATATTTGTGAGTTTGTTTTGGGGCTTTTTGACCAAATATTCAGCTAGCTATAACCAATTCCTGGCATTGGTGGTATTACCTGGAGACATAAATACATCCAATTAAGACATTGTATCCCCTCTTAATTTGTGACTCTATATGAATTTTTATGTGTGTATGCGTTTTAGAATGCTTCATCAGTAGCAGGTTACCATATGGGTCCTCAAATGGCCATTTCCCATATCCCCTCCCTTTTCCTTTATCCTTCCCTATACCCATTTAATTCTCTTTTTCCAGCCTCCTCTCTCATGATAAAAGTCTATTCTATTTCCCCTTCTTTAGGAAATCCTGTAACCCTTTAGTTACTAACCTGGTACTAAGCAAAATCTGTGGTTATACAGATTGCATCACTTCTGAAGGCTTGACGCCACTTAAAAGAGAAAAATAATAATTCTCTTTTGGGGTCGATGTTACCTAACTCAGAATGATTTTTTATTAGCTTCATTCACTTACCTACAAATTCCATAATTTTGTTTTTTCCTTAAGAACTGAATAATATTCTATTGTGTGAATGTGCCATATTTTCATTAACCATTCATCACTTGAGAGTCATCAAGGCTGTTTATATTTTTTGCCTGTTATGGACAAAGCTGTAATAAAGATGAATGAGCAAATACCGCTGTAGTAGAATGTGGGGCCCTGTAGGTGTATACCCAAGAGTGGTGCAACTGGATCTTGAGATAGATCTACTTCCAGCTTCCTGAGAAGCCACTATACAGACTTCCATAGTGACTGTAGAAGTTTGACTTCAACCAGCAATGGATGAGTATTCCCCATACCTTTCATCTTTGCCAGCACGTACTGCCATTTTCAATATATATTTCGGTCTTTCTGATGAGTAAAAGATGAAATACCAAAGAAAGTTTTATTTTATCGATGACTAGAGATACTGAACATTTCTTAAAGTGAACTCAGACATTTGGTATTCATGATCTTGTGAAACTCTGATTATTATTTCTTTTAATTAGGGTTATTTGTTTTCTTGCTATTTACTTTTTTTTTTTTTTTTTTTTTTTTTTTTTTTAGTGCTTTAGATACTTTCGGCACTGAGCTTTTAATCAGATGTATAAATGGTAAATGTCCTTTCTTATTCAGTAGCATAGTAGTTTGTCTGAATAATGGTTTACTTTCTAGAACGAACTTTTCAGTTTCGTGAGATCCCATTTTTTACTTGTTTTTATTAGTGCCTGTGCTGCTATCAGTGTCATGTTCTGAAAGTGCCAGTGAGTTCAGGACTAGTCCACACTTTTCTTATATCAGATCTTTCCAGGTATCTAACATTAGTTGAGGTCCTATTCCATTTGGAGTTGAGTTTTGCAAGAGGAATAAGTATTGATTGATTTGCATTCTTCTACAAGTAGCCTTTTTATTTGACCAAGACTAATTTTTTGAAGATGCTGTCATTTTGCTAATGTGTCCTTTTGATTTCTTTATAAAAAAATCATGGGTCCATAAGTGTGTGAACTTTGGTTTGAAATCGTTGATTACAATGTATCTGTTTTTATACCAATACCATGATGTTTTTAATAATGCAGTACAATTAGAAATATCTCCAGTATTTTCTTGTAGACACTTAGAGCTAAGAACTTGTTTCTTAGAAGCACCTTCATGTGTCCCATACATTTGTGTATGTCATGTTTTTATTTTCATGAAAATCTGATTTTTCATTTCTTTTTTATTTCTGTCTTGATCCAGTTTTCTTTCAGTATTTATTTCCTCATTTTTCCATGAATTTATATACTTTCTTCTGTTTTTGTTGTTGTTTGTAACCAGTTTAAGTCCATAGGATACATGTTATTGCAATTTTCTTATAACTGTTGAGACCTGCTTTGTGTTCAAAAATGTGTTTACTTTTGGAGAAATTTTCTTGAACTGCTGAGAAAAAAAAACTGTACTATGTGTGTTTGGCTGTAATATTCCATAGAACATTAAAAGAAATCAAATCAGCTACATCCATTTGATTTATGATGTTAATTAACGCCAGCATTTTTCTGTTTATTTTTTATCCAGATGACTTGTTTGTTGCTTAGGCTGGGGTACTGAAACCACTATGCATATGTAAATTTAACTGTAGTAGTATTTGTTTTGTATACTTGGTTGTCCTTGTGTTTGGTGCATTAACGTTTATTATATGTTCTAGGTAATGCTTTTCTTTAATGAGTATGTAACATCCTTCTCTACCTCTTCCGATTACTTAAGATTTGAAGTCAAATTTTCTAGATATTAAAATCGCTATACCTGTTTGCTTCCTATTTCCATTTGTGTGGAATACCTTTTGGCATAATTTTACCCTAAGTTAATATTATCATAGATGGTGAGACTTGTTTCTTGAATACAGCAGAGAGATGTATCTTGTTTTTTTAATCCAATCTATTAACCAGTGTCTTTTGTTGTTGATGATGATCACTGAACAGTGTTTATTTATTCCTATTATTTGTTGTGATGATGTGGTTTTTTCCTCCTTGTTTGATTTACTGATCTGAGATGATTTATTCTCTGTGTCTCCTTGGATATGTATACAATCTTCAGCTGAAATTTTCTCCTAGTACCTTCTAAAGTGCTGAATTATTAAATAGTAGTTGCTTAATTTTGTTTTATAATGTTTTTTTCTTTTTCTGTCATTTTTGGTTTATACTTTTGCTGAAAATAGTAGCCTGGGCTGACACCTGTGATGTCTCAGACTTTGAAGAACATCTACCGTGGCCCTTCTGGTTTTCACAGTGTCCATTGAGAAGTGAGATCTTGTGCTCATGGACTTGCCTTTATATGTTACTTGATCGTTCCCCCTTACAAAAGTTAATATCATTTCTTTGCTTTGCACTGTGTTGAATTTATTTTCTGTTGTTGTATATTTGTTGTCCTGAATGCATTTTTTTAAACCTCAACAGTCACTTTCTTCTTTAGGTCCTAACAGTTTCTTCTATGATTATTAGACCATTTTCTGCACCTTTGACAAGAAGGTCTTCTTCCATCATTCCATTTAGAAATTTTTTTCATGGTGTCAAATATTTTCTGGCTGTTTTGAAGTTAGTCATATTTTGTTTGTTTAGCATTTTATTTGACTGAAGTACATATTTATTCAACCTTTTCTTCAACACTGAGATTATTTTGTCTATGTCTTGTGATCTAGGGTATCGTTTACCTGTGGAGTTTTTGTTTGACTTTCTAAATATTTTGTATTCTGTTTTATTTCAATGATCCCTTCTAGTGATTTTATTTCTTCGTTAAATTCTACTTTCATGTAATAGATTACTTTCATTATTTCTTTCAACTGTTTCTTTTTGTATCATCAATCTCTGAGAAGCAACCAAAAGCAACAGCTTGCTTCTTTTGGGGTCTCTTAGACTATGTTAACCAATGATTCAGAAGGGTATTTTCCCTGAATTGTATTGGGATTTGTGTTAGTCTATGGTTCTTGTGGAGAACATTGTTAGCCCTTATGACATAACCTCCTTTAAGATATTATATACATATTTTATATATTATATACTTGCACATGTGTTATAGGTTGCATATACTTTGTAAGTATAATATATGTTAAGTATTATACATATTACTTATTATATTATAATTATACAAAATATATATTATATTGCATATAATTAAAATACTTAAATACGTATGTATTATAAGTATTTAATATATATATTTATTACATATAACATAATGTTATATTGAATAATTATAATATATATATAATAAGTATAATACTTAAAATTATACTATACTTACAAAGTATATATACTACCATATTTGTATATATCCATATAAATGTATATGAATGTATCTATCAGGAGGTAAAGACAGCTGGTGGAGGGAGGCATGACAAATAACCGAAGACTGATAAAATCTCAAGGAATCTTATGATTTTAGCTCTATTCTTGAAAAAGTTTTGGGGGAAAATGTATCAGTTCAAAAGAAATCTTTCTATGCTGGAATTCATCAAGATTTAATAATGTATTCTACATTTACTCAGTTAACTTTATACTCCTAGAAATAGATTCAAATAAAAATGTCTAATATTTAATTTAAAGTAGAGATGTTTAAAACATCATTAATAGATTTTTTTTAAGGTTACATAGTCTCTTCATAAGAATGAGCAGTAAGTTCTCAGAAATAAAAATAGAGAATAAGACTGTAAGATATATAGCTTAGAATTTTCCAATATTTTAGGTGTTAGTCTTAGGTATTGTGACACTGCCCTTAGGAGGAAGCCTTGCCAACCTCTTTCAGCTCATAAATTAGAGACTGAATGTGTTGGATTTAATGTGTAAATACACAGATACCAGAAAGCAAAAACTGAAGCAAAAATGGTTAGGTTAGAAATGAATGGCATGTTTTAACAGTCTATGTTTTGTATACTATTAGAGAAACCACTGAAATACCTGAGTCAAATTGAATTCCTACAAACCTGTGAACATGCATCCTTTACATCCTCTAAGCTCTAACACTGACTCTCTTCAGTTTCTTCTGGTTTGTATTATCCAATGACTATTGTGTTGCTGGACACTTTTTACAATTGTGGTAATAGAGAAGTGAATCTGTTGATACATGTTTAGTTTTATCTTTCTTTGGGAAATAAATAGATCACTAAATACAGCTCTTTAGGACACTCATTTCACTACTCAAACTCTGTGCCTATTTTTGGTTAACATATTTTATTAGAATTTATTTGCATTATATCTTGATTTTAATCCCCTCCCATTTACCTTCCTGTTATCACCCTCCCTCCTTTTTCAACCCTATTCCCCTCCCCTAGACCTTTGAAGGTGGGGTCCTCCTCCCCCACCATCTGACCACAGCCCGTCAGGTCTCATCTGATAGCCTGCATCCCCTCCCTCTGTGTTCCTACAGGACGTCTTCACCAAGGGGCAGTGATCAAAGTGTAGGCACCAGAGTTCGTGTCAGAGGCAGTCCTCTTCTCCCCCTCCTCTTCTCCATGTGGAGAATGAGCTGTCCATGGGGACATTGCAAGCAGAGAATCTAAACCCTCTGTGCATGGTTGTTTTTTATTAATTTATTCATATTACATCTCAATTGTTAGCCCTTCCTTTGTATCCTCCTATTCCTCCCTCCCTCCCACTTCCTCCCTTCTCCCCTCCCCTATGTCTGTGACTGAGGGAAACCTCCTCCCCCTATATATACTCATAGGGTATCGAGTCTCTTCTTGGTAACTTGCTATCCTTCCTCTGAGTGCCGCCAGGGATATGTCCCATGAAAAACTTTACTTACCAGGAAAGTGGGTCAGAGGGGAGGACATCCTATTGAGACTTTAGGTGAGAGTAGCATGGAAGAGTGGGGAAATAGAAGGATCCAGAGGGTCCTGGAAACCTACAAGAAGAACTTTATGACAGGCGGATCTGGGTCCTGGGGTCCTCCTCAAACTAAGGCGCCAGCCAAGGAGAATATAGGCAGTAAACTTCGAACCCCTACCCAGACCTAGCCGATGAACAGGATATTCGCCACCGTTGAGTGGAGAGTGAGATCTGACTCTGTGCATTGTTTTAATGAACCTTCCCAACTAAGGATAGGTAGAGCAGTTTTCTTTTCTGGCTTTTGTACATGTCATGCACACTGTTACTAGAAAGGTTTTATCAATGTATGTTTGCTCCAGAATGCTATGTAACTGCAGCATCTATCTGCCTTTTACACTTATCTCTGGTCCCATATTTTATGTCTGTTGTAATAAGCAGCACATCTTATTTTCCAATTATGAAACTGTGCTTCATTTATGAATGTTTTCTGTACTAAATAACTATGTTTAGCATGGATGCAGTACGGTTTTAATTTTTTCTTAAGTCACAGTTTAGGAATTACTGTTTTTGACATGAATAGTGCTTCTTTAAATATGAGAGAAGGGATTAATCAGAGTTTGATGGAGGTGATAATTTATATACCCCACAGTATTTGAGTGTCTTTGTTATATATGTAAATTGAACTTTTCCTTTTTGTCTTGATCACGACTCATTCTTCCATTTCATTCCCAGCATGAGACTCAGTATCGCTTAAGTGATAAGGCTAATATTAATAGTACACAACCCACTTCATAATACCTTCGTGAACATAGCACATCCTCTAGCATTTGTGAAAGTTACAGTTAGTAGGACTTCTCAATTTCTTATGGTTTACAAGCATTTTAACTATGTATTCAGGCATAAATTTCCAAAAACAATGTATAGTTATCCTATTTTATTTATTTAGAGTTATCTAGTTTATTCAGTAAAATGTACTTTAAAATCAACTGGATATTTAAAATCCTGATTACTTTTGAGCCACATATACCATATTAACCTTTCATATACGTATATACACGTTTGATCTATTTCATGTTTACTAAGTACGTATAATATGGCCATATTTTCAGTTTGAGGTGAGACGGCAAAGGTAACTCTACTTATTTTGCTTTTTAATGATTTTAAGAAAAGATGTGCTATTCCTGTAGCTGTTACCAGTACCATTAAACATTTTCTTCTTATTGTCAAGAACCCTTCCCTTTTTATGTGAAATGTTTAAAAAATCCTCTCCATGGCATGTCCAAGTTGCCAGCATTTCTCTTTTTACATGTTTGGAATATTATAACATACAAAATGTATTCCTTGAAGAAAAAGCACACTAATATTGAAACCACGGGTCTGGAAAACAATATCGCCCCTTGCTGTATGGAGTATATCACTTAGATACAAACCAGATAAGGTGATCACTGAAGTCTCAGAGTGGAAGGGAAAGACAAGATATTTATTTCTTGAGGCTATTCAGAATGACAAATAATTATAAATCCATGTGTTTATTTTTAGTATTTTGCACTTATATTTTGATTTTGAACCATAGCCAATTGAAGGTAACTGACAGCACAGAAAACTGCATGAAAATAGGAATACTGTGTTCTGGGATGTATCTCAGTTTGAACTATGCTTGTTCAGTATACATGATGTCCTGAGCTCAATGCTCACTATCACATAAAGCCAAGGATGGTGGTGAATTATTAAAACCTCAGCACTTTAGAGGTGGTTTTAAGATGATTAGAAAGAATCATCCTCAGCTCTCAGGTACAAAGTAAATTTGAAGACAGGCTGCCATATATGATGTCATGCCTAAAATAAGAATGAGAAGGAGAAGGAGAAGAAAGAAAGAAAGAAAGAAAGAAAGAAAGAAAGAAAGAAAGAAAGAAAGAAAGAAAGAAAGACCAGGCTTACTCTCACAATTATGGAGGTGAAAATTCTAACATCAAGGTGTCAACAAGGCAAGAACTCACTGTACCATGGACTCTGGATATTTTTTACAAACACATTCCCAGTTTTTGATAGATATTGGCATTATTTGATGTCACTAAAGCCACATTGCTCCTGGGGTGCCTGCTACCTTCTTCTCTTTTATGTTATCTTCTGCATCAGAGGAAGACTTGTCTTTGAACTTGGGGCTCCTCTGGGGGACCTAGAAAGGCATCATCTTTGGATTCTTAAGTTAACTCTTTGAAAGTTCTCTTTGAAGTTAGTGAACATTCACAAAATGCTGGAACTTGAATATGGTAGGCCTACAAGAATTTTCTTTTTAGCAACATTCGGCTTGCCGGAATAGAAATGTAGATGTGATAATGTATAGTAAGTTAGGCTGGCATTTTTGTATGTGTTACTTTACTCAACATGTGAAGGTATAATGAAACATTCTCAAGGATGCATGGAACTCTATAGTCCATATAAATAAACTTCTTTCTAGAAACTTGGGAATGAAACACAATGGTGAAATGAATGCTTTCTGGAAATGCACAGCCACCTGTACATTATAATAACTGTGAATAAAGCCCAACACACAAGTGTAAATTTAAAGCCGTATGAGACGCATGTGTATGGGCAAGAGTGCTTTCTTTTATAACTCAATTGCACAGTGTTTTAATGTGAACCTAGCAGATGACAACATTGTGTTACAATGTTGAAGGGTTGAAAATACTTGCATGATATCATTGAGATCATCCACAATCCCAAGGTAAGTAAAAGCTACTTAAAATATAAATATTCCCCAGAAATGTATAAAGCCTTCAGATATTTGTAATGCTTCAACCAATGAAATTCAGTAAAAAGGGATTAATCATAATTTGATTGACAGCTGTGAGTCTGAGTAAGAAGCTATGTACCAAGTATAATAATGATTATATAACTATAACCACAAAGTTAAAAAACGTAAAAATTGGAAAAGATAATGTAATGATATTTTATACACTCATAAGATAACTCTCACTTCCCATAAATAAAATTGACCTTGAAATATGGGGTATTTCATAATTTAATATAATTTTATCACTGCTTTGCATTATATTTGCTCTTTGATTGAAATTATATTTTTAAAATATTTTAAGCAGAGTGACACATAGCTGCAAAGCATAGAAACTAATCTTAAAATCTATTTTAATATCACCTTGTCAGATAAACATCAGTTCAGAGCAGTTCATCAGTTTCGAATGAAAAGCTAATATGTGGCATCATACATACGTATTGTCTTTTGTCTAAATTGTCTAAATTCATTTTTACCAATTTTTAGTCAAAGTTTAATCTTACTATAATGAATTTATCTTTTAAACCATTCTATTCTTATTTTGCTTTCATGATAATCTTCACATTCAGCTCCTGTGGTTCAGCGAATGTGGGTTTTGCACATTAAATTTTTCTTTTAAAGTGACTGACAATAAAAGGTAAATTAGAACGTGCATAGACACGAGTCCAAGCTCCCAGATTCAGATAACAAGAGCCAAGTGTTTCAGTGTGATGTGGATATGACCCCTGGGAAATCACAGTGTGGAGTAACTTGAGAGATAGGACAGAAAATACCAGTCGATGGCTGTGAAAAATGTGTCAAGAAAACATTTTAATGGAATTTTTTCCACTTTATTTACCAGCGAACAGGATAACCAATAAGTACATGTATCTCTATTGCTGAGTGTTCCAGCCCTGCCAATTCCTCTACTCTGTGATTGATAGAAGCCTCATTGTTCACCATCTGTTATTAGAGAGCCACTTTCTTCAAGCATAGCTTCTTTATATAATTTTCAATATTCTGGGCATTATACAGTTCATATTACCCCTGTGAAAGGCATACAGGCTTTGAAAATAACATCTGGATTCACTGTTTTTCTTTCTGTTTACCATGTTTCTGACATTTTCAATTGTTTATTGGTATATGATAAGTTTATAAATGATACATTTGAAGACTGACTAACATTGCTTTCAAGAAAACAAAATGTGATGTGGGCAGGTTCAAATACATATGCATATTCTGAAATTTTTTCAACTTTAATGATTAGGCCTGTTTAAATGACCTCTGATTTAAAAGAATATACAAAAGTAACATTTCTCATTTAGTACAGGCAACCATTTTGATAGTTTATTTTGGGCCAATTAACTTATGCTTATAAACAAGCATTACCGAAAACAGAATCGTAAGATCTATTTTGAGATGGGTCATACATTGCTTCAAAGAAGAACAGGAGAGTCTTTGAAGGATATGTAGTTATAAAAAGCATTCAGTGATTCCAAATTAATTGAGCTCAAGCAAGCAATGGAGGGATAAGTTGTATGTAGATTCAGAGATAGAAAATAATTGGATAATGGCTCACCCTGATAGTTTAGTGGAGATCTCAGAACATTTTTTAAGTAAAAGCAAAGACACTGGAAGAATTTTAGTTAAATGGAAATATAGAGTAAGCATCAATGATTACAGTATAAAATTCAAATATTTACCGTATGTTTTGATGAAAAGTAAAGAAACAATTTCTGTCCCAAATATAAGCAGTCAATAAAAATATTTTAATTCTAAAGTGTCAATTTTTCTTTACTCTATATTTCAAGAGATTTACAGTAGGTAATATTTACTATTCCGAAGTACATAAAAGTGAATTTCACTAGCCAGACTATTTAGTTGTAGTTTTTGCTAAAAAAAAAAAAAAGAAAGAAAGAAAAGAAAAGCAATTATTTAAAAATTACTTTGTAGTAGCACCAAGGCAATAATATTGGACAAAGGTGGCATACCTTGACCAGGACTGCTTAAAGCATGCATGCTGCTTGGCTTCTATTTAAACCTATATCGCATATCCAGACCCTGAATATCCAGACCCTGAATACAAACTGTGGGACAGGAAGTTAGTTAATCTGTATTTGTGTTTGCCTTACCGGGGTGGCCACAATGAATAAATATTCTTTTTCTTATAAAAACTAAATAAGAAAAATAATAACTTTATAATCCAGTAATTTGGGTATTTTGTATGATGTTGATTATCACCTTTACTTTTCTAGTTTATTTTTCTAAATATTCTTCTCCAAAGTTAAGCTCCAGCTGTGTTTGAAGTTTTGCTTTCACTATTTTCCTAGTATAAGACTGATGCAACTCTGCATTTGGATTGGTTCTGATTTTTCGTAAGAATCTCCATCTGTTGCAATGAGAACTTTCTCTGATGTGGGTGAGGACTACAATCTGTACCAATAAGGACAAACATTTAGAATGTAGTTAGGGATTATGGTCATTAGGTGAAATGGTAGGTGTCGGGTCTTCTCCAAGATCCATGACTTCACTAGTCTTGGCAGGTTGGACAGGTATACAGTGTCAGGCATGATGTCCTCCTTGTGGAGAAGGTCTGAAGTCCATTTCAAGAGTCATTGGTTATCCCAAGATCTGTGTGACATTGCTATACCTGAGGGTTAAAGTGTCATGCTTGTCCTTAGCTAGGTAAGAGTTTTGGTTACTTTCCACGTTAGAAGCTTGCATGGAGCCTTCTAGGACCATGAAAACTAGTATTTAAGGAGACTTTTAGATCAGTTCCAGCTCAGTGGCCTCTGGGCCCTGCATCTGAAATGCGTGTAATACGAGCTTACCTCCAACCACTGGAGGAAAACCAAGGAACTGGCAAAATCCTGTAAGGTTGGAGAGAGTCTTGGACAATTACGACCAACAAATGCAAAAAATGCTTCTCATGCTTAATGCTGAGGCTTTTGATAGGTGGGCTTTGCCTCTTGGACAGAGTAGTGACAGTCTAAGGCTCACAGATCATTGCAGAAGAAGGGTTTCAGGGATGGTAAGAGCCAGTGGATCAGGGAGTTTTCTGTAAAATTGGGTCTTCTAGGGTTTTCAGAAGCTACACACATAAACTCTCACCAGCATGACTACGTAAATATAAGCTGACCAAGGACAACAACAGTAATGCTAACATGGAAGGTACAAATCTCTGGAGCCCTCAACCTTACACAAAGACCTACAGACACTAAAGACATACATACAACTTAAATTATATGATTAAACAGGTTGAATTTGTAATTTGTATTTTTAATTTTATAAGCATACATATATATTAATAGCAATTAGTGAGAAAGGGGAATCCAAAGAGAGCAAGGAGGTATAAATGGGAAGGTTTGGAGTCAGAAAAGGGGGAATGGTGTAATTATATTATAATCTCAACAAAATAACATAAACTTATTTCATGTATAGCTTATTTTAATATACTTAGTATTATTATCTACAGTAATTATATATAATTTGTATATATTTATATATATATATACACACAAATATAAGCATAAAATTTTCTGACAAGTAATCCAAAATTGTTTCCTAATGACAGAATCAATATATTTAATTCTTGTCAGTAATTTCTAAGAAAAGGTCAAAAGCAAGTAATAAAAGGATGTGTATGATATATACTCTTCTAACTTAAAATTTTGCCTTTCTTAGAGATAGCATATATAAAATATAAATAGTTTCTCTTATTTCATGTAAGATTGATTACATTTTGCTTCCTTGAAAAAATGTTTTAAAAGTAAGGACTATTGTCTCATAAGTCTAGAAAATGGATAATACCGTGACATAAATTTGTTAATTGCCACTTGTTTCCTTTATGGTATAGGTCCTATTCTAGTTAACTACATAACCTTTCCATTTAATTATTGGAGTGGATTCTAACTTGGGATTTCCCTAAAGACTACTTTACATATTCATCTAATTCAGAATTTCCCATGCATCTCATTAAGTATTATGCCCAACAGGAGCATGTGTGTGCTATTGGCACATCAAAATCAGCACTGCGATTCCTATGCCATTTGAGAGCAATTTGTTGAGTTAATTTACATGTGTGATTTACTCCTATTATGGGGTTTCATTTGACACCTGTTGGGTCATCTTTGCTGCAAAATTTTTATTTGAGGAAATAAAAAACTTTCCTACTGGTAGTATTTACTTTATTCCTTGAGTTTTAATTTAGGTAAACATGAGGTACAATGTTCATAAAACAGATGATTTCTGAGAGTTGTTTTGCTTTATATGGTGCAAAATATGAATATATGAAACACAAATTCTTTTTATGACTTTGCTTTTCTCAAGTTACCAGTAAAAGACAAAAATTCCAGCAGTTTGAAGAGAGTGGATCTGGTTAGTTTCTCAACAATATTCAGTATGTTCATGAATTCTTGACATTGCCTTATTTGGTTTAAGTGGACTCTGCCACTTGAGTACAATAATGTGTGGTCCCATTTTGCTATGGTTTATAACTGCCTATTTATTGTCTCTCTGCCCTACCCTCTGTAGTGACTCTTAGGTTCTCATTAGTTCTGTTAGTGATCATGTTCTCAAACTAGGAACCTAAGACCAGCAGTGCCTCCATTCTTCAGCTGTAATGTAAGTGTATAGTGACCACAATGGAAAACAGCTATCACCATGGGTAACCATTTTCCCTTTCTCTTCATTTTTCTATCACTGTCACTTGCAGCCATATATAACTGTGTTTACATTTTCTTTCCTCTTTGTGCTTTGCCTCTCATTGTATACCATAACCAAATTCTGTGTCAAACATAAACCTCTTCAGTAATATTTAATTCCAACTTCTTTTTTTTTAAGATAAATTTATTTATAATGTATACAGTGTACACCTGCGGGTCAGAAGAGGGCACCAGATCTCATTCTACATGATTGTGAGCCACCATGTGGTTGCTGGGAATTGAACTCAGGACCTCTGGAAGAGCAGACAGTGCTCTTAACCTCTGAGCCATCTCTCCAGCCCTAATTCCAACTTCTTACTCAGTGTTGCTTTATACTGTCAAGTGTATGCCTAATACATGTTCCTGATTGGTACAATTCTATAGCTATCTTTGCCCAAAACTTGTTTGTTCCTTTTAAGCATTAAGAAGTAATATAGTTTATTTAACACCATAGAGCCCATTTCTTCTGCCATACTTGTACTTATCAATGGTCGTTTGTCTGTACTGACCTTGCTGTTGGACAGCACCCACAGGGTAGAATAGTATTACATTTTAAATAACTACATAAGTCAAACCTTGTCTTCCGTGTTATATACATCATACTTTCCTCCTGTTTGGTTTTTATAATGCACATGCATACTTCTTTATAGTCTAAAAATGTCATAAATGTTATTAAAAAAACTACTCCAGACTCTCATTTACCCAGCTCTCTTTTTAGTTAATTTCATCTTGGTTATTCTGCATCAGTGGAGTATAATTAGATCTAAGTTGTTCAAAACAGAAGTTTTATAATAGTCATCCAGTATAAGGCACAAGACGGTCTCTGCTGCCTGTAGACACCTAGAGATTTCAATTAGGCTACATCTCAACAGTAGTCTCTGCATTGAGGAAGCAGTTGTAGAAAGCTTTTCTAATTGCCTATTTCTTTTTAACAGGTCTGCCAGAAATCACACACATCATTTCTCATATTTTAAACAGAGAAACTCTTATTATAAATTCAAATAACAAATCCAAGATTTTACTCGATGTTAGAGGCAATATTTTTAGGCAGCAGAGGCAAGACTGTGGGCTGAGAAAACTGAGCACAGCTGCAAAGTCCATCTTTTACATTGAATATATGCTTTTTGACTCTGGAAAACAGATGAAGACACTAAGTGTGGCATTTGAGTTATGTATAGGTACCCAGTACATAAGGAATTATAAACATATGTTCATATATCTATATAATCCTCATGCCATTTTGCATAGATCTATGCTTTTTTGTCAACACAAATGCATCTTGTTAAATTATTCATGCATAAAATTTTGTCCTATATCAAATGTTTTCAAGGATGTTTAATCAGAATGCTTAGAAAGAACTGATCAACCTTCAGGTATTCCTTCTACTGGACTCTGATAATAGGATAGAAGTGAATGGAAAAACAATTTTGTAACAACTTCCCACAAGAGATTCAAATGGTTTATGTTTCATTATTGATACTCATTCTTCAGATTATTTGAATGAAATTTATAAGGATTACATTTTTTATTATTTAAATATATCCTATTAAAATGCTATAAATTTACATTACTCCAAGCTCCAGTAGCTTTTTATAGAATAATATGTATGCTGCCATGGCTTGAGTTATCATTTCCGCTGGCTTGTTTTGTGAAAGCAAATTGCATCTTTAATCATATCAAGTAGATTTGTTAATTTCTTCACATAATCCTACCTCCATCTGAGACAGTTCTTGCACTTTCTCATTGTGCAAATATTTTCTAATGAATTTATTTTCTCTAACAATTTCTACATAATTAAAAATGTCTAATATATATATATGTGTGTGTGTGTGTTTGTGTGTGTGTGTACAGATGTATGTTATAACCATGTATGTATTTAACTTTAGTTTAATTAAGATAAGCATAACACAGCATATCACAAAACTCTGTGTGTGTATGTGTGTGTGTGTGTGTGTACACATGTGTGTTATAACCATGTATGTATTTAACTTTAGTTTAATTAAGATAAGCATAACACAACATATCACAAAACTCTGTGTGTGTGTGTGTGTGTGTGTGTGTGTGTGTGTGTAGCACTCTCTCAGCATACGTATCACTCTCTGACCCTTAAAATCATTCCACTAACTCTTCAATAATCAGTATTTAGAACACAGTATTATATTGTGTTGGTGAAGTGACAGTAGTTGCTCCTACTGCAGAATTGATGGCCTCTCTAGTGATGCATAGTTGACCAGGTTTACAGTGCGAGGGATGGGTGGGTTTAAATTCAATGAAATGGCTTTTGTTTTCCTCTAAGACATAAGTGCCATTATTTCATCTTTGAAGAAAAAGTATGGTGTTGGCCAACATTTTGGTTCATATATACATTACAATTGGTTAGGACTATTGATTCATTTTCTCTCTTGGCATCTTTCATTGCACCTGCTAGTACCATTACTCCTATTCTTCGGGGAATTGAATTAAAAATTTACTAAGGCTGTTGACTATATATCAATATTTCTCAATGTATCTAGATTGTGACGCACAATAAATTCATAGTATAGTCTTTATATCTGAGCAATGTTTTAAGATCAAATTGTTCATAAAAGTAAACTGGTCTTATAAGCAATTTATTTGAAAGTTCAGAGTTCTCTTCAATTCTTTTGCTATAGCTCGATAAGATATGACTCAAAAGGAATCCTACGAAGGCATTTTTTTCTATATTCCAAAAATGACACTCCATACACATCTAAGAGATGTTCTGGCATAATGCATGGAAAATACTGCTTTTGTTACTATTAAATCTAAGGTTCTATTTACTGCAGAAATAAATTCCTTCAGTAAAAGTGCTGAATATTTCTGACAGCACTGTTGTGATTGGTGGAGGGTTTGCAGAATTAATAAGGTGTTTCATGGTAGCTGTTACTCAAAAGAAATTGGGGAAAAGTTTAATAAAGATAAAAAATGATAGAGGGAGAGGTCCTTAGATAGCATAGCCAGGTCAAGGCCAGGTCAAGGCCAGGTCAAGGCCAGGTCAAGGCCAGGTCAAGGCCAGGGATAGAAGTATTACTGTCCGTTTCAACCTGAAACGAGGATTGTGTAGAAAGGCAGCCTTTCATTTATTGCATATATTGCATATATTATTCCTACACTGTTTATCACATTTATACATTTGTGTTTTCTGACTTTGTAGAAAGACAGTATTTTGACTATAGAACCAACAACATTTCACACAGGACAACATAAAGAGTGGTAGGACCGACATCTTATAAAAATTGGAAGACCTGTGAAAAATAGTTAATCAAACCAGAGATTGCAGTTTTTCATTTAAAGGTGGGCTGAGTAGAGCCCGAGGAAAGTTTTATCTTGCAGATTAGTTGTTAGCCTCTGCCACATATATCAAGAGTTTTAGATCCTTTAACTTTTCTAACATACAGTGTTTTAAAATTTATTTCATCTTGGAAATTATTACAGCAAGTGTAGTAGGATGTGCATCATTCCACACCAGTCAGGTATTTAATCTTGAACAATATAGTGATTTCTGAAAGCCTTCGATACAGCTATTTTTTTCTGCGAAACAATCTGTGTTTGGAATTTAATATAACCATAGAAACCACCACACTGCCATGCACAAAAGTGTAAGAAAAATGTTTAGCTGGTTCTTTGGAAATTACAATATCTATAAATTTTCACTGATTATTTTAGCACTAAATAGACAGGCATAAATCTCTTTATTTCATTGTCTGTGACCTTCCTAAATTAGATTCATAAAATGATTTTAAAAGCTTTTTACAGGAAATATCTTGCTATAAGCTATTATTAACCAAGTGGAAGATTTACATTCTGTAACTTGCAGTAAATTATGTTACTTAGAAAAATCTTTGCCCATGTTAAATTGATCTTAATGAGAAACATTACAGAACTACTATATTTAAATAGCTGTTTGGCCATGCCATGTCTAATTAATCACTTAACACATTCACTTATTTTGTTGTTTATTTTTGAGATTGTATTTTAATTACACTTACCATTTCTCATACTTTCCTCCAAGTCTGCCATAAACAACCCCTGCTCTCTTTTATTTATGGATTATTTTTTTCACCCAGTTGTGATTTCATGTATATATGTGTATGTGCATATGTATACATGTATTTACCTCAGCGTAACCTACTGAGTTCCTAGGATGTTACTTGTATGTATGTTTTTAGTTCTGATTTTTTGGTACTGAACAAGTTGGTGTGGTCCTTCCTAAGGGGATATACCATTCATGCTTACAGCTTTACTCAGTACATGTTGTATGTTTGCCTGTGTAGTGTTGAGGTCTTGTGGACTTTTCACTATCCAGTTTGGCATGTTCATTTGTGTCTGCCTTGCTCAGCACACTTGCCCAGTCATGGTAGTGAGAATTTTGGAGCATAGCATCTTTTGTTAGTAGGAGAAGCAACTCACATCACAGTGTCTCATACTTTGGCTCCTAAAATCTTTCTGCCCCTCTTCTGCAATGTTCCCTGTGTCTTAAGTGTTGGAGGGTTTTAGTAGATGTGTTCATAGGGATGTATTCAAAACTCTGCATACTGTTTAGTTGTGGTTTTCTGTAGTTGTCTCTGTCCTTTGCAAAGAGAAGTTTTCATCTTGATGAAAGGTGAAGACTATATTTATCAGAGGGTGTAATAACAAATATATATGGATGGTTGTTGTGGATTATATTTGTTTGCAGATTCTCCTCCAAAAACCAAACTCTCCTTAGTACTGATTAGTTAGCTAGGTTTCTGGTACCATGTTTGCCATCTCTTTTGTTGAGAGAAACTTAAGTCAAATTAAAGAGTTGTTTGTTATTATTACAACCTTAGAGATAGTGTGCCATGCAAATCATTGATGTGGTTCAAAGTTGGTCATAGTTGATAACTCTAGTGGTAGCTTCACTCTTTTGCAAGGTGCATGGTCTCTTTTAGTAGCACGAAACCTATAATTCGTCTTTTGTGTTTTATTTGTATGTACTCTAATGCCATTTTATAAAAAAATTTATTGGAATAAGAAAAATAATATAATTAATCCACAATTTTTTGAATGGGAGAATGAACTGAGCTTTTGTGTCCATCCAACTGGTGACATCATAGTTATTTCAATCAACAGATTTTACTTGTAACATAATAACACTATAAATATTAAATTGCAGCACAGAAAAACCTGGATTATTGCCACTTCTTTTATATTTTCATAAGCATATTTAATATAGTATTAAATATAGTGTTTTGTGCAAAGAATGTGACCTTAAAGTGGAATATTTATATTTTTATAATTGGGATTAGTATGAGGTGGGATTCAATGTCTAATAATTTTCACAAGTGGAGCTGTGCTGTTTATGAACTACAGTCAATCTTAGCAACATTCTGCAGAAAAGTGTCAGCATCAATGGTTTATTTTAGAAGAAATACAGTAATTACTGTGGTGCTGTGTAAAATTTTCCTATCTATATTCATGTGATTAATGTAACATGGAATTTACAAATTTAAGTGCATAATACTGGAAATATAGAAATGAAGATTTTTATAGTAATGAAAATCTGGCTATATATATTTAATACTTGTGTGGCTTAGAAAGTGAATTGAGCTTAATAGCTCAACATTTTTAACTGAGTTTGCAATGATAATAAATTGTTACATACACTAAGTGGATTCCTAGACTTCTCCATATTTATCTTCTGCATTTCCAGGCATAGTGGAGATACACATTGTATGATGTCATTATTTATTTATTTATTTATTTATTTATTTATTTATTTATTTATTTATTATTTTTCCTTTGCACTGTTTAACCTTGTGAAAAAAAATTGCAGAACATTTAGCATCTTAATGGAATAGCAGTGTGAACTGGACTCTCTAATCAGAATTATTTCACAATATTTGTCTTAGAGGAACCCTGGAACAAGAAGACTTCAGGTCTATAGCATGATAGTAGCATCAGCTTCTTGAGCAAATAGGGGATGGTTAACAGAGAGCCAAAATGAAACATGACAAAAATGTGTGTGGGGGGAATATAAATCCAAAAACAGGTATCATTCCTAATGTGTTCTCTTTCTTTTCATTTTTTATTTTTAATTTGCTCATTTTACATCCAGATCGTAGCCCCCTCCCTTTTGGCTTCCTGTTCCGTTCCCACATTCCCTCCCTCATTCCCCCTCCCTCTCTCCTAGTCCTCAGAAACAGGAACCCTCCTTACCTAACACCTGACCTCAGCCTATCAAGTCTCATCTGGACTGCCTCTATCTTCTTCCTCTGTGGCCTGGTAAGGCCACCCCACCATAGTGGGCAGGAGAGTCCATGTCAGAGGTAGTCCCTACTCCCCATATTATGGGACCCACAAGGAGACTGTGCTGCCTATCTACTACATCTGAGCAGAGAGTCTAGGTCCTCCCCATGCATGGTCCTTGGTTGGTGCATCAGTCTCTCTAGCGCCCCCCTTCCCCACCCTGATTTGTTGGCTCCATTGGTCTCCTTGTGGGACTTCTGTCTTCTCCACGTCCTTCTATTCCCTAGCTCTTCCATTAGATTCCCTGAGCACCACCCCAAACTTTAGCTGTGTGTCTCAGCATCTTATTTGATCTCTTGAGTGGTAGAGTCTTTCAGAGGACCTCCATGCTAGGCTCCCATGCTGTTCCCTCTCTTCAACAGCTATCAGTGTCTGTTCTGTTTGCCCTTCTAAATGAAAATTAAGAATCTTTCCCAGGGTCCTCCTTGTTGTTTAGTTTCTTTAGGTCTGTGTATTGTCATGTGGTTATCCTGTATTAAATGGCTAATATCCTCTTATAAGTGAGTATATACCGTGCATGTCTTTCTGGGTCTGGGTTACCTCACTCAGGATGATTGTTTCTAGTTCCATCCATTTGCCTGCAAATTTCAAGATTCCCTTGTTTTTAATAACTGAGTAGTATTCCATAGTGTAAATGTACCAGTTTTTTAATCCATTCCTCAGCTGAGGGACTTCTAGGTTGTTTCCAGATTCTGCCTATTATGAAAAAACAGCTATGGACACAGTTAAGCCAATGTCCTTGTTTCGCGTATGTGCCCAGGAGTGGCATAGCTGGGTCTTGAGGTAGAAGTATTCCTAATTTTCTGAGAAAACACCATATTGATTCCCAAAGTGGTTATATAAGTCTGCGCTCCCACAAGCAATGGAGAGGTTATCCCCTTTTGCCTGAATGTGCTGTCATTTGAGTTTTTGATCATGGCCATTCTGATAGGTGTAAGATGGAATCTCAGAATCATTTTGATTTGCATTTCCCTGATGACTACAGATACTGAACAATTCTTTAAGGGCTTCTCATCCATTCAATATTCTTTTGTTGAGTATTCTCTGCTTAGTTCTGTACGCCAGTTTTGAAGTAGATAATTTGGTTCGGTGGTGTTTAATTTCTTGAGTTTGTTATATATTTTGGATATTAACCCTCAGTAGGATGCACCTTAGTCCTCCTATGGTCCAAATAAACCACATTTTAAAAGAAAATCATACTGGTAGGATTTAGATTTTTGATTGAGCTTGAACCAGTATTAACATGAAAGTGACTCTGCAGATAAGGAAAAGGACTAATCAGAATGTCCAACTGATCTAAATTAATGTCATTTGAAGGCGCACATTTTCTTCACCTAGTGCTGTTACATAGCTGTGGGTTTTGTACATTCAGGGGTATGCACTGGAGGCTTGGATATATGTAAAACAATAGAAATCTTACATGTCTTGGTGCTTAGTGTTAACTTTTGGTTGAAAAACTTGTGCTAAGCAATTACTACTGGACAATGGTGTTTTTTCCCTGATAATTTCTTTCTTTCCTGCAGATGTTATGTTTATACCCAGACATCAGATGGTAGCAGTGTACCAGACTGCATTCAAATTGGTTGCTCTTTTCTCTGGCTTGTTTCCTTTAGTTAGTGGGTACATCCATACCCATGAACTTCTCCCTACACCTAGGAACAGCAGTGTTTCTGAGGCATATTCTCTACTCCCCATCAGAGGCTGGCTTATGAATTATATGTCTGTAAAGATTAGTCATCTCTTCCAAACTAGGTTCTCTTCCTTCTCTGCTCTGTCAGCAGGTGGCACCAATGCTCATGCATCAAGGTTATTTCTGGAAAGGGGTCTTTTTTGGACATTCTGTCAGATCTGCCACTTTGCTCCATATCTGCATAGATGTAGCCCAGGTAACTTTTTGTGCCTTTCATGAGCTAGTTTTGTGATCTTGAATTGGTTTACTCTTACCTTCACTCATTCTTTTCAAATATTATCTATATGACCCAAAGGATTTTCTTTAATGTTGAAATCTAGGCCAGGTATCTTATTTTTAAACACGTCAGTGTTTCTCTTAAAGCGTTTTTTTCCATACACGCCTGTAAGGGCTTTCCTCACTCAGATCCTGTCTATCTTTTAAACATTGCTCTGTTTACTCAAGCTACACAGGCCTCCACAGTCTCTCCCATCTGTCCCACATTTGCTTCCCTAGAGCTAACATGGTATATACATTTTTCATTATCATAGTTCTTACTTAGTATTTGGAATCTAATTTTGGCTTTATTTCCTTCTCAAACCATCTTATATAAATTACACTCTTTACTGATCAATTTCTTGTTAAGGTTAATTGATTAGTGTATTTTCTACTGCAGGACATTATGTAATATAAGAAAGCATGGGTGCTATGATCATATTTAAAACACTCCTGACTAATCACTATGAATGGAACAGAGTAAAGCTCTATTCTGACCTGAATGATTAGGCCAATAACAAAGTGTGAACTAATAAATCACAAAAGCTGATAAAGTTCCTTTTGGGAAAATAAGGAATAGTAGGAGAGGGTTGCTGATGATATAATATTGGAAAAAAATAGTTGTTTTTAGAGTAAGGTAAGCAAAACACTTGCAAGGAGGAAGATATCTAAATAAAATTCATGGAGTAGAGCTGACTTCGTTGTGGGAGAAATTTAAGGTAAATTTACCTGGTTAAACATTATGATTCAAATTTGTGAACAGTGGAATTGATAGCTTCAATGTAAAATTAGTCCAAAAGGATCTGTTTCAGAATGCTAGATCAGAAGGAATAACAGAAATTCTTGATTCTCAGTTGATTAGAAATATCTCAATAATGCAGTTTGATGAATGATCATCACTCATCCACTTAAAATTTTTTAAATTTATGAATTTAAATTAAAGTGTGTGTGCATGTACATCTTGCTTTGTCTGTGTGAAGATATGAGAACAGAGGGAGAAAATATTTATTTATTTAAATATTATATATGTATATATTTGATCATTTCCTCTTCCCCAACTCTTCCAGACTCTCTCCAGAAAGTCAACAAAGAACCAAAAAGTAAATTAGTATCAAAACAGATCAAAAAAATTCTCAAAGAATACAAAACAACACAAAGCTCACAATAAACAAAAATAAGCAAACAGTTTTACCCAGAGACATGGTATTTGCTGTCTGTGGACAGTCTACTCCTGGGCTTGATGCCTGCCCTGGAGTGCGGTTCAAAGACATGAAAGGAGAAACATATAGAAATGATTAAAAAAAAAAAACCATGGCATAATGAAATCCATTAATCTGTATAGTAACCCAAGAAGTTATCTAAACCTTTTAATGTTTTCCTGAATCTAAAAGAAAGTAAGTATGATGGAAAGCTGCAACATGAAGAAGGTTGAGGATGGCAGGCTACCAAGAAGAGACTTGATACCCTATGGGCATATACGGGGGGGGGGAGGTCCCCCTCAGGCACAGTCATAGGGGAGGGGAGTAAGGGGAAAATGGGTGGGAGGGAGAAGTGGGAGGATACAAGAGGTGGGGTAAAAATTGAGGTGTAATATGAATAAATTAATAAAATATATTTTTTTTAAAAAAAGAAGGCTGAGAAGGTGGGGAAGCACTGACTTAGAGGGAAGTGCAGGAGGAGGAATAAGAACAAAAGGCATATGCAATTGCTATAAGGAAACCCATTCTAAAAATGCCGTGTCTCAAAAACCAGCAAAACAGAACAAGAACAGTATTCTGAGCTGTCAGAACAAGTTATTATTGGACATCGATGACTCATTAATGTCTTTACTTCAGTCAGTATGGTAAAGCCACTCATACGTTCTCTTAATATCTATCTCAAGTCTTTACTATGTTTGTACAAAATGGGTAATAGGAAATCTGATTGTATTTACTAGCTCCTAGCTGCCTTATACAATGTCCAACCTCTTCTGTCTGGTATGGATTCAGTATGATGCGATGTAAACATGCCAATGGGGCTAATTTTTGTTTTTGCCTCCATTTCAGTGTTTTGGTTTGGGCTCTGTTTTGCTTTGCTTTGAGTTTTGCCTTAGATGGATTCGGTGACCTTTTCTGTGTTTGAGGAAGCTTCCCCCTGCGCTTTCATTCTGTGATTAAGAGGCTTTCACTATGCACCCTGTTTGACATGGTCATTACTTAATGCTCACTTAACAAAATTCTACAAGACCAAATTATCACAGTGGGTGAAGGAACAGATGGCCAGCTGGCCACAAGCCATGCTTGCTTTGTTTGATGATTTCTCAAGTCTGCCACAAAGAAACCACATGTGTGACCTTAGGAGGCAGTTCAAACAGCAACTGGCCTGTCCAGCTGTGCTTCTGCATCCTCAGCTGTGAAGTCCGAGTCTGTGTCTGTGCAGCTGGAACACTTCCTGCAGGGGCCTCTTTGCTGGGTGATTAAGATGGCAATCACAAAGGACAGATTTTGAAAAAGGAACCAGAGGTCTTTCCACCACATCCAATCACTGCCTTCAGAGTAAAAAGAATGATGCACATTGCATGTATTTTAAATACCCATTAATTTATAAAACCATGTAAATTTGATATTTTAAAGATTACAATATTATTCAACAAAATATTGTGGCTTGACTCAAGCCCCAAATGGGTACTATGAATAAAGGGGACTACAAAAACTACACAATTCTGCCGCAATTACTGTTTGCTATTGATTGTGATAGTAGTTTGGCATACATGTTGAAATTATGAATATTTTAGTCAGTTACCATCCATGTTGGAAATGCTACCAAATGCATATTACATTAATGTCTTGTGATTAAAAAAAAATCAAGCACAGAGGGATACTTTGTAAAAGCAGTTTATAATGGCCTCTGGCAGACAAAAGAAACCTATGGCACGGTCACAAGTGAAACAGTGTACAGTGAGATACTAAACTGAACTACAGGCAGCAAGCTGAGTAGGAGGTGAATAAGGTAAAGAGCTGTCACAGAAAGATTGATGAAGGACAAGGAAATTCTGTAGTTGCTTAGAAATGAATGTAACATACTGAGATTGCTTATGCTCCAGAATCATGGGTTCTGATATTTCTATAACAATCTTATTTAAAAAAAAAAAAAAACAGTGGTCTCTATCCTATTGTTAATATATTCCTCTTCTACTGACATAAGAAAGATAAAGTAACAGTTGGTAGCTGAAGGGAAACTTGAGTGATGTCTTTGGACACTATACCACCCGCAAATGTGAATTCTTACATTTTTCTTCTGTGTTTGCTTGTTTCTGCTTCTGCCTCAGTGTTTGATAGAATGCATTTTTATGTACCATGTGCTTGCAATTACTATGGATGCCAGGAGAGGGCGTTGGATCCCCTGAACCTGAAGCTTCAGGCTGTTCTGAGCCACCTTACCTCTTCTGGGATTGAATCCCTTCCCTTTGGAAGAGCAGCCAGTGATCTTGAAAGCTGAGCCATCTTCTCAGCTCTGTTTCGTTCTTTTGTATATAGCCAGTGAATATAATTATCACACAAGTGATCTGCAGAGGATTTTTGCAAACAGCTCTCTAGGTTTGAAGCTTTGAGATCATTTCTTTCCATTAGTTATAATTTTACTGAAAGCTGAGTTATAAGTTAGCCTATGTACATTCCGAGTTTTCACAGAATTTCTCACACTGAAACTCTGGTCTGTTGCTCCTTTCCATGTTTAACTTCTATTCCTGTAGTTTTTATACCATTGATAAGGAGAGGCTTCAAAATGTTCCTAGACCTTCCATTTACTAAATTTATGGTTGTCCTAATAATATAATATAATATACATTTATTTACCCATGTTTTCTAGATGTTGGCTCCTCCATTAATAGGCATATTTGTAGGTCTCATTTCATAAGCCTTTTAAAAACATCATAGATCAGCATTGCTTTATCTTGTGTTCAAGATGATATGTTTATCATGTGCTCTATAAATGAAATCACACCTTCTTCATACAGTACATATTAACGATTAGCTAACATTTGGCCAGAAATAACATGTTTGCTCACTTTCTAAATGCATATACAAAAGGCTACAGAATGTTATACAACATTCTTCATGGGAGATAAAACATTCAGAACTGATATTTCCCATAATGCAAGTGTGGTTTTAAAACGTTGCAGCAACATGTGTGAGAGATGTAGGAATATGTGAAAGGGTAGAGATCACTCTGCAACAAGATAATTGCCGAAGTGGTGCTTACCAGCACTTGAAACAATAGATCATTCTGCTATAATTTGTCACTCATATTTTAAAATTGTAAGCGCGTGTGTCACCTTGGTGCATATAATAAGTTTCTCAGAATATTCATGATTTACAATTAGCAAGTTGAATTCTTTATTTTTAATGATTTAATTAATTTATTATTCAGATTATATCTCAATGGTTATCCCATCACTTGTATCCTCCTGTTCCTCCCTCCCTACCGCTTTCACCCTATTCGCCTCCCCCTAGGTCTATGAATAAGAGGGACCTCCTTCCCCACTATATGGTCATAGGCAAGTTGAATTCTAAACAAGAGTGTTTAAAGGATAGAGATCAACTAAATGAACCCTTTCTGTGACATTCTCGTCTCTCCTGGTGCCGCCTGTCCTCCTGGATGATACCTGGGTACCCACTAGAGGAACTTCCCAGTCATTGCTCCTAAGAGCGCTTTCTTGACCTCTATCACTATGAAAACCCATCTATCACAGCACTGTGATGAGACTAAGTTACTGTAACTCCTGGTAAATATAAACATTATCAGCCAATTCTAATAATACATTAGGATTGCAGTTCCCTTAGTCAACTCTAGTTCCATAAGAAAGCATCTCACTGAAGGACTATACCTGGGGAATGTCACCCTCTTAGAGTGAGCCAAATATCTGTTACTTCAAAGTACAAAGTGTCTTACACAATATAATTGTGCTTTCTCATGTTCTGGAGTCTGGAAATCCAAATTCACACAGTCTTCTTGTTCTCCCATGGCATTTTCTATGAGACAGAACCATTTCTCACTCTTTGTGTGCCCAAACATAGTCTCCTAGCCTATAGTAGCTGAATGGATGAGGGCACTCACATATGGCACCGCTTAACTTAATCATTTCCTTATGGTTTCTAGCTCCCGGCACATTCACATTCTAAGCTCATGAAGAATAGGGCATTATTTGTAGCTTGGATGTATATTGTCCTTAAAGGTCTCATAGGTTAATGTCTTTGCTCTCAGATAATCTATCTACTCTGTGAGAAGTGATTAGATCATAAGAGCACAAGCTAAATCAATGGATTAATCCACTCACTAAATCATTGCAATAGGAGGTAAGGGCTAGCTAGAAGGGGCATGTCACTCTTATAGTTTCTTCAAAGTGTATTCTCTGACCTCCTCCCTACATCTATTTCTCCCCCATCTCCCGCCCTCCTTCTGTCTCTCTCTCCCTCTCTCCCACTATCACCCTCTTCTCCCTTATCCCCACCTCTCGTGGTGTGTGTGTGTGTGTGTGTGTGTGTGTGTGTGTGTGTGTGTGTGTG
>OU015758.1:27230413-27249427 GCA_907169655.1 Acomys percivali | reverse complement strand
TGTGTGTGTGTGTGTGTGTGTGTGTGTGTGTGTGTGTGTGTGTGTGTCCTGCCACAAGGCAGGACTCTTGGCCCTAATTTTTAATTTGAACTAGTATTAAAAGGTAGTAGTCTTTATTAATAATTTCTTGAGAATTTCAGACAATACAATTTGAACACATTCACACTCCTCCACTCTTTACCTTAGCACCCTCCCAACCATCCCAGCCCTTTCAACCCCATTTATCAACTTTGAGATTACGTCTTTCTTCTTCTTTCTCCCATGGACTCCACTTTATATTGTCTCCTCTAGTTGTGGGATTAGAGATTGTTCTGGTACATGGTCACCAGTCCAGCAATCACATGACTTATTTAAAAGGGGATGGAGAACAAAGACTCTCCATCTCCCAGAAGCCATCAACTACTAATAGCTCCTTAGCTAGTGGTAGGGTTGCATATCCACCTCATCATCCTCTCCACCCTTTATTTTGAGATTTTGAAGGTCCTACCCTCAATAACCCATAACAAATACCCATCCTCTGTGGACAATTTAAGTGGAATATCTCTGAATAATCAATGTCACAACCAGAGATGAGAAGAAGCATGTAATATTTATTTTTCTATGTCTGGATTATATCACTCAAGATCGTAACTTCTAGCTTGACTTATTTACTTTTCTCAATATCTCCGAACCACCATGACTTAGAAGCTCTTCTTTTCAAGGCTCATCTCTTTTGATGTCTCATCTTACCATAGGCCTGTGCAAATGAGGGCACATAACCCTGGACCAAAGTCTCTGAAGCTAATGCTCAAACAAATCTTTGTTACTTGAACTGTTTCTTTCAGTTAATTGTTACAGTGATGAAAATCTGACATCTAAGACATTTATATATGATATTTTCAGGACACAATTTATACTAACAAGGCTTTGAAAATATAAGCTGATGAATTTTGAGTCATAAAATCGTACTGAATTTAGAGTGGGCTGCAGATATGTGACTTATAAGGAAAAAGGAGGAGGAGGTAAACAAACAAACAAACAAACAAGACAGAGAAGCTGCACATGAAGACAGAATTGACATAATCCCACAACCAAGTGATGCTACCAATGACCATGTGCTTCTGTTAATGACTACATGATAGCATTGTCAGTAGTTTTAAAAAGTGAGAAGAGTCAAAAGAGTTTTTTTTAAAAGAGTATAGCTGATGCCTTGGTTTCCAATTTCTGTTCTCCAGATCTTAAAGGTAATGTTTTTGCTGTTTTAACCTACTGAGTGAGTGGAAACTTGTTCCAGCTATCCTGAATGAATACAAGGCCAGAAGAGCATGCTGTGTAACTACTGGTCATCACAAGGCCTCCCACAGCCACTTGCATACTGACGCCAGTGTGTTCAGCAGGAGACAGTTTGTCAATGTGTACTGGAAAAAATCTACTTACCCCAGATTTTAATTTGCACAACCTTCCCCAAACTTTTACAGTTTAAAGAGAAATCTTATTAATCTTTCTGATTTTCCTCAATAATGATTTTTTTATTTTTTAGAGTAGTTTAATTCTGTTTTTAAATAAAAATATTGTAGACGAGCTTTTCCTAACATAACTTAATGTTTTACATTTATATTTATGAGAAAAAGCAAAGGAGAAAACTACAGAGAGACACTATATAGAAGACAGATTGAAAGAATCAGTCCCATGAGCATATCTGAAATAACTTGGTTTCAATTAGTATTTACAATTATTTTCACTTTTGTTATTTTTTAGCTGTGTGTGTTTGGATGTGTGTGTGTATGTGTGTGTGTGTGTGTGTGTGTGAGAGAGAGAGAGAGAGAGAGAGACAGAGACAGAGAGAGACAGAGACAGAGAGAGACAGAGAGAGAGACAGACAGAGACAGAGACAGAGACAAAGACAGAGAGACAGAGAGACAGAGAGACAGAGACAGAGATAGAGACAGAGAGACAGAAGGGCAAAAAGAGAGAGAGAGACTGTGTGTGATTGCAGATTCCTTTGGGGTACAGAATGCTAAATGCCTAGAGCTGGAGTCCTATGAGGCTGTAAGATTGCCAACATGGTTACTGGGAACAAGCAAACTGTAGGAATAGTGTTAACCATTGATCCATTACTTTAGACCCTCAACTAGTCTTACAATAAAATTTCCATGAATTAAAATGACAATAAATAAATAAATGTATAAACACAACACGAATAGAGGACTTCGGCATGTTAGGACCAACAGCTGTTTCTGTTTCTCCTTCATTTCTCTGGCAATAACCTCTGCAAAGCCCATACTTTTGCAATGAAGCACACTGACATTTCTTTATTGTGTAATCCAATGTGCACGTACAATTTTAAGCACTGATTCTGAGTTTTGAAGGAAATAAAGTATGAAGTAGACCAATTTTGAACTACATCACCTCAAGAGTGTGAATCTGCTTGTTTCCTAATAGTCCACATGTTCTCTACAGCTGTCGTAGTCGGAGTATAGTGCTCACTGTGTACGAAGATAACTGTGTTACACTTATGAAAATAATTTTAACTCTGTTATTAGAATTAGATAGAGATGGAAGCAAAGTATGTGAGTCTGTTGTTTGTGAGCAATTAATCTTGCTGACATACTTATATGAACGCGCATAAAGATACCTGGAAGAACGCTGTTGAACTCAGCTGTTCATTAATTTTGATCACATGCTGCCCCCATTATGTTAGGAACTACTTAAAGTTTCCCTAGAAAAGTATTGCAATATTGATTCAAGAATTCCCAGAAGCCTTTTTGATGTGGAAGTTTATTTATGTGCTCTGATAAAGTGTTTTGGTCTAGTGAGATAGTTCGGAGTACCATCAGAACTGAAGCACGGAGTCACCACTCTTTCTGCTTCTCTAAGTCTGTAGTACAAGATGATGCCAAGTTCTTTAGAGAGCTGTTTTCAGTGGGAAGGCATTGATGACAGATTTGTAGGTGTTCTTTCTCTTAAAACCTCTAAGTGGCTTAGGAATACTAATTTGTTTTCAAACTTTGCTTGCTGTTGCAGTGTTTTTAGTGCTATGTATAAGTCACCTGTCCCAGTTCTGACAAGTAACAAGAGGCATAGGAGACATTTTTTAAATATAATAAAGTCCAGGCTGTTAAAATTAATAAAATACAGTATAAAAGGTGGGGAATAAGGGGTGTAAAATGGCTAAAGTTCATTATACAAATGTATGAAACTGTCAAACAGTAAAAATTTTAAAGAGATTATTATAATGCCACAGGGAAATCTCAGAATTAAATTTCAAGAAACCATTACCTAAACAATGAAAGGTATTAATCCTAAGTGGGTAACACTCACAATGCTGGTGAGCTGTAAATTTTTTTTTAAATTTACTGCCCACTGTGGAAAATGAAATATACTCTGATATTGCAAGCTTACTCTTTCTGCTGCCCTCAATCATTTTTTAATTTTTGTTTCTTTTTTACATATACATATATATTATTAAACATATATAAAATAAACTACATACAACAAGAATAACCACAGAACAATCAGCAATTATATTCATGTTACGTTCATAGTGTTTTGATTGTTTGTATTTGGCAAGCTTGAAGAAAACATTTTCCTGCCTCGGTGAGTCTAAACTTCTAAATGAAACTCAGTGTCTATCATATCTCATCTCTATCAATTTAAAATATCAATCTTAATTCCGCTGAAAGCATTAATCAGAACTTACGAGCACAGGGCCTATAGCATAGTTACTGTATCATGAACAGATGCTATTTATGTAAGGGTCAGGTTTATTCTTATCAGGTCAGAAGAAGAAACTTTGTATATTACAAGTGATTATTTTTACTTATCAGTGTATTAGGATTTAAAATGACACTGTGCCATCTGGATGTGGATTAATGCAACAAAGATGGAAGTTTTCCCATGTCCCTCATTTTCATGTGACTAATCTTATTCTTTAGAGAAACCTAAACTAGAAATTACTGCTATACATTTTAATTGTTTATGCTAAATATCATATACAAATCAATTCGACTATAAACAAGCTTTGTGAGTGCTCACCTAAATTCATTTTATCTTTATGTGCCAACTTATTTTATGGTTATCTCTATTTACTCAGGCTCAAAGCACATTGGTATCTGGATCGTTTGATCAACAAAGTAGAGTAGTGTTGATAATGTTATACAAAATCACATCTTTCTTTTCTTTTTTCAAGACAAGATTTCTCTGTGTTGGCTATCCTGGACTCACTTTGTAGACTAGCCTGGCCTCGAACTCACAGAGATATACATACCTCTGCCTCATTGACGAGTACCACTGTGCCCAGCTGCCACATTTTTCTTAATAATCCATTTTTCAAAGAATTAAGATATATGCCATCATGATAAAAATACAATTCTGCCATTAAAATAACAATTTTTAAAGTTTTAATAACACTTGAAAGGCAAAGGAGAACTCAGTTATCAATTAAGAAGGCTTGAAACTTGTTAAGTACATACATAAAGCTCTAGAGAGAAGGCACATGAGTTTCTGGGAGGAAAGATAACAACTATTGATGTTTTATAGACCTAAATCTAGAAAAGGTAAAGAGGTATTAATCCATTAACTCGATGTGTTATTGCATAGGTTCCTTTTGTCAGAGGTAACAGAAATTTACTGTGTGGAAACAGGATTCTGCCTGCTGGGGTGAGGTCAGTGCCTGAAAAAGGGTGGGTGCAAGTGTGGTCAAGGAGGAGAGGAAGGAGAGGTAGGGATGAGCCAGACGAGGAGGGGGGAAGGGGGAAGGGGGGAGGAGGGGAGGGGGAGGGGCAGGAGGGGGAGGGGGAGGAGGGGGAGGGAGAGGAGGGGGCGTTGGGGGGTTGGGGAAGTTTTGCAGCCTGACTGACTGGCGGTCAGAGCGTTCCTTTATTTATACAGAACTCAGTAGGCAGAGATTGATGCATGTTGTTCCAAAACATAGCTCTTATCATTTTTGTACTCAGAAGGTTTTTTTTTTTAACTTCTGCTTGGTCATAAGTATAGTCATCCTTGATAAACTGTGATAGAACAGAATTATCTTTTAAAATCATTTTCATTCATCTGCCCTACAAACCAACTTTTAACAATATTGAAGTTTTAAGGACATATTTTGCCAAAGCATGACAGCCTGTTCTCTGGCTCTTGTGGTTTCAAGGGCACTAGACAGAAAGAAAATCTTCAAGCCAAACTAGGCATACTGTTATGTCCCAAACAGTGTATTATCAACTTTTAGTAGGCAAAGTGCTAATCGTCATTAAGCTAAAGAAAAGCTTCAGGCCAAAGATGCTGCAGTTATTATTTAATTTCCAGCATAATACAATGTTTATATTTTATATCTTTGTAGAATTTATTTATATGCTTAATCTTGGTGTTTTATTTTGTTTTGTTGTTCCTTGGTCATATGATAACATAATGGAGGTCTTAAGAAGCAAGGTCCTAGTATTTTTATTTTACTATTTATTCACACCATTCTTTGCCCTCCAAGATAAGAGACATTTAATTTGATCTGCTGCCAATTTCTCTAGCCTACTGAATATGTTTACCTTTTTAAGTTTACTTTGTTTGATGACCTTGTTCCTGCGTAAGGAACATCCAGAGACAGATGTGCCAAGACTGACTTTGAGTGCAAGCTTCATAAAGAGGTCTGGCATAATTATTTGAGTCCAATCTCCAGGGTATAAAAAAGACTTCTGAGTAGGGGCAGATGAGATTATGTCCCTAAAAGCCATAGGGGGAAGTAAGATCACTTACTCTGGGGAGAGAGCTTAAGTGATTCATAAAAAAAATCTCCATCAACCCAACATCCCAAATTGTACAAATAATAAAAGCCCCCCCCAACCATGTGACACTTTGAGATCACGGCCAAAATATGGGAGACCATACCACAGCGATTGCATCACTTGGCTCAGCTTTGTCAATCAACTGTGCTGGCTTTATGACTTTCTCTATCTTCACGGCCTAAAGAGATAAAAGAGAAGCAGCTTCCTACCTCAGTGCTCAAACTTCCTGCATTGAAAAAAAATCGAAGAGTTCATAAAAGGTATATAAAGACTGGAGATGGGAGCTCTGGATCATTGGTTAAAGGTCACTGAGAAGAGACTTGATACCCTATGAGCATATACAGGGGGAGGTAATCCCTCTCAGGAACAGTCATAGGGGAGGTGAATAAGGGGAAAATGGGAGGGAGGGGAGAATGGGAGGATACAAGGGATGGGATAACCATAGAGATGTAACAAGAATAAATTAATAAAAAAAAGAAAAAGAAAAAAAAAAGGTGATTGCCTTATGACCATAAGAACTGGAGCTCAGGTCTCAGCACCACAAAAGTCAAGCATCCCTAGAAATGCCTGAAATAAGCCTGGAGGATTACTGGGGCTTGTTTACTTCCACCCCAGTTACACAAGCATGAGCATCAGGCTTGCCTCAGAAGAATAAGTCGAAAGTGATAGAGAAGGACAAAATATACTCTTCTTGCTTCTGCATGCAGGAACAGATAATCCCAACTGATAGAGTGCATGAGCTCATGCGCGCACGCACACACACACACACACACACACACACACACACACACACACAAATCCTCACATACACACACAGAGGGTGACATAGACATGAAAACAGATAAAAAATATACTAATCTAAAGAGTATATAGAATCAGGCTCACATATAATTATGAGAAAATTATATTTGGAAATAGAATTCATAGATTATAATAATGAGTAAGAATTCATAGATTATAATAATGAGTAAGGTTATCATTAACATTAGAGAACCTTTCTATCTATACCCATAATATCTAATATAATCTGAGCCGATTGCTGAAAATGCTCTGAGGTGCTTACATTAGGAGAGCCTTTGGAGTGCTGCATTATTTATAGAAATATGCTCTGTGAATTCATGCTGACTATTTACATCTGTCATAACCAACATTAATTCACAGATCAACAACTTGGGAGCAAGCATGCTTACTAGGAAGAGTGAGACTTTGTAGTCAGTCAAAGTATGATAAAGAGCTTGGTTTTCTGATTATATACGTACCTGAACCTTTTTGTGTCTGTTTGTTCCCCTAAATCCAGGATATATTTTTATGATATATATCTTAAATAATATATATATATATATAACATATATATTTAATAAGAACTTAAAGAACTCTAGAAGAGAAAATCCTAATCCTATGTGATTACTGCACCCTTGTCCTTTAAATAAAACACACTGGATTTCATGGAGTGAGAAAAGCACCAACAGTAGTGGGAATCCTTCCCTAACATGTGGTGTCAGCTGACATCATGACCCTCTTCAGGATGCACATACAAGGAGATCCACCTCACAAACTCAGAGAATACTGCCAAGACTTCACCTGTGTTCCCAAGGAGTTTGGAACTTAGGGTCCCTTGTTCAAACCTATCTTCATGTGTCTCTATTAACACTTCTTCCATTCTTCAAGAATAGATGGCATTAAATACCGTTGATACTCCCACTGGCTTCCTCAAACACACCACACAGACTCCTGTAGTTAGCTGATGTTGCAGGAGAGCTAGGTCACTCTAAACATAACCCATATGGGATCTGTGCTAATGCCTTATGCTTGAATTATGGGTATAGCTATTTCTTTTTAGACATGTTTCTTCATGGATTACACCACTCAGAGCTCTGTCTGCTCCTCTCACCATGGAAATTTTCTTTATTTTCAGTTTTGTTTTGGATTCTTTTTGCATTGCTCTCCACCATGTTCCTTCAGTTCTTCCCCATACTAAACTGTCTGATCTCACCTTCTTGCATAGTCTAATTCTCTGAATTTAGGTGTGCATAAATTCATTCCATCTTATGCAGGCTCCTATGCAACCCTTGTTCTTCGGAGAGACTTTCGGTGACCCACGGCTTGGCATCAGTTTTATCTCCTAGCAGGAGCAAGCAAACGTCTTACAAATATTTTATTAGTCCCCTTTAGAGTTTCTTAAGCCTCAGTGAATGTGGGAGAAGTTTCTGTTCTTTCTGCTATAATTACTGAACTCTCTCAAGGAAGCAAGAATAGCTTCATTACGTTGGGTTTTAATAACTATTCTTTCTCCCAGGTATAATTTCTTAAATCCAATTTTCTTCATACATGGTATTTTTTATATTTCACTGAATTTTTATTATGTTATGTTTTCCTATTTGCTCAATTGTGAGATTGAGTTAGGTGATTGTTATAGTGGCCTCTTTGTTCAGAATTATATAACTGGATATATTTTGTATATTTTTATGTAATATATGAGTTTCAGTTGCCAGTTTCTTAAAACACATTTTTGGTTTTTTTTTTTCCTTTTTGGAAAACAATTGATGCATCAAAACTCTTAGTATTACTTTTGTTTGAGTTTCTCATCCTGGAATCACAGATTTTGAGTTTGAGGACTAAATGCATCACTGGGAGATATTGCTCTGATAAATAATATCAAATTCCTCTAACCTTTATCTTTAAACATCAGGATAACAACAATCAGGGACTGCAGAAAAAATAGCAACCACCTCGTTCTTTGCTGTGGTGAGTAGGTGAGATTTTTTATGTAAAATATGTTCTTACATTGCAAGACATTGTCAGACAATTTTTGAAAAGAGAGCAGGAGAAACAGAAAGGAGAGCAGGAGTGTTTAACATGATGCTTTGCAATGAGAGGAAATTATTCAGCTATTCTAAATCTTGTCATACATCTTACACCTACTTCGATCTCTCAAACACAGATAATGCTCCACCATAAGGAAAGTTATTAGATAATTTGATTCAAAAACATTACATACAACTGAATTATCTGGTTCAGAAATGCATTGTTTGAAAAAAATCATACCGTATACTTAAAATTTAAAAATTGATACTATGAGAAGCAAAGTTAATGAGATGGTTACCATTTTATATATTAAATTTCAGTAAAAACAGCCCCCTAAAATGTACTTAATAAAAGTCACTATTTTAATACAAAATTACTCAAATTAGTCCCCATGTTGTACATTAGATATCCAGGCATCTCTTTTGAGGGATATCAAGATACAGATACTTGTAGTTGAAAACTTTCACAATTTTTCGGAGAAGGTGAAGAGTGCAGAAAGTGAAGTATGAGTCCAGGAACTGTAGAGTGCCTGTAGACTATTCTAAGTAAATCTTTTATGGTTTCATACAATATTAAACTATTTTTCCCTATAAAGTTTCTGGAGGAGAGAATCAAATTGTTATCACTTTTTCTGACACAGAATAATGGTACAGAATCTTTAAACGTGTTCAAATCCAGATATTGTCTATTAGTATTATTAAACAATATAATTATTGCAGGGGTTAGTATTAACCTGTTACTATATCAATAAAAGATACAGACACCTTGTAAATTTTAATAAGCTTTATCTCACCCATGACTGGGTAGATATTAACCCCCTAAAATATCTTGACATTTTCCAGTCCAACCTCCCATGCCATTTGCTCTAGATCTGTGGTACTTCCCATCCAAAATAATATAAATATTTGCACATGTTTTCCATCTGTGCTGCTTCTCTCTGGCTGTGCCAATCCACAAAGTACATTCCTCTCAGCCCTGTGGTTCTTCTTTGCTAAGCCAAGGCAGTCTCTGCTTCCTTCTTCTCTCTCATACTTGTCTCTCTGCTCTGATGATCCTCTGCCTTCCAAGCCTATGAACCTTAGCTCTGTCTACCTCAGTTCTGCCCTGGTGTGTGGGCTTTTATTCAGTCATTCGGGGACAATTTGGAGGCAAGGGTTACAAATGTCATTTTGGGTATGTGAGTGTCTGCTCAGAAAGACAGCAAAGCCGACCTCAGGGAAAAAAAATTAGAATATATAGCACCAGGCCAATCTCCAACACTCAAAGTGCAATAGGCTCCTCTAAGTGCACATGGAGAACTTTCTAAGTCTACTTTCTCCGTTGACTCTGTTACCAGCCCTTTTTGATGGATCCTCAACAGTTGTCCCATATCTTCAATGTTACTGTATCCAATGCTCTGCCTTCCTTCTTGTCTCAACTGACAGTACTTGCTGTTTTCTTGGTTTTCCTCCAGGGATCCAGGACTCTTCCATGATTCCTCATGAGTTGTTAGGCCTTTAGTTTCATAAAACCAACATTCATATTCTCACATCAACATATAGCTTTCTTTTCAATGAGTTTTCCTCCCAAATGTGTTTTATGATCTATACTTTAAAAAGCGCATCCCTCCTGATTGGTCTCTGCTATCTAGTAACAGCAAATATGACTTACCTGGTCTCAGTTTCTTATCTAGTCTACGTTCAAGTGTGAGAAGTGTGCTGCTTGTCATCAGTTTTGTAGCACAAGGCAAAGTGCTTATAATCTAATCTTTTCAAAATGTATTTGTTGTTTGGTCCCTTTTCATCTTTGTGGGGAAACTTTTTCTTGACTTCCTAGACTCCTCTACAGAATCTCTTCTCTGGGTTCTGTCTTCACTCAGCATTTATTCAAGAAAAATGAACATAATACAGAGTATTGTAGTGAATGCTTATGAGGGACAAAAGAGACCAGGGGAGAGCATGAGAGCTCAGCAGAAGCCCTCAGACTATGACCCAGCCTGTCACTTCTGAAAGGAGAAAACAACAAAGAAAAGAAAGCATTGCCTACAAAAGCTTCAGAAACCATGTTTTTTCCAGCAAACCTCCGCTGTACAAGAAGAGCATCCCTGAGTACAGAATACGCATTTGAGAAGTTCAGTGCCAGGTGGGCCTGGCCCACTTGATGCCACATGGTGCTTATCACCTCAGGAGTGTAACTAGAATGAACATTGTTGCAGCAGATCATACAGAGCAGTAGCTGGATGCTGCCAACTAATCACACTGGTACCAGCTGGATTTGCCCAGGGAAAACTCAGAATATGTCTCTATTTTGCACAGTAGTCTTCTATCTTTGTTGAACTTACATTCTCAGCATCTACAAAATGACTGTCATGGCCTCTTTTTCAAACATGCAATTCTTCCTGAACTATGCTGTTAAGGGAAGACAATAGAAGTTTCTCTAAGGCCATTCTCCTCCTCAAATTTATGAAGATTCCATAAATTACTGCAAACATCTATGCACTTGACATTCTCTATATTGGTAGAGTCAGATTTCTTTTTGCATCAGCAAGGTCAAAAGCTCTTTAGAAAGTGAGATTCAGTATAAATGGTTCAACAATTCAGAAATTCTTATAATTGAATTTAGTGCTATTTTTTGAATGTATACTATGTGGATGGTACTGTTCTGCGTATTTTATAATATGACCTCTTTTCAGCTGTAGGATAACCACTAAAGTTAATTTTACCATTTTAATAATTGTCATAAGACCTAACCAAAGCAACAGAAAAATTAAATGATTTCCCAAGGTCATGTAGCTTAAAAGTAATGGCACGTATGTTCAAATTCAGGCCATTCAGCAGAGATCGCACAGCTGTGCCTTTCCTAGACAGTATCAAGAACAAAACTGTCAACTGAAAATGTTGATATAATACTTTTTTATTAAGCATATGCTTTATGAGGCATTTTTTCTCTGTCTTTCAGGTCCTTGCATTCCCAACCCATGCCACAACGGAGGAACCTGTGAGATAAGTGAAGCATATCGCGGAGACACATTCATAGGCTATGTTTGTAAATGTCCCCGGGGATTTAATGGGATCCACTGTCAGCACAGTAAGTTATTTATATTCATTGTGCTTTTATTTTTATTGATCTATTGTGTACAAGTCATTACCTTCTTGTTTGTGGTCTACTCATAGAATTGCAGATCAGCTCAGAGTCTGGGCATTTTGGCTCAGTCTGCCTATCTCCACACAGGGCATGTCACCTCACAGGATGAAGGCTGTGTTAGTCTCCATACTGACGTGACTAGTAAAATGCTTACAAGTCCTTTTCATTGTTATTCAGTTCAGTTTACCTTATGTTACCTTTCGTGTTAAATATTTGTTTCTCTCTTTCATACTTTTCCATAAACCTACATACTCGAAGCATTCCAGCAATTATTCTGATGATCAGGTTCACAGACAATGCAAGGGGAAGAAAGGAAAGGAATAGAAAAGAATGCTCTAGACTCTAACCAACATATAGCCTTCTTTCCTCTGTCTTACATATTGATGTCTCTGTGTGAAAATCTTTGAAAATTCAAAAACACACAAAAATGCCCAATGAGTGACATGCATCCCAGAGTGCAGAAAGCCAACAGGATACTATGAGCTGAAAGATGTTGTAACAGAGGTAGCCATGTGCAGGCTGGATATATTAATCAGGACGACAAGGTTAGGGATGGGGAGACAGCTTGATTTGGAAGAGTGGAGAGAGAATATTGCTGATGAATACCAAAGTGACACTTAGGACAATGGTTTGGGAAACTAGAAAACAAATCTTGAGGTATCAGCCTGGGTTGGATTCCCAGCATCCCAGAGTACCAGCTAGACTTACCATGTCTTTACTCTTATACTCAGGAAGGATCTTGTGATTTTCTAAAGTCTTTTCACAGTGGAGAGTTTGTAAAACTTCTGGAGAAACTTGCTAAGTACATGAACACTCATGTTGGTTACATCTGGCACCTAACTTCCTTGAGTGATCTCTAAGTCTCAGGCCATCAGCAAGCAAATTAGAGGCTAGTCATTTTTCTTAGACCAGATTCTGAAGTGTCAAGGTTGACTCTCCTTGAAGGCAGGATCATTCTACACATGGGAAAATCTTAAAACAGACCTAGAGAGACTAAGATGGGAAGTCAGTGTCTTAGGTATCTTTTTATTCACTTAATCTCATGATAAAAGTATGATGAACACTTGCAGGCAGAGCGTAAATATGTGCTATCAGACGCAAGCGTTGGGGGGACAGTTGTCTTACCTCTGTAACTCAAGCATGAGCTTTTCTTATGCAGCGCACACAAAAGATATCTCTGAAAGAAGAATCAGATTTTTATCATGGGCTGGTTTTCTAAAGGCAGATGTAGGGATAGTTCAAAAGTCCTAGTGTCCTTTTATTAAAATAGTTTAATATGCATATTAGTATTGAAAATAATCTCTCATGCAATGTTTCATCTTGGTTTCTCTTGCCCATCCCCCCCTTATCATCCTTCGTTCACAACCCACCCATCATCATGATCTTTCTTCTGTGTCTTTCTATAAAACAAACAGTCAAACAACAGAAACCAGACAGACAAATATTTAAAAATAATAAAAAGCACAAGAAACACAAATACATACACACTTGGAATCAGAGTGTAATTACCTCTTCACATTGTTCAGTTGTGAGTCAGCTGTAAGAGGATGCTTCTCTAGTGATGGAATGATGCTGAATGAGACATTGATCTTCTGTTATAGCAGAATGTCATTAGGAGGTAGTTTATTGCTATGTTTTTTTAATAGAACAATATTTGCTCCCATATCCCTGTTCCGTGAGCTTTTCAAGGTAAGATTCATGGCCACCCAAGTAGTCAAGGTGCAGTGTCTGAAAATTTGGAAACACTCAATCAAAAAGTGATATTTCACCAAACCCCTCCACTCCAGGCTCAAAGGTCTCTCCTCAGGGCTTTGCAGAATAGGTGATAAACATTGCAGGAGCCGGAGGGGGATGGATGACTCCAAGGAAGCAGTGTCTTCCAGATACAGCAAGACAGTTGAACTCACAGGGGCTATGACAGCATGCTCAAGGCCCACACCATTTCAACCTAGATGGGATCTCATAGTTAGAGTTACTCTTGCTATGATGGAACACCATGATGAAAAGCAAGTTGGAGTGGAAAAAGTTTATTTGGTTTACACTTCCACATTGTACGTAATTGCTGAAGGGAACTCAGACAGGACCTCAAACAGGGCATGAATCTGATACATGAGCTGATACAGAGGCCATATGGAGGTGCTACATACCAGCTTGCTTAAGGTAGCTTGTTCAACCTGTTTTCTTATAGAACCTAGGACCACAAGCAGAGAGGGCATCACCCACCACAGACCTGGACCTCCCCCCATCAATCACTAATTAAGAAAATATGCTACAGCCAGATCGTATGTAGGTATTTCCTCAATTGAGGTTCCCTCCTTTCAGATGATTCTAGTTTCTGTCAAATGAACTTGACATAAAACTAGCCAGTGAAGGGTCACAGCACTGAAATGGAGTACAGGCAACGACCTCTAACCAAGAATCTAGTTGTATATGATACCTGCCGACAAAGAATAATTTTGTTTTCAATAACGGTGTCTTGTTTGATATGTTAATCACTCTGAAATGTAGGACCCATGTCTTGAGTATGTGGCCAACAGAAAATGAACTCGGTTATCTTTTTGTAGACTGTTCTTGCCATATTTCTTTGTTTGGGCATTATTTTGTCTATCTGTTTGGGGCTTGGATATTTCCTATGTGTTATGATTTTCTCATATTTTTGATGAGCTTTGTTTGTGTATGTTTATTGTGATTTTCTTTTCTTTTTTCTTTTTGCTTGTTTATCTTTGTCTGTTTGTTTGCTAAAGAGAGATAGAAATGAAAAATATGGAGTTGAGTAGATGGGAAGTCTTAAAGAATCTGTGAGGAATTGGTTGAGGAGAAACTCTGATCAGAAAATACTGTGTGAAATAAATTTTTATATAAAAAGCAAAAAAAAAATGTATAATTAACTCATTTTTACCTGTTCCTCCCTCCAGATCTTCCCATGTGACTCTCTTTGGTTTCTCTCAAATGATCTAGCTCATTAATTGTTGTTACATACAAAAGAGTTACTATGACATGTCCCGGAGATCAGACATAGTACCCTAATATCACAAATATCTCCTATTATTTAACATTTTCACCCTGTTTATGGTTGAAGGGGAGTGATGTTGGGGTTTGCCCTTGAGAAAGATGTTAGAAAACCCAAATCATGTTTGAATCAATAAGTTCTATACAATAAATAATATTTTATCACATCTCAAGAATTTATTTTCCTAATGCTATACAAGTTAATATAATGTCTCTCCATTATATCCAGGGATCTACAAGCCACATAAATGGCATTAAATCATCATTTGTTTTTTTTTTAAGTTAATGATTCTTGAAAGTTGTTAGTGGGCCATTTTCTTCTGCCTCTGGCTCCCATATGTGCTTGGCTGAGCTCCTTCATGTAGATCTTTAGAGGTGGGAAGTATAAGGCTGGTCATTCTCTCATTCTCCACAGCAGAGCACGCAAGTCTTTCCCCACATGGTCTCATCATAGGAAGCCGGACGTGCACCATTTATTGTTGGATTTCAAGGTTTACTCAGTGATACTCCCCTTTCCTGTCACTTATACTCTCAAAACCTTAAATGCTTCTCAAGAATTGCAGTGGAAAGCTCAAAGCTGCGAAATTTAATTTGGAACTGGTATTTTCATATCCAAATTACCCTGTCTGTCTCCTGTGACATGCATCATTATTAGAAGCAAGACAAAAATCAGTGAAAGAGGATTGAATTTGGATTCACAAATTGGGATTTGAGACATGACCTTTACAGTTATTGGATAAGTGACCTTGAGCCAGTCATTTGAACTTTCCCCAACTGAAAACCTTTAAATTAGGGAATTGAACTAGAAATAGGTGACCTTGGGTTCACATAAGCCAGGGAAGTATTATGACTAAATAGAAGCATGCTCCCAGCACAAAGGTTATCAAACCTTCCTCTTTCAGGTGGAATTGGAAAGGATTATACATAGAAAAAAGCCGATTTGAGGTGCTAAAGCCCTTCAATGTTCGTCAGGTAGGAGAAACAGGAAGAGGGCTGGTTAATCTCTAACTAGGACAGATAGGGGTTTAAGCTGGTTTTTCATTCTCATAACAGCTTTATAGCCCAGGTTGTTCCTAACTCACTGCTACTCAAGTTGTGTTGAGATGGCAGCACCACCCAGAAGCATTTTAAAATGGTAGATTATGCACAAGTCAACTGAGTCAGAATTTGGTTTTGATAAGGATACCCAATTGATCAACACACCATACAAAAAAAAAAAAAAAAGGAAAAATCTTCCATGAGACTTGAAAAATCTAAATGGAGCTACTTTTTTTAAAAAAAGAAGAGATGCCTACTTTTTGTTATATAGCAATAGATGTTATGCAATGCATTTCTTAAGGTGTTTGAAAGTCAAAATATTTTGATAGTCAGTGACCGTACTATGATCACAGTGATATTTTTAATTCATATGTAACATATTTTTATTTGTACAATTAAATGTATTCTTTTTCTTTCTTATTGAAAATAGATTGATTTTCTTCATATAATATATTCTTATTTCCCCTTCTCCAGCTGCTCCCAATTCCTCTCTATTTACTCACCCCTCCCAATCACTCCTTACTTTCTATCCCATTAGAATACAAACAGGCATAATAAGATTTTATTACAAAAATTAGTAATTAAATTCTGTATGATACAATGTGAACTAAATATGCATGTGAATATATATACACAAGCAAAACTCTTTAATTTTTATGATACATTATTGATTAATGTATAACTTAAGAGATGTAGGTTAGAAGGAATTTGATCAATGATATAAATTGCAAAAATCTTCTCCAGTGCCAGCACCAATATTACTGTGGTGTGTTTTAGATTTTTAGAACTATGTAAACTTTATTCTTAGGGTTGTTTTAGTTTACAGAATAAATGAATTGGAAATGTTGAAAGATCCATTTATGTTTTCTACCAGATGTTTGGGTCCTAATTTTAATATTTTTGCTTGCATAATAAGTACATTGGTAGTGACTGATAGAATAGTTTGTGCTCTTTTGTAAGATCTCACTATGTAGCTGTTGGTTAACCTAGACTTCATTATAAAGACCAGACTGGGCTCAAACTAACAATGATCCTTCTGCCTCTGCATCCTGAATGTTGCAATTAAAGCTGTGTCCCATGATTCTAAAGGATTATTAAGTAAAGCCCATATTCTATGCATACGTCTGCCTTTACAGAGTTATACAAGACAGTTTGGCTAAACATCCCCTGTCTTCTATTCATATATCTTTTCTTGTTCGTTTCTTAACCTTTACCAGTTGCTGATACTGTTTTTGAGTCTGTGATTGTATCTATTCCATATGTGAAGTTGTTAGAATTTTAGAGTGTTTTGTCTTTCAAATTGATAATTATCATTTAAAATATGTATTTAGGGTTTCTCCTTAATACAGTCTATATTTTTGTAGCTCTTTGTTTACTATTAAAATACTCTTTTCTTTTTCTTTCTTTCCTTTTTTTATTACAGTTTACTAGTTTTGTTTGCATATTTATCTACTGAAAAAAATCTCTTGCTTGTTCGGCTGCTTTTAGTTTGGGGAAAAATAAAGAAAACTGCTATGCAAGTTCATGTGCAAGGTTTTTGTGGGCATACGTTTTCAGCTCATTTAAATAAGCCAGAGGAAGCAGCTGTTGGTCTTGAGGCCAAAAGTTCATTCAATTTGCTTAAAAAAATTCAAACTTTCTTATTATGTAGCAGACTCACCAGCAATGAGTCAGAAGCTATTTTATATACTTTAATCCATATTTGTTGTCAGACATTGCATGAATTTTTAATTATATTGAAAATATGATGGAATCATAACTATGTAAGAATTTTATAATACTGTTAAGTAATATATTTGGTGTGGAATTGGCAAATATATTTGCTTTTCAAAGGACAAAGAATTATGTGACATGCATACACCAAACATTCAGATATAAGTGTAAATTAAAGCATATAAATTTTAGGACGAAATGGGTGTCTAATTTAGGTGTCAAGACAGGAGGCTTTTGAAAAACATTTGTAAGCAAGGAGTTTGCTACAAGATGCTGGATTCAGAGTGTGCTAGAAGTACTCACATTTTGTTTGTTGCCTAGTAACAAATTTAATGCGTTCAAGAAGGACTATTTCTTTATTACCAGAACTCTGCCTATCTTCCCACTGAAGCATTCCCTGCATTCCCCCTACTTGCACACACAGTTACACAGCTTTAGGATTCTTCTCCGTCAAAAATGAAAAGCTGGCCTTGTCACAAGCCAAACTCAGGAGGTACAAAGCCTGGCTTATTGGAGACGTGGTCCGTGTTATTAGGTTAGCTCAAGATATAAAGCTTAGTAACCCCTCATCCCGCTGAGAAAGCTAGTCAGAAAAAAATGTAGACTTTAAATTTCCTCTTTATATATTCTGCTACCTACTGCAAGTTTGATTTCAATTTTGTGTTATCAATATATGGATTAACACATTTAGCCGCTGGTAACTGGACTTGCGCATTTCATTTCCATAAACTTAAGACAATACTTTTATTAAATTTAGCCAATGATATTTGTCATCTCAATAATTATTTGTGATTGAATTAATAATATATTTGAAATTATTTGCTTTTTTTGATAGTTTCAAAATATTAAACATATGAATGACTGGCATATTTCTACCATATAGAATCAGAATATTTGGCCAATATCTTGTATTTAATGCTGTATTTTTTATTATTCCTTTTACTTGTTAGTATTGTTTTAAAATTACATATTCTCTAGCCTGGCTAGCAATCAGTCAAGACACAGACACTTGTTATATTTTAAAATAGCCTTAGTTAAGCTGGGGTAGGACAGGTAGCAATCCTCTAAACTACCTCCTATAGTGGGGCAGGCCTGAGGTCCCTGTCTCAATCCCATGTCATCTGTTTTTAATAACTTTTATCAAGTTACCTCCCATCCATAATCCCAAATACTTGCTAATGGTCTTCATCTGGGCTGGATTCTCCATTCATGCCTGCCAAGTGCTTCTCCTCTAGCTAACCCATGGTGGCCTTCCTCTCTTCACTTTGGGTCTTTTTCCTTTCTTCTCATGGTGGTCTTTTGTGTTCAGGATTCCTCTCAGTCTAAGCCTCACCTATCTCTTTTGCCCTGTCCAGGTGGGATGGCTTTTTATTAAGCAAAAGGTGGTCAAAGACAGCAAGCAGTAATTAGCATCAAAATACATCAGACCATCCCCCCACATGTTAGAGATTATAGTATAATCAGATCACTTTTCCCATCCCATACACTCTTTCTTACTCATTCAAATCCATAACTCTATTTCTTCTCTCTCTCTCTCTCTCTCTCTCTCTCTCTCTCTCTCTCTCTCTCTCTCTCT
>OU015758.1:27187999-27218520 GCA_907169655.1 Acomys percivali | reverse complement strand
TAAATAAATAAATAAATAAATAAATAAATAAATAAATAAATAAATAAGGCTATGATTTTCAGCGAAGAAACAACCATAAAAATCAATCGACTAGATACATTATCATTTTGTCTTTCAAGCTAGCTGAGTTATAATTGTGCAGTGTAGTCCACTTTAAAGAAAATGTTTCAAAGAAAGAATGCAAATCAAGAGTAATATAATTACAGGCTAAAATACAATAATAGTTTTTTGGAAGGGGTATAATTTACATTGTAATGGGAAATCTGGACATCATGATTGTATTGAAAGAACATTTTACAGTTTTGCCTTTTGGAGTGTAACTTGATTCATTTTTGCTCTCATTTTTCCTTATTGATTTGGCAGTCATATTATAGCCTATATATTCATAGAAATTTAGGCAATATATATTTTGAAGATGAATTATCCTTTGCCATTCAGTAAATGTAAACAATTTTACATAGCACAAGTTAAAACAGAGCTAAACCAAAACATGTTCACCCTTGATTATCTGAGAAAGACTATTTTAAGTGGTTTATAGAGGAATTTCTTGGCATTTTTTTTTTGTAGCAAGATAAATACAGCTTATCCTCAATTTAAAAGTAAGCTCTAATTGTTGTCTACTCTCTTTCAATAGCATGTGTGAGAGGTAGAGAGAGGGAGAAATGGGGAGAATCAGTCAGTTATTAAACAAACATATGTAGAGCAAAATACAGTCTCTAAGTGCTATTGCTCTTATTTATCCTTTAGAAGAATTGTCTGAGCCTGGTCTCGGTATGTTCTGTGATTTCTTTAAAGAACTATCCAGATTCCATTTACCCCTCTTGTCTTCTCTACCAAAGCACCATTTCCAGTCTGGCATGATCCTATGAGTTTCACTGTGCATTTTCCCTTTATGTATCTCCAGTATAGGCCACCTAAATAACTATCTTAAATTAGCCATTACATTAGGTCATGGATGTGTTCAAAAATGTCTGTGGTTACTTGCCATGTGTGAGGTTGAATCAAAACTCCTAGCTGAGAACCAAGGAACTGGAGCTGCTCATCGCCTTACCCACCGTTCTCTGCTTCATCTTCTACTGATTTTTCTCTTGTCCCCCCTTTTGCCTTCACACATGACACAATTTCTTTCAGTCTGGGACTTTTGCATCTCTGATATTTACCTGCCTTCCTCTTTGCTAGATAACTACCACGCTTGTTCTTTATCTTGGTATTAGATTTGACAAAAGAGTTACATTTCAAAGTGGCAGTCAGTGCAGCCCATAAAATGATATTCTGGAACACCTTTGTGTACCACATTTTTACACAATGTTCAATAATAACTCATAGTAGTAGTATTAGCTTTAGCATTTTCATTACTGACAACATCTTGTAGTTTGTGTTTTTACCCTTTTCTTATATCTAGAAAATATATTTTCTAGAATAAAGTTTCCTTATGTTTTGCTCTCTTTCTTGACTGAAAGAACTAGTTTACAGTAACTACTTGATAAATATTTATTAATGAATAAATGAATTATTGCTGTTCAGTAAATCCACGTATGTATCATAAAGTAGCAGTGTGTCTTCTATGATGTTGATCTCTGATGTAAACCAAAAGGAAATGTTTAAGTGAGTACATGCCTCTCGGAATTTATGGAATTAATGTGGAATGAAAGACCACTTCATCTGCCAATGAGTCATATGGCCCAATGAATTGTGGAACATTGTTTACTCTGTTCTTTCTTTCCAACCTTATCAATATTCATTATCTTTTTGATGGTTTTGTGGAGTGCTTCAGTTTTTAAATGATAAATTTATAGATAATTGCTAGATAATATTGAATATTTTGTTTAGTATTGTTCAACTAAACTACCCATAAGACACAAGTTTGGAGAAACACACACACACACACAAATCACAAGTGGATAATTTAGTCATCCTCCAGAGGAAAGTGGACAGGCAATTGATGTGGGAAGCAAAGGTCGAGCACACCTGAAAGTTATTGCAAAGCTCCCTTGCATCTTCAAGTGTGTATGCTGTAATACAAATGCACACCCAGAGAGAGCCACCCATGCATAGAACTACAGCCTCCCCTCATCATCTACAGTTGTCCTAGAAATAGTGCATACAGTATGATTGCCTTGCATGTGGTCACTTGCTTCTTCTGAAATATTAAAATTCAGTGAACAGAGGTCTCCATCAAGATTACCTAGAGATTTGACATTTTTGCTACCAGTCTGTGAGATGATTTATGCTTGAGAGTTAGCAAACTGTTTCTTCTGGAGTCACTCTCCTTTGTATGTTCTCAGCATAGCCTCAGCCACGTTTGTCGGGTCATGTACTACATCCTTACAGAGCAAACTGAAGAATTTCATAAGCTTCAGTTTTATAGCCAACAGTCGGCACTCTTCAAAAGCAGTGATGTTAGGCCACAATTGGTGGTGTTGAAGGTATTTGCAGGACCAAGACTAATCACACTCCTTGGTATCTTTTTATCCTCTTATACACCAAAATTTTCACCAAAGTTTTCCACATGGCATTCCTCTTCCACATTTGGTGATTTCCCATCTGCTGCCCTTGCTGATTCAGTTTCTGTGCCCAGAAATCACATTTCCTATTGCTCATCTCTAATACTAGGTCTAAAGCCTCTGTCTTACTAAAGAAAGTCCCTCTTAGAAGGTGAATTCTAATATTTCTATGTTTGTTCTACCCACGTATATATGTGTTCTATACTACTCATCACCTCACATATATGAAATGTATAAGCTTGACTTAGATGTAGACAGGCTGGCCTCAAACTCACAGCGATCCACCTGCCTCTGCCTACTGACTGCTGGTATTAAAGGCATGTGCCACCATGCCCGGCAGGTGATATTTTTCAATATGGATTTCATTTTCTATATCTCATTGCAATCATATGTAAACTAAGTCTTGATATGATATTTTATTCTTGTAAATGATAAAACAGTGTCTGTGGTAATATATTATTACTAACTTTATCATAAAATTTCTTCATTAATTGATTCAGGATAGAAGATATTGATACTTGGTTTTGCTGAGTAATTTCTGATTCCTGTGATATTGATTCCTGTGAATGTTAAGAGTTGGCATTCCTCAACTGCTAATGACTTTCCATTTAAGATATATAATATATAGTTGTATTTATGGTCTAATATGTAAAAAATAAACAAGCATAATACAATTTGGTTTCTTGAGGCAATTGAACTGCTTTTAAGTGATACTTGAAACTAAATGCTGTATTTTTTTTTTTACCTTGATGTATAGCTGTGCAGGAGTATAAATGACCCCTTTTATCTAAGAACAGTATTTTTCTTTCATCTTAAGAGCTACTGAATTGAAGAAAATATTTATAGCCAGCTATCTTTCTGCTATGGCTTTTGGCTTGACAGTTTCAAATTGTTTGGAGTATATTTAAAGTTAATCTCCTTGTTATTTTGTGGGTTTAAGGACTTTGGTTGATTTGGTTCTGTCATTTGAAAGTATACACTTTTATGATTGAAAGTCTTTGTCCAACTTTTAGTTTCCTATAAAAATACTCAAAGAATACCTATAAAAATCTCTGTCATAACTTGTACATAAGAATTAAAAATGCGCCAAGTCACAAATTAAATTTATTTATTTAGATACCAGATGTCTTTCAACATTTATGCTAATTTAAATTTCTATTCATTAAATTATATTGCAGAGGATCTCTATGGTACATGCCAGTAAGGTTCCTTCTCTTCAACCTCTTTCCGTTGTCTATTCTATTTGTCCTTCTGCAGGAGAATTAAGCATTCTCCCTAGAGGCCTCCTTATTATTTAGCTTCTTTATATCTGTGTATTGCAGTGTGGTTATCCTGTATTATGTGGCTAATACCTGCTTATAAGTGAGTTTCTACCATGCATGTCTTTCTGGGTCTGGATTATCTCATTCAGCATGATCTTTTCTTTCTATTTTTTAATTGTTGTTGTTTGTTTGTTTGTTTTTTGGGTTTTTTGTTTTTGTTTTTTGGCTTTTTTAAATTTTTAATTAGTTAGCATGATCTTTTCTAGTTCCATCCATTTCCCTGAAATTTTCGAGATTTCCTTAGTTTTAATAACTGAGTAGTATTCCATTGCATAGATGTGCCATAGTTTCTTTATCCATTCTTCTGTTGAGGGACATCTAGGCTATTATGGATAAAGCTGCTAATTAAGCAAATGTACTTGTTGTAGGGTGGAGACTCTACTCAGTGGGGGATCAAAGCAGATGTGAGGCTCAAAGCCAAACTTCAGAGTGGAGCACAGTGAGTTTTATGTTAGAGTTGGGGAATAGAAGCATCTGGAGGGGACAGAGCTCCACAAGGAGACCAATGGAGCCAACAAATCCAGGCTGGGGTGGGGGTGGGGGGTGTGCAGTATTGACTGATGTGCCAACCAAGGATTATGCAGGGTGAGGACCTAGACCATCTGCTCGGATGTAATAGATAGGTAGCACAGTATCCTTGTGCATCCCATAATATGAGGAGTAGAGGCCCATTTGTAGATCACTTCCCCCTGGCGGGGTGACCAGGCTACAAAGGAATAGTGTACAGGCACTACACTACAGATGAGAATTGATAGTCTGAGGTCAGATGATAGGGGAGGAAGGCTTCCCTTTCTGAGAAATAGGGGAGGAGTAAAGGGAGGAGTGAGGGATGGTGGGACAAGGAGGCAATGATGGAGGGAGCTACCATCAGAATGTCAATTGAAAAAACGGAAAAAAATTTAATTACATTGCAGTGATGCAAAAAGTAGATTCCTGGGAACTCTGGGGCTAAAATATTCACACATATCTGTTTACACAAAGACAATGTAGCTATCCTTAAAACATCACAAAAGTGTATGTTGTCTATGTTCATTTTTCTGTTTGTATGTCTGCTCTACGCATCCGGTGTTATGATTTTATGCGTTTTGTAATAAATTGGTTGGAGGTGCGTAAAATGACTATAGACATTTCAAAGACTAGATCAGCACTCCATGCATACGTTCAGAATGGAATAGATGCAAAAATATGGAATTACAGAATTGGATTTCATACCATGAGGGTTTAAAATTTAGGGTAAATTACAGAATTTATTCTCAAGGACATTTTTATGTGACAATTTTCCTTTGGATCTCAGAATATAAGGACAAAGATTATCATAGTATTTATATATAATTTTAAATTATCCACTTTTACTGAAGAACAGATAGTAGACTCACTCTTGCTTGCCATTAAGTAGTAAACTGCTACAGGGACCAGTGTATCTCATTGCTAGTGTTCGGTGTGCCATCTCTTATCCAGGCTTTCTATCCATAGTATCACTCAGGACTTGTCTCTGAGAAATGGATGACATGTTTAGAGACGTGCGAATGCAACTGAAGTTTTATGATTTGCAAGTGGAAATTGAATAAGTTATATCCCCAGTATTCACCTTAATTTCCTTCAGTGTCGATACTAATCATGAAAATTTCAGAGCAGTGTTCTCCTTCTGAGCTAAGAAGCAAATTGCTAAGACCCTGAAGGTTACGTACTTTTGTGAATTGGCAGATAAAAGTGAAGAAACGAGAATGCCAACATGTTACCTTACCCTGCTGAGTGTAATTGATAGATTCATAAGCCAGTCATATCTCAATTACTTTCACTGTCGGTTCGATATCTGGTTTTATAAGTGTGTTCCTTTTTTGTCTTTCCTCAGATGTATTTAAGCCGGTTGTGCCTAACATTCTTGTCTGTGTACTATTTTAATGTTTTAATTAAATGCATTATGCAGCTTTGTTAGCACAATACTGTCTTCCGTAATATATTCTAGCAACCATTGTCTAGAAAATTTTAGAACTTCTCATATTACTGGCATCAAAAATTCAATATTTGAGCTGAGACACTTTTATTTTAGTCATCTCTTCTGAATATGTATGCATTTTGTACATTATGCATTTTGCATTCTATATGCTCTTATTTTAATATTTATAATACAACTCTATAAGAACTAATTACAGTAGAAAACCAAGTTTGCCAACACAATTTAGAGAGATTAAAAATATTCAGATTTCCATATACATTTAAACTTGGGCTTCATCAAAAAGATGAGGCACATAGGTACAACAGCTGTATCAGGAACAGTGAGTTAGTTGTATTATGTGGGCAGAATAGAAAGGACCCAAGAAATGATTTTGGAAATATAGAAACATATAGTGGAAATATAGGAACAGGGTTTATATTTCAAAAAATAGTGCCACATGAAGTAGAATGAAAAGATATGCCAGTAAAAAGGTGTGGGTATACACATATACTTATATAGATGTATTTTAAATGTTTTGAAGTTCTTAAAACTTATTTTATCATGCCAGACTCTCATTTCATCCTGCATTTTTGCAGTACTTTGAGAAGAGCTGGCCACATTTTCTCCTAATCGTAATCTCATGGGGCTGAAGCAGGAAAATGAAAAGATCAGGGCCAGCTTACACTACACAGTGAGAACCTGATTCGTCTAATAAAAATTAAAAAAAACAATAGCAGTTTTGAATATTAATCAATAGATTGCTATTTCACATGTGAAATGTACATAGGTCTATTAAAGAATCAACCAGGTAAATTTTAATAAAATAAAATAATAAAATAAAAAAAAGCAGATTGCCTATTTCATGTCTTCAAATATATAAATGATGCTAGGTGGTTGATATATAAATGGTGGATTTGTCAATCACATAGATAGATGATAGATTTAAAACTGGCTTTATATATATATATAACCATTGATGTGATAGTGGAAATAAGTAAAATAAAGAGAGTAAATATCTAACAAGCAAAAATAGTGAGAAGTCAACAACCACAAGCACAACTCCAGAGTTTCTCATGCCCTCGTACTGCCTTTGTGGACACACATGCATAAGTATGCACACACCTTTACATATGTCTGCACACACAGATACACACACACACACACACACACACACACACACACACACAAATAAAGCTTTAAACAAAGGAAGAAATGAACAAATCAAAGTTAAGGAGAGGTTGCTACCTCCCTCGGTGAAGGCATGTGGAAAGTTTTCCTGTCGGTTGGCAAAGACAGCATGACCATCCCTGTCCTGAAAAACGTGGAATAAAAACAAGAGTGCTCTTCACCTAGTGGAAAGAATCCATGGTCTTTTATAACATCCCTCATAAAATCCGGAGTGCAAGTTGATGAGAAGCTTCCTGAGTTGTTCTGTGTCTCTGCTCCCTACCCAGAGGTGGTAGTCATGCATTCAAATGTGCAGAGAGAATCCTGTTCATGAAAACAAACCCAGAAGCAGACAAAAGAAACATGGCCATTTGACCATAAATGTTAATTTGCTTATCTGTGTAAGTAAGTTTCAATAGACCTTTGAGAGAAACTCCCCAAGAGGATCGTGTGAAATCACTCTAGCAAGAAGTAGATAAAATCATGGAACAGAGACATTGTTTAAACATATTAATGATGACCATAAAAAAGATATGAATTCATAAAATAATAATATGTAAATTTTAAAAATTGTTCATTATGAGCATATGAATAAAAAGAATGAGAGATGTCTTTTTAGTACAGTGAGAGCTCACAGTCAGAGAAACTCTCAAAATGCCAGTAGAAAAAGAAAGAAGTGAAATTTACTATACATTAATAGTTGTTTAAGAGATGCAGCATGGACTAACTGTAGTTCCTGGACAATTAGTGACTCTGCAGTCAAAGTAAATCAACAAATTACATTATGATGATGGAAAACAAGCTGTACTGGTGGTATAGCCCCAAGTCTCAGACCAACCCAAAGCCTGACAGTGTATGTGCATGCATGTGGGTGTTTATGTGTTTGTCTGTGTGCATGTGTGCACATATGCACATGTGTGTGGGTGTCTGTGTGTGTCAGTATGATGTGTACATGGGTGCACATATACACCTGTGTACGAGTGTCTGTGTATGTGTCAGTGTGATGTGTGCATGTGTGCACATATGCACATGTGTGCTGGTATCCGTATGTGCCAGTGTGTTTGCATACATGTGTGCATGCGTGTGCATGCGTGTACATGTGCATAGCACATGTGTGTGAGTGTGCATTTGTGTGTGTGTGTGTGTGTGTGTGTGTGTGTGTGTATGAATGATTTTGGGGTGGAGGGATATTCAAACTCCATATTCCAGTTAGAGAATTTGTAGTTTTGATTGCTGTAATCAGAAGTTCTGTGAGCTACATAAAAGAAAGAGAACATTCATTTTATACTCTCTTGGGTCCTTTCATTCCTCTCAAGAAATTTGCTAGTGACAACTTCATTGGGACTATATCTTCCATACTACATCTGTGGTATAAGATACGGTCTCTTTGGAAAACATGTTCACAGATTTATTCAGTAATCTTGTTTTACCATTTATCTTTATATTCTATAATTTAGTCAGGTTGAAACCTGAAATTTGGTGTCATTTGATCCAAGTTGTTAACTTAAAAGAAACAGAGATTATACTAACCTCAACATCTAGGTGTTTATAATTTATATTAAAATTACAATTTTTCACTGGATCTTTCACTTTGGGGGTATGCATTAGACTTTCTTATACCAGGAAAAAAATTTAAATATAATCACAGTTGTTGAGAAGAGAGCTCAAATTTGTTATTTTCTTTCTCGTTGAATGAAAAATTCTTGGATATGTTCTATGAAAAATTCACAGGTGATTTAAGAAAGAAGATATGAATATCAAAGGAGAATATCATAAGCCCAGGAGAGAGAAGAAATGACTTCCCTGGATGTACCTTGCAGCATCCCAGAAATCAGTCACCTCACATCAGAGCAGCAAATCAGAGGACTGTTGGCATATGTGTTTAAGTAACGTGGGAACACACTTCAATAAGAATTCATAGAGATTGTGATCACATGATAAATAAGCTCACCCTCTCCACAGCAGGAAAGAAAACTAAGTAGATACTCCAGGGAGAAACAAGCAAATACCTGTGAAGAAGTATGCAAATGAATCAGCGCTTTAAGCAATTGCTGGATTCTATCAGAAAATGCATTCGTTGACAGTGTTAGAATAGCTTCTGTGGTTTTCTGCATTGTAGGTGACACATAATTCATCTACTTCAGAACTATGGTGAACAATATTCAAGTAATTTCATTTTTGTAAATATTCTCATTTTTTATTTTTAAAAATCAATCACAAACAAGATATTGAAACACTAACTTGCGTGAGTGGCAGCATTTCTCCACTTGTTAACCCTCCGTATTTATTTTTTCTGCCCTATGAATTTGAAAGAAGAAAGTGGAAGAAGAATAGAGATGCTCATGTTTTGACTTTGAGCCTGGAGATACATTTTAATTTGAGCATTGCATGAGAAGCTAAGTAGGTGTAGTCTGAGGCCTAAGAGGCCTCACATATCTCATTTGTTCTGGTAGTTTCTACTGTTGCACCAGCATAGGTGTGAGCAGTAGATGCTGCTCCTCAGCTTGGTTTAATTGATCACGCAGGGAGCACACCTGAACCCATGCCTCATCCAGGAGCAGAATCTGGTTGATTTCTTGATCAAAGCAGAATTCAGTGTAGCCCAACACAGATCTCTGGCCATGATGCACAATGATATTTAAATGGAAATCCTGTTGTCTGGTGTGATCATCTCTTCTGGAGGTGTTCACCAAAGTTCTTCCATAACCCTAAAACGGTATAGGCTATCACTACTGCTTGTGGCTTCACCCCAGAATTAATGGTTAAAAAAAAAACAATTGCTGAAGACACAATACACTTGAATCATATAGCATAAGAAATACAAAGTGTTACTGATCTGGTAGCTTCATATCCATTGGGTACTTTTTCTACTGTGGGAAGGTACCATCTAGTGGGAAAAATTAACTGTGTGTCTTACACCCTTAAGAGCCCTGGTGGTTACAATAACGACTGAGCTGGAAGGATATGCCCACAAGTACAACAATGGAACGAGTGTCAAGGAGTAAACAACCACTTTCTCATTAGATCTAAGCTAACTTTAGAAAGATGGAACCCACACTTATCAGGGTTAAGTTCCTATTGTAAGACTGGCCATATGCCTTAGGGGAATATGTTCTACTATTATTGTGATTAATTGGCATAGTGCTAGGTCAATCTGTATGACTTATACTTTAACCTTCATCAGAGAAGCACATTTGGCAGTGGGTTTTAATTAACACAAAGACCTATGAATGGAGAAGATGCAGAAAATAAGAGACTCGATGTTAAACCTTAAATGCAGTGTCTACATCACATTCATCTGAAGACTTGGGGATCATTATGGAAGAAGGTGCAGATAGACTTTGAGGACCAGGGAGAATGGACACAACCGGACACAAATAAACTTGAAGTGATTGTGACAGCATGTGCACTATCTGCACATGCACAAACAAGAAAAAATTCCAGGATGAAAAGGGTAGTTAGGCATAAGCTCCCCGCTTCTAGTTGAAGAGAAACTGATATTTGTCAGCTGCAGGGAGAAAAAGTCAATTAACTTTTAGGGTGTGGCCAATGGTGGGTCAACCATGTTCCAGTGGATGTTCCCATACCCAAAGGTATATGAGCAGCAAAAGTTCAACATGACACACACACACACACACACACACACACACACACACACACGTGTGTGTGTGTGTGTGTGTGAGAGAGAGAGAGAGAGAGAGAGAGAGAGAGAGAGAGAGAGAGAGAGAGAGAGAGAGAGAGAAGACTTCTGGGTTTGTAGGTAATAGGTAGTATATCTGGAAGAAATTTTTGGGTGGGTAGTATAAATATGATCAAAACACATTGAATGAAATTCTCATAAATTAAAATATTTTAGGTGTCTAATAATCAAAACAGGTATACTGCTGTATGTCTTGATTTTTGAAAGTGTTTTACACACACATTAACTGACTAAGACAAAAGTATAGAACAGAATATATTACATAGTTAAAAACCAAAACTATCAACAAGACTTTAGAGATAGGAGATTTGAAGTGTAATACAACAGGGTTAATGTCTAAAACTGATAAAGAAAAGGCAGGTTCCCATGTATTTAAGGTTCCAAAGTAATCACTGATGGAAATAGTATATACCAAAACTCAAGAGTGTCGCTGGAGAAGTGGCTGCCTGGTTAAGAGCTCTTGCTAATTTTCTAAAAGACCTGAGCTCTGTTCCTAGGATCCAGTTTTTGGAATGGCTCCCATGGGCTACAGCACCCTCTTCTGGACACTGAAGGCACCTATATTCATATGGCAAACACACCACACATATACTACCCCACACACATACTTGAACAAACAAGAATAATAATGAACAGTAAAATAGAACATGTTTGGGGGAAAGTTTCTCACTTGCCTAATGATAGATCATTGAGCAAATAAAGTATAAATTTGAGCTAAACAATATGACAAATATATAATAAGCAACCTACAAACTTTCAAGTTTTCTCATATAACAGAGACTTAATATAGTTAATGATACAACTGGTATACTGCTCTTCAAATTTCATAAACATATTTTTATTTCAGCAGAGCATAGTAAGCAAAATCTCTTGTTTTTTTCCTACTTCTGCAAGTCAACCAAAATACTTTAAATATTTCATTCACTTGTGAAGGGACTTTAGTTTGGAAACATATTAACGTTGCTTCTAACTATAATCCTGTAGTTCATTTGAGTGAGACCCCATAATCCCTCTTTCATCCTCTGAAGCTCAGCAGACAGAGACTTAATGAGTGTGTAGAAGATGCTGCATAAACTCAGATCATTAAACTCAGGACCAGATTAAACAAGCACATTAAGTGGATAGTGGGGCTACACATATACTACTATTTACTGATATTTAATGTAATGTCCAAGTCATTAGATTTTATTATAGAAAACAAAAATGTTCATCAGTTGTACACAAGAATATTACAGAAACACAGTTTCTAGTTGGAGCCATTCCTGTCTGACAGAAGGAGGTCCATTTGTCAAAGCACTTGTTATGGAAATAGCTAATTATTTTAATCAGGTTCAATGGATAGGATGCAAATGGATGTCCCTGAGGCTTACTTTTCCAATGTGAAATTACATGGTAAGTAATTACTGGATATGAGATTTCCATCTTAATATATATTAAAAGAAATAATGAATGTCCTAATACACACATGCATTTTGGAAGGGCTGTAGACCTAAAGAAAAGTATTTCATATGAAAATTATAATGTCTTGAATAGATTATAAAAATACAGATTGCTTGATCATAAATATACATAATAAAATTTTCTCAGAAATCTACTCATAATAAGAACTATTGGCCAAGGCATTAAGTAATTCCACTTAAACTCTAATGTGTTTCAGATGTCTGAGAGTCAACATATCAGAAAGGGATTCAATATGAAAGCAGGAATCACTGGCTTCCATCTTCATTTAAGGCTTCCTGCAATGCCCCTCTTGAGTGAGGGAAGCTACCCACCGAACAGCACATGAGCTGCCTCAAAACTGAGATGTTTTCTCACTTTCATGAATACAGCTCCTTCTATTATTGTGTTTGGTTAAACTACTCAGGCTCCCTAGTAAGGTCTGCCTCATTTCTTTTGGGTCACACAGTTCTTGTGTTGAGTCTGAATGGATTGGGAAGGAAAGATGCCTCTCTGTTGTGAATTTGAGAAGGTTTACATTTCCTCACTAACTTTATGGGTCAGTTGGTGATATAGCACACGTGGGTGTGAATTTGTGTAACTTTCTGCTCACAGCCAGTAAATGTGTGGCATGTTCACTATTTCTGCAGCATTGCTGAGGAGTGTTTGAAACAGCATAAGATATTTTTAATATCTTACAGTTTGCTCCATTGGGACTGGCACCTGTGAAACCAGTACCTTTGTGGGTATATGGAACATTCATTCCATCTTGTTCTATTGAACTCACTCATTCCCTTCTTATGCCTGAAACTTCATCTCAACCCCTGTACTTTCAGCCAATACAGACTAATTCATTTCCTAAATATCTAAAAACAGAGTCACATAACAGGTACTTTTTGCTTGGTTTCTTTATTGAGAATATTGGAGAATTCTCCATTTTCTTGTTTATATCAAGACTTCATTTTACTGGTGAATAAATGGTATGAATCCACAACAGTTTAAAAATATACATGAAAATAATCAGCACCAAATTCTGGATTATTTTAAATGAAGATGCTATGAAAACAAAACAACACTTGCTTATGTTTATGTTCATTGGGCAAAGATGTAAGGATGAAATGGCTGCATGATAGCAGAAACATAATGTTTACATGAGGACCTTGTCAAATTGTTCTTCAGAGTGATTGTATTACTTTACATGTAAAGACCTGTGTATATTTGATTCTTCTCCATTCTCAAAGACTCACTAAAGCCAGTGTCTTAATTTTTAGCTATTGCAACACATGTTCAGTGGCATCTTAATTTAGTTTTCCTTTTGTAATTATTATTAAACAGATGTTGAATACCTTTTCATACATTTTCTACCATTAAAAAATTAATCTTTTCACGAATATTTTGATCACTTTAGAGAGTTACTTATTTCTTATTAATACGTTGTGATAATTCTTTACATGATGCAAATATAAAAGCTATCTTTGCAAATGTATCTGCCAGTTTGGAGCTTGGATTTTAATTCACTTAAATTTGAAGTTGAGTGGTAGACATTTACATTTTCATTAATGTAGAGCTTATCATCAATGTTTTCTAATTAAGAGTTTTGGTGTTGTTAGAAGAAAAGGTGGAGAAAAGCCTATATCTCATTGGCCCAAGAGACAATTTCCTGAACAGAACACTAATAGCCAGGCTCTAAGGTTAACAATTAATAAATGGGACCTCATGAAACTGAAAAGCTTCTGTAAGGCAAAGGAAACGGTCAACAGTTTAATATCCCATAGACTGGGAAAAGATCTTCACCAACCTTACTTCTGACAAAGGTCTAATACCCAAAATATATAAAGAACTCAAAAAATGAAACACCACCAAACCAAATAACTCAATTGAGAAATGGGGTTCAGAATTAACAGAGAATTCTCAACAGAGGAATATGAACTGGGGAGGAACATTTAAAGAAATGTTCAAGGTGCTTAGCCATCAGAGAAATGCAAATCAAAATGACTCTGAGATTTCATCTTATACCCATCAGCATGGCTAAGATCAAAAACTCAAGTTACAGCACATGCTGGCAATGATGTGGAGAAAGGGGAACACTCCATTGCTGGTGGGGGTGCAAACTTGTACAGCCACTTTGGAAATCAAAATGGGACTTTCTCAGAAAACTGGGAATAGGGCTACCTCAAGACCCAGCTATTCCAGTCCTTGGAATATATCAGGAAGATTCTCCACCACACAACAAGGACATGTGGTCAAACATGTTCATAGCAACCTTATTTGTAATAGCCAGAATCTGGAAGCAACCTAAATGTCTCTCAGTCGAAGAATGGATAAAGAAACTGTGGTACATTTACACTATGGAATACTACTCAGCAATTAAACACAAGGAAATCTTGCAATTTGCAGGCAAATGGAGGGAACTAGAGACAGTCATCCTGAGTGAGGTAACTCAACCCAGACAAATACACATGGCATATTCTCACTCATAGGCAGATGTTAGACACTCAATTCAGGTTAACCACATTACAATACAGAGACTAATGAGCCAATCAAGGTCCATGTGGGACATGGGCCTAGACCTCCTGCTCAGATGTAGTAGATAGGTAGCACAGTCTCCTCCATGTGGGTCCCACAATATGTGGAGTAGGGACTACCTCTGATATGGATTCAGCCATCCTAATAGTGCTCACTTCTACCATGGCAGTGTAGCCTTGCCAGGCCATAGAGGAAGAGGTTACCCATAGTACAGAGGACACTGGATAAGCTGAGGTCAAACGTTATGGAGGAGGGTTCCCCTTGATAATAACTGGGGGAGGGAGGGGGAGAGGAGGTGAGGGAGGGAATGGGATATGGAGAGGATAAGGGAGGGGTGGGATTGGGAGGTGATGAGGGAGGGGGCTTCAAAAGGGATGTAAAATATTCAAACTACAGAACAAGCAGGTAACTAATATTGCTAATCCCACTACATGGGAATAGCTCCAAGACTGGCTGAGATGCGAAGGTTTATGGATAAACAAGGCTTCATGTTGGTCACAGATTCTCTGACTTATTATTAGAGGTCATTCTTAGTATGCCAGGAAGGAAGATTTGCAGATGTCTTACTTTTGCTCATACAATGAGCAGAAAACCACCCTTAATTGCTGTGTGCATCCTGCACAACTCATACCACCACAATGTTAGGACTGCATAATGCTTGTGAGAAATTATGTTTTCATAACAAAACAACTGGACACCAGCACTGGATCAGACCTGACAGGATTCATTCGTCTCAGCAAACTTGATGCTGACATACTGCACTCTCCATGTTATGGCCCAGGTGCCTCAGTTGCTGTTAACCATCAGAAAAGGACATCTTCCAGGACAGTGTTGTAGAAAATTTCATATCCCAATTGGTCCAGCAGTTCAGATTGTCACCCAGAGGACCCCTATTAATCCTGGAATTTCACAACGTTTGAAAAATGGACCACAAATGTTATCCCTGGCTCACTTAACCATTTTTCACAATTTTTTGAAGGGCATGGAGGCGTTCAAAGGAATTATTTGCCTGAAATCAGCCTGAAGAAACCTTCAGAGAATGACGTCCCACTTCCTCTAAGGGGGGTTGGATAGGATTCTGTTTATCTCTTGGTTTATGGTTGCTTATTTCCATTGGGAGTTGATTATAAGTTTTATTGGTCTTTTACAGAGAGGAAACTAGGTTTGACTCAGGGACGTATCTCATCCTTTATCTTTCTTTTGTAGGTAAGGAGATAGGAGCTGAAAAGAATGGAAGGAGGATATGTAAATATAGATGGAGGATAGGACAAAAAGTAGATTATTGAATCTACTCCTCATCTCAATGGTATTGAATTTTGTATATTGATGCAAATAATGCTCATGTCAAAAACTAGCCTATTTTTATCACAAGAATATATATTCTAGATCTAATAGATATGATTCTATAGATATATGAGATTAAATAGTTAAATAAGGTCTTCAAAAATCTCAGAGACCTAGAGAATATAACATTTAAAGATGTTTTTATTATTCTAATGATTCTTTGACAACCAGACAAGTTAACTCCTTGCAACACCCAGTCTGCCTCAAAGAAGATTAGCATCAAAGAACCTCCTTATGGAGTTGGCTTCAAATGTGGCAAACTAGCCACTGGTCCAAATGTCCTTGTTTCTGCAACAGACATTCTTCTGCCTAAAAATATGCAAGTTAGGATGCAGGCAGAGTCAACGGCCAAACTCTGCCAAGACAGGGTAAGCAACCTCACTAGTTCCTGTCTCGCAAATATGTATGTCAGATATATTGGGCCAGAAGGTTGAAGATAATGCTCCCAAGTTATAGAGAGTGTTGGGTGACTGTACAGGCAGTAAACTGTCTCAGTCATTTTTTTTTTATTTTGGAAGCTGCTAATCTGCACACTGAGTCCACTCAGGTATTGATCTTTATCCTTTCTCAAGTCTCTGATGGGATTGAAGACCAGATGACTTAGTCTGTCAATTAACCTTAGTATGTTAGGGGTTAAGATGTTTTTACATCAAGATAGATGTTTTAAGTTAATAGAGATGAGACATGATAGATATTACTCACCATCAGACTCCAAGGCACAGAAACTATTGTCAACAAAATCAAAGAAGAAAATTTCCCCAATCTAAAGAAAGAGATACCTATAAACATACAAGAGGCCTACAGAACACCAAATAGAATTGACCAGAAAAGAAAAACTGCCCGTCACATAATAATCAAAACACGAAACATACAGAACAAAGAAAAAAATATTAAAAGCTGCAAGGGAAAAGGGCCAAATAACATTCAATGGCAAACCTATCAGAATTACACCCGACTTCTCAGCAGAGACCATAAAAGCCAGAAGAGCCTGGACAGAGATCCTGCAAACCCTAAGAGACCACAGATGCCAGGCCAGACTACTTTACCCAGCAAAACTATCAATAACCATTGATGGAGAAAACAAAATATTCCATGACAAAAACAAATTCAAACAGTACCTATCCACAAATCCAGCTTTACAGAAGGTACTAGAAGGAAAACTCCATCCCAAAGGGGTCAAGCTACAAACAAAACTACTCAGGGAATAGGTAACTATACCATGGCAAAAACACAGCTATACAAACACTCAATTGGAACCAACCTCAAAATTAAGACTCTTAACAGTCACTGGTCGTTAATATCTCTCAACATCCATGGTCTCAATTCTCCAATAAAAAGACACAGACTAACTGAATGGGTGCATAAACAAGATCCAACATTCTTCTGCATTCAAGAAACACATCTCACCCATAATGATAGACATTACCTCAGGGTAAAAGGTTGGAAAAAAATATTCCAAGCAAATGGTCACAAGAAGCAAGCAGGCATAGCCATTTTAATATCAAACAAAATAGACTTTCAACCAAAATTAATCAAAAGGGAAGCAGAAGGACACTTCATACTCATCAAAGGTAAAACCAACCAAGATGACATCACAATTCTGAACATCTATGCTCCCAATACAAGGGCACCCACATTTGTAAAAGATCTGCTAAAAAAACTTAAACCACACATCGATCACCACACAATAATAGTGGGAGACTTCAACACCCCACTCTCACTGAAGGAGAAGTCATTGAAACAGAAACTAAGCCGAGAAATAACATCATTAATCAATGCCATGGGACAAATGGATCTAATAGATATCTATAGAACCTATCACCCAAACAAGAAAGAATACACCTTCTTCTCTGCACCCCATGGAACCTTCTCCAAAATTGATCACATCATAGGTCACAAAGCAGGCCTCAACAGATACAAGAGGATTGAAATAATACCTTGTATCCTATCAGATCACCATGCTCTTAGGCTGCAATTCAACAACAACAGAAAAAACAAAAAGCCTACACGTACGTGGAAACTAAACAACTCTCTGCTAAATGACACATGGGTCAGGGAAGAAATAAAGAAAGAAATAAAGGAGTTTCTGAAATTCAATGAAAATGAGGGAACAACATACCCAAATTTGTGGAATACATTGAAAGCAGTGTTAAGAGGAAAATTCATAGCACTAAGTGCCTTTAAAAAGAAATTGGAAACATCGCACATAAGCATCTTAATGACACAACTGGAAGCCCTAGAAAAAAAAGAGGCAGAAACACCCAAAAGGAGTAGACGTCTGGAAATAATCAAACTCAGGGCTGAAATTAACAAATTAGAAACTAAGAAAACAGTCCAAAATATTAACAAAACCAAGAACTGGTTCTTTGAGAAAATAAACAAGATAGACAGACCGTTAGCCAAACTAACTAAAAGGCAGAGAGACAGTATTGAAATCAACACAATCAGAAATGAAAAGGGAGCAATAACAACAGACACTGAAGAAATACAAAGAATCATACGATCCTACTTTGAAGGCATATATGCCACAAAATTTGAAAATCTAAGGGAAATGGACGATTTTCTTGATCAATTTCACTTGCCAAAGTTGAGTGAAGAACAGATAAACAAGCTAAATAGTCCCATTTCCCCTACAGAAATAGAAGCAATCATTGATAGTCTCCCAACCAAAAAAAAAGCCCAGGGCCAGATGGTTTCAGTGCAGAATTCTACCAGACCTTCAAAGGCAAGCTAATACCGATACTCTTCAAGCTACTCCAAAACATAGAATTGGATAGAACATTACCAAATTCATTCTATGAGGCTATAGTCACGTTGATACCTAAACCTCACAAAGACTCAGCAAAGAAAGAGAATTTCAGACCAATTTCTCTTATGAACATCGATGCAAAAATACTAAATAAAATTCTTGCAAAACGAATACAAGAACACATTAGAGATATCATCATGACCAAGTAGGCTTCATTCCAAGCATGCAGGGATGGTTTAATATATGGAAATCCATCAATGTAATCCACCATATAAACAAACTGAAAATAAAAAACCACATGATCATCTCTTTAGATGCAGAGAAAGCATTTGATAAAATCCAACACCCATTCATGTTTAAAGTTTTAGAGAGATCGGAGATACAAGGCACTTTCCTCAATATAATAAAGGCTATATACAGCAAGCCAATAGCCAAAATCAAAGTAAATGGTGAGATACTCAAGGAAATTCCTCTAAAATCGGGAACAAGGCAAGGCTGCCCACTCTCTCCATATCTCTTCAATATAGTGCTCGAAGTTCTAGCCAGAGCAATAAGACAACAAAAGGAGATCAAGGGTATCCAAATGGCAGATGATATGATAGTGTACATAAGTGACCCTCAAAATTCCACCAGAGAACTCCTACAGCTGATAAACACTTTCAGCAACTTGGCTGGATACAAAATTAACTCCAAAAATTTGTAGCCTTCCTATACACAAATGACAAGCTTGCAGAGGAAGAAATTAGGAAAACCATACCCTTCACATTAGCCACAAGCAATATAAAATATCTAGGAGTTACTCTAACTAAGCAAGTGAAGGACTTGTTTGAAAAAAACTACAAAACTCTGAAGAAGGAGATTGAAGACGACATGAGAAGATGGAAGGATCTTCCTTGCTCATGGATAGGGAGAATTACCATAGTAAAAATGGCCATCCTACCAAAAGCAATCTACAGATTCAATGCAATCCCTATCAAAATACCTACACAATTTTTAAAAGACATTGAAAGTTCAATTCTGAACGTCATATGGAAAAATAATAAGCCCAGAATAGCAAAAACGATCTTGTACAACAAAAGTACTCCGGAGGAATCTCCATACCGGATCTCAAATTGTTCTATAAAGAAATATTAATGAAAACAGCATGGTACTGGCACAGCAACAGGCTGGTTGATCAGTGGAATCGAATTGAAGACCCAGATATGAATCCACACACATATGGTCACTTGATTTTTGACAAAGTAGGCAAATCCATTCAATGGAAAAAGGATGGCATCTTCACCAATGGTGCTGGCCTAACTGGATATCTATGTGTAAAAAAATGCAACTGGACCCATATTTGTCACCTTGAACAAAACTCAAATCCAAGTGGAATAAAGACCTCAACATAAAACCAGAGACACTAAGTCACTTAGAAGAAAAAATGGGGAAGAGCCTGGAACATATTGGCACAGGAGACAACTTCCTGAACAGAACACCAACAGCCCAGGCCTTAATGTCAACAATTAATAAATGGGACCTCATGAGGCTGAGAAGCTTCTGTAAGGCTGGAGACACTGTCAAGAGAACAGAGTGACAGCCTACAGACTGGGAAAAGATCTTCACCAACCCTACATCTGACAAAGGTCTAATATCCAAAATATGTAAAGAACTCAAGAAATTAAACACCACCAAACCAAATAACCCAATTGAGAAATGGGGCTTGGAACTAAACAGAGAATTCTCAACAGAAGAATATCAAATGGCTGAGAAACACTTAAAGAAATGCTCAACATCTTTAATCATGAGGGAAATGCAAATCAAAACAACTCTGAGATTCCATCTTACATCCATCAGAATGGCTAAGATCAAAAACTCAAGCGACACCACATGCTGAAGAGGATGTAGGGAGAGAGGAACACTCCTTCATTGCTGATGGGAATGCAAACTAGTACAGCCACTTTGGAAATTTATTTGGTGCTATCTCAGAAAACTGGGAATAGGGCTTCCTCAAGACCCAGCTATTCCACTCCTTGGAATATACCCAGAAGATGCACCAGCAAACAACAAGAAAAATTGCTCAACCATGTTCATAGCAGCCTTATTCATAATAGCCAGATCATGGAAACAGCTTAAATGTCCCTCAGTAGAAGAATGGATAAAGAAACGTGGTATATATACACTATGGAATACTACTCAGCTATCAAAAACAAGGAATTCCTGAAATTTCTGGATAAATGAATTTAGCTAAAAATGATCATAATGAGTGAGTTAACCCAGAAGCAGAAAGACTCAAATGGTATATACTCACTTAAATCTGCATACTAGCCCAATGGGCATGTCCCACGAAATCCTTCCCTTACCAGGAAACTGGGACAGAGGGGAGGACATCCTATTGGGACTCTAGATGAGAGAACAATGGGAGAATAGCAATGTAGAAGGATCCATTGGGTCTTAGAAACCTACAAATAGAACATTATGATAGGCAGATTTTGGCCAAGGGGGTCCCGCTCAAACTAAGGCACCAGCCAAGGACAATACAGGTGGTAAACTTTAAACCCCTACTCAGATCTAGCCAATGGACAGCACAGTCTCCACACTTGAGTGGAGAGAGGGATATGACTTTCTCATGTACTCTGGTGCCTCACATTTGACTATGTCCCCTGGAGGGGGAGACCTAGTGGCACTCAGAGGAAGGACAGCAGGTCACTGAGAAGGGACTTGATACCCTATGAGCATATACAGGGGGAGGAAGTCCCCTTCAGTCACAGTCATAGGGAAGGGGAGTAAGGGGAAAATGGGAGGGAGGGGAGAATGGGAGGATACAAGGGATGGGATAACCATAGAGATGTAACAAGAATAAATTAATAAAATACAAAAATAAAAAATAATAAAATAATAAAAAAAAGATATTTAGACCTAACAAAATAGTAAAGATGTTTACTTCAAGTTTGCAAAATAGAAATGGCCAAATCACTATGAATGTAGTATATAATTCCTGATTGTCTCATGGTTCTTCCTGCTGTATGTAGTTTATTTTACCCAAGTGTAATAATATAAATGTATATGTTAAAAAATGAAACATAATAAAATTTTTCACAAAAAAAAGAGTTTTGGTATTATACGTAAAATGTTTTCCCAAAACAACCACAAATAGAATTCCTTTAATATATATTCTAGGTTTTAAAACACAATTTCCAAACTTATTTTGGGTCTATAATCTATTAAAAGTGACTCTGAGTGGGATAAAATAACCCTAAATTCTTCTTATTCATTAAATAGATACTCAAACCTTATGAAAAGGTCTTCTCTGTTTATGGGATTACGTTGTTTGTAATCATGGTGTGTGGTTGTGTAATTCTTCATCTTTAGGATCTCTTAAGCTCTCTACATCTACACATATATCACTTAGGAGAAACGTACACTTTTAGGCTAAAAGATTTCTGCTTTTGCTTTGTATTCCAAGATTCCAGGTTATTATTTATATATACAGGGTCCCAAAGTTACTGATGCTCAATGTACTTTATCCCTCTGTGTTTATTATGTGTGTTGTATTAGTGTGCATTTAACATTCGTTAATCTTCAGTGAATACGGCGTGTGTGGGCAATATCTTACCCACCATTATGTTTAACCAGTTTACTAATCACTTAATGCACTCTAGTTTGCATTTCTAGAAATTCAATCCCTTTCTGTATTTACCATGTCTCTACGTGACATGCTCTACCTATATAAACTACTATAACAGCTTCTTTAATGTCAATTATCTGTTAGTCCTAGTAAACACATTTTTCTGGTTTCACCTGTCTATTACATTTTCCTCGTGTTTAAATATATTTCATATTGTTGAATGTTGTGTGATTTTTGTTTCTTTTTCCACTTGTGCTCATTTGTCATATGCAGCTTATTTACTTAGAATAATTTTATCCTTCTGGATCCTACTTAAATGTTTTACTAAGGGAGACCAATTAAGATACTTAACCCATGTGACCCTTGTTTTTCTTCTGTGGCATATTTTGATTAGCATATTTATTTCCAGGTTCATTCATGTTCTCACAAACAATAGGATGCATATTTTTATGGAACTGAGTGGTACTCTGCTATAAGAATTCTCTATACTCATGAGTTATTACTCATTTGCAACTCCAATGTCTTGGAATTTCTAAATCATATTCCAATGATTATGTAAACATGACAATGCCCTTTTGATGTGGATACTTCACTTCCTTCTGATATATATCAGTAATGATGTATCTATCAGTAATCAGATAATGACAGATCATGTCTATCAGAAAGTGACTGGCTCTTTTGTCATGTCATGCTGTCCAGGTATTCCTCTTAAGACAGTAGCCTGCCAGTAGTGGACCACATCTAGCTAGACATTCCTCTTTCAGGTAGAATATCATTCTGAAAATTCTGTTTCCTATTACTAAGGTCAGGACTAGAAGCAAAGTTCTTTTAAGTCACCCCCACCACGATCACTTATATTTTTAAAAAAACATCAGATTACCATGGAACAAAAGAATATGGTCATAAAAAATAAATTATAAAAATAATGGATAACTTTTTAAGAAATGAATAAGCAAGTAGTAGTTGGGTTGAAACCGATTCTTCTAAAGTAGGCTTACCTGGCAGATATTTTCTTAATTAAGCTCTTCCCAGAGTACCCAAACCATGCTGTAACTATAGAGACAAGATTGTGGAATGTGAGAATCCCAACCACACTGTTCACTTTGAGGAGAGCCACAGCTACTTAAAATTTGAGGTGTTTTATACACTTACAAATGTTAATTTTTAAGACCTTACCTAGATAACGCACTGATTTATCTGCCAATGTTTACAAAAATATTGAAGACCATTGAACAGGAAAAAAAGTAATTTAACTTGGAGAGATGAGAGTTTGAACTTATTCCCTTAAAAAAAGAACCTCTCGGTGAAAATGTTAAAAAGTATATTGGCATTAAGCCCTTCTACTCATAACTTGTACATGAAATAAGTGGTCACTTGCAGGATTCATGCAGCTAGTCCCTTCAAAGGTATTATGAACTAAATTGCCGATAGCAGTGTAATTCATGCCACCACTTTACAAGACAGTCTGGCATTATCTCTTTCAAGTTGGATGTGTACACTCAAATGAGCCAGTCATTTCACCCCTAGATATACCCAGAACACTTACGAATCCAGAGACAGCTACAATCATGTATTCTGACCTTTTTTATTTCCGACAACACAATGCCATTAGAAGTAAAGCAGGAAAAGTACTGTGGTACATTTCACAATGACACACAGACAGCAGTGGAAAGGCATCACTGCAGCCTCCCTAACCACAATGACAAGGAAACCATAAATGTAGATGCACATACTGAATGATCTGTGTTTGCAACTGTAATGTTACAAGGCAAAATGAAAGATAATGCTTTTATATATATGGAAAACTGTATATTATAAAAAGCTGTTGAGTGAAAGGATAAGAGAAAAGCTGTTGGATGATTAGGAGTGTTGTACTGCTTGACCTTGACAGTGGCATAGGTTTTCTCTTTATGTTACTCATTAACTGCATTGCTTTGTATATTTCTTCAACATGTCCATTTTATTTCAAAGAGATAATTTAAAATAATATCAGTCATCACTAAAGGTAAATAGCAAAGCTTTTACTCCAAAACTATAGGTGGATCTCTATCTCTTAAGGAGAAGTAATCTGAAGCAAAAGGAAGTTTTATCTGAGGACAAAGCTAAATGCCATGTGAAAAAGAAGGCAGAAATCAAATAAATTCTTCATTAAAGATATCACTGTACATTGACTACAGGTGTGACCATGAGATGTAATTTTTTTAAAAAGCCATAATACTGACACCATTTAAAGTCTTTAATGAAATTAATAAGATGGATAAAAGAAATGAGGAAATGGGAGATATTCAGATTCAGACATTTGTTCAGGAATTTTTGGCTGAGAGGAACTATGCAAATATCTTTCAGTTATTATTAGCAGTGTGCCATTAAAGATGATGAAGTTTTTCTTGTCCAGCTTCCAGACAAATCAACAGGACCTTAAAGGGAAGTTCAGAGTGAGAGTGAAAGTCATTAACGATGAGAATGAAAATAAATGTAGACCCATAAGACTGACCATGTGGGTTTGCGTTTAATGTTACTGCTGTTTTAACACTAGGAAAGCTGCGTATATCTGCACTGTTATTATTTCCTTTTTCCCTTGTTCATAGAATGTGTATAATAACTCTAACTAGTTCATGTTACAGATGTTCACAGGCAGACATGTATACAAGGGAAGAGAAATATTCACATGTGCTCGTGGTTATCAGTCAGATGTCCTCTGATGTGCTTTTCTACGGCTACGCTTATTAAAGCTCACACAGAAAGAAACTCTAAAGGCTATGAAATTCCTTACAGAATGAGTGCAATAGATTTTAGTTTGAGCAAGAGCCTAAGGAATGCCATTTGTCAATAATGATTCTCTACTGTATGTAGCTTTCCTCAGTGGTCTGCTGAATTTACAAAATTTAAAACACAACCATATGTTGAAGGTTAAAATGCTTATAAGGGAAAAAAGAAACATGAGGGAATCACCTTCTGCTTAACAACTGAGGTGAAATTATTGAACAAAATACAGATTTCCTGGCTAGTCTGCATTTCAGGTAATCAATGATAAAACAATAGGTGTATTGCACAAATGTCCTCAACATTCTGCATTATATTTGTTATATCTGACAAACCTGAATATATAAAACTCCCATTCATTGCAAACCATGATCAATGTTCAAAAAACTCAGTCTTAGTAACCAGTATCTTAAAGAGTTGATTGGTAAAGAATAAACACATTCATCTCCGATACTTTGAATGATTTTCCCAAAATGTTAGCAATAATGAGATTCTACACTGCACAAGTGAACTTCCTGTCTAAGCAGATTTATTCAATAACATGCGTTCTTGTGTTCCTTGAATTCCTTGTTAACGCTGCAGTGTCAACAGACTAAAATTCAATCTCCTGGACTTGATTCACTAGACCATGAAACCTAGTCTCTATCTACATAGTAACAGCCATCCTTTAAAAAATAATTTACTCAGATTACATCCCCGTTGCTATCCCCTCACATGTATCTTCCCATTCCCCCCTCCCTCCCTTTCTCGCCCTTCCTCTAGACCTGTGACAGAAGGGGACCTCCTCCTTCACCATACCATATGATCACAGCTGATCAGATCTCATCCAGATAGTCTGTTTCCCCTCCCTCTGAGTGCCACCAGGCCTCTCCACCAAGGGGAAGTAGTCAAATGGGGGGCGGGGACATCAGAGTTCATGTCAGATTCAATCCTGCTCTCCACATAACTCTGGAGAATGTGCTGTCCATTGGCTAAATCTGAATAGGAGATCTAGGTTTTCTGCATGCATTGTCCTTGGTTGGTATAGCAGTTTGTGCAGGCCTCCTTGGGTCCAGATCTGCCAGACTTAGTGGTCTTCTTCTTCCTCTTCTTTTTTTCTTTTCAAGACAGGGTTTCTCTGTGTAGCCCTAGCTGTCCTGGACTCCCTTTGTAGACCAGACAGGTCTACCTGCCTTCCTTTGCCTCTAGAGTGCTGTGATTAATGGCATGCACCACCACACCTGACCCCTTGGTAGTCTTCTTGTAGGGTTCCTGGACCCTCTATGTCCTTCTGTCTCCCCGTTCTCACATACCTCTCTCACCTGGAGTCCCAATAGCAAGTCCAGCATCTGTCCCAATCCCCAGCTAAGTGAAGACCCTCAGACCCCATTAATATTGGGCTAGTATCCAATTATAAGTGAGTATATACCATGTGTATCTTTCTGTGTCTGGGTTAATTCACTTAGGATGATCATTTCTAGTTCCATCAATTTGCCTGCAAATCTCAAGATTTCCTTGCTGAGTAGTATTCAATAATGTAAATGTACCACAGTTTCATTATCTATTCTTCAACTAAGGGATATCTAGATTGTTTCCAGATTCTGGCTATTCTGAATAGAGTTGCTGTGAACATGGTTGAGCAAATGTCCTTGTTGTGAGGTTGAGCATCTTTCGGGTATATTCCAAAGAGTGGGACAGCTTGGTCTTGAGGTAGCCCTATTCTCAATTTTCTGAGAAGGTGCCAGATTGATTTCAAATTGCTTGTAAAAGTTTGCACTCCCACCAGGAATAAAGGAGTGTTCCCCTTTCTCCACATCATCGCCAGCATGTGCTGCCATTTGAGTTTTGAACTTGGCCATTCTGACAGGTGCAAGATGGAAACTCAGAGTTGTTTTGATTTGCATTTCTCCTATGACTAAGAACGCTGATCATTTTTTAAGTGTTTCTCAGCCATTCAATATTCTGTTGTTGAGTAACAACCATCCTTAATGGTCCCACCTCATCAGGAAAATCCAACCATGGTACATGCTCCTGAGACTGAAAGCGGTTGACCCTCTCCAAAACATTTTGTTCTTTCTCATTCTTCACCAGTTTAATTATTCAGAAACTAAGTACTACTGCTCATCTCTTAGCACCAAACAGATTTATTTCCTCTTTTAAGCAATATTCTACATTTCTTCTAGGGAAACCCAGTTTCTATGTTAATAACAGGACATCATGTACATAATTCTAAAGTGTACAAAAATCATTATACTGTATTAGTAGCAGCTCTTGCAACCTAGAAAAAGGCATCGGTTTGAGATAGAGGGGGGCAGGAATTACAGAGGTCTGCAGGAGAGGTCACGAGAAGAACTGGAGGGAGACAAAATGGACTGTGATATCATGGCATTTAATTATAATGTATTAAAATGAAACCATTGTGAAACAAAAGATAAAAGAATATGTGTGGTTGTATGCATAAGTATGAGCCATGTGTGTGTGTACATGAACATGTATGTGAATACAGACACATCTGCACCACAGCATGAGTAGAATTCAGAAGACAGCCTCAGCTATAAAACCTCATAGTCTACTGTGTTTGAGGCAGGGTCTCTCTCTCTCTCATTTGCAGATGTATTGCCCAGGCTGGTTAGTCATCAAACTTCTAAGGATTCTCTTGTCTCTGTCTCTCCTCTAAATGTAGTGGCACTGTGAATGCAGACCCGTGATACTAAGTCTGGTTTTGGTTTTGGATGTAATTTCGTCATTTACACGCAGGTTCTCATACTTGCCTGCCAAGTGCTTCTCCATTGAACAGTCCCTCCATCCCCCAAATAAAATAGTTTAAAAAGGACCCATCCTGATTCACTGAAGTACCCAACTATCTATTTTCTTAATAGAATCCCTTAAAAAACAAACTGGATTACTCAGCCCAATCAAAAGATTCACTCTGGTAATACATATTTGATGGTTCTGTGTATTGCCAGCATTCCCCATTTTTAAACAAATATTTTTATTAATAAATATTTAATGTTGGTCAAATTACAGTGATGCTTAATCTAAGCAGAATGTCCTTTGTGAGTAGATCTCCTTTGTAAGAATGTTTGCCATAGGAAGAATCTATTCTTTTTGTCTTCTATTGACTATACTTTTTTCAGAATACTTAATAAATTTTGTCAAATATTTGACTTATTGAAAACGGTGCCCTCTTAATTACAACTCTCTTACCTCTAGCTTCTGCCTAGTTTTGGCTTTATAAGTACATTGGTTTACCCATCTGTTTTTATTTTGTTGTTTTATTTAATAATTTTACATTTTTTGAGAACTTCCTATATGAGCACTACATCTACATCATGTCCACCCTCTGTTTCTCCTCTTACTTCATTCATAACCATAATCACAAATTAATGTTTTTTCTTATTTATTATTGTAATTATATCTAAATATATGTTACTACTACAAATACATATCTGTATATTCATGCATAAGTACATACATTTACACATACATATATACATACATACAACATACATAAACATATTATGTTTAGTCAGAAAAATACACATAACTCCCTGAGTGCATTTAACCTTAATTTAAAGTACATGTTTCTAGGACTAATCATTGGGATTGGACAACCTATGTGAGATTTCATCCCTGCTAAGGTCTGATTCTCCCCATCTCAGCCAGCATGGACAACCTTTAGCACTTCATAGGGAGTGTGGCTGTGTGGAGTATTCCTTTTCCATGTTGGCATATCAACTGGTACTATCACTACTCTAATCATATTCCTGCTTCTAAATGCCTGAATATAAGTGAATAAACCTTATAGAGAAACGTTTATAAGATAAAGAGCAGAGGATTTGGATATACACCACTTTGATATTAATGTCAAATGATTTTTCATCTAATTTGGAGTCACAAAATAAATTGTAGGTTTCAGGACTTAGATGGCACACAATGTGATGTTTTTAGGAAGAATGGCCAGTAAATGCATTTTCAATTTGAACCTTTTTGGTAATTATTGGTTTTCATAAATAAAAGTTGATATTTTAAGAGGAATTACTCGTAATAAAAAGGTAAAAATCAAGATCAAAAGGCATAAATGCACACAAGAAAAAAATCTATCTTACTCATTGGGAAATGCTAGGGAAATCCTGTAGGTATGATCATGACATAATTAAATTCAGCATGTGAGTGGCAGAAGAGAGTTCTAGGAACTCATCAATGGTTTTTCTAACTTCAAAGAGAAGTTTGAAAAATTAAAGCATGTAGATAAAACCAAATACCAAATGCCTTCATGTAAGAGGCAATAATTAGTAGGAGGTTTGTGCAATACTTAATAGCTGATAGGAAACTGAGAGAAGCTATTGTTTTAAGGACTGGTATTGGTCAGATATTGAAAATAAGCTCTTCATGACTAATTAGCTGTCAGTAGCAATACCACAAGGAGAAATGCCACCCCTAGGAAGACAAAAGACATCAAGAAACTTGAAAATTTGTTCTTTGCAAAAAAAAAAAAAAAAAAAAAAAAAAAAAAAATCACAGTCTTTTTTGTTTTTCTGTTTGTATGAAATAATTGTGTTCAGCACATGCATCCTTGTCACTGTCCTTGCTTAGAGCTTTCTGACTAAGGAAGAAATTAAAACAGACTATGGACTAGGAGAAGTTATGCAAACTACTTCAGAGACTCCCCGAGTCAGTCCCCTTCCCTGCCTGCTCACCTGTCCGCCATGATGGATGGCGCTCTACAGTTCTGGGACCGCTTGACGTGTGACGGGAATTTTAGAAAGGGAGTTCTGGACCTCCTTACCCTCCGCTACCCTCCCACTCACCCAAAGCTAGACACGGACCACATGTATTCGGACTCTGAACCCTACTTGGGAAAGACTCTCAACATCCGTCATCTTCTCTGTAGGCTGCTTACTCTACCAGCCACCTACCTGCTCTGTTGGCTAGCTTCTCTTCATGTCTGAATCTGCATTTCAAATCAGAATTTAAGGGAGTATATCTCAGAGCAGTTTTCCAGCCGGCTCCCTCTTTCAACCACTTCACCAACCTCTCAGAATATTTTTTTGCTGCAAGAAAGGATCGGGTAGATTTATTTTGAAAGACACGAGCAAGGAACTACCAAATACAATTATGATTTTCAAAAGTTAATTGACATCTCATCATCACTCTGAAGAAAAATCTATAGATAGCCTTTAGGCTATTGTTTGCACAAAGTGTGTGAGAAAAAGATGCAGGCTAAGAAAAGTACGAATTGCTGAATCCTTCTCAGAGTGTTGGTGTATGTAAGATGAACTCTCCAAAGATGAATATTCATATTGACTGTGGTGGTTTGAATGAGAATGGTCCTCATGTACAACTTACATGTTTGAATACTTGGTTTCCAGCTGGTAGAATTAAGGGAGGATTAAGAGGTATGACATTATTGGAGGTGCTATATTACTGGGGTGGGCAGGTGTGTGTGTGTGTGTGTGTGTGTGTGTGTGTGTGTGTGTGTGTGTG
>OU015758.1:27150194-27187989 GCA_907169655.1 Acomys percivali | reverse complement strand
TGTGTGTGTGTGTGTGTGTGTGTGTGTGTGTGTGTGTGTGTGTGTGTCTGTGTGTAGGGTTTCGGCTTCCAAATCCAGGCATTCCCAGTATTCTCTCACTGCCTCATGTTGTGGATAGAGATGTAAGCTCTCAGCTACTGTTTACTCATCATGCCTGCCTGCCTGCAACTAAGTTCCCAGCCAAGATTATCATGAATTCTAACCATCTGAAAATACTAGGTCCCAGTAAACTCTCTTCTTTGTGCTTCCTTGGCCATGGTGTCATATAACAGCATTACAAAAGTAACTAAGACAGAAGCTGGTAATGGACTGGGACTTGCTTTGACAGACTTGATCATGTTGATTATGGAGGAATGGGACATATTAGGATGTTAGACTAGGGAATGTGATTGAGCATTCATGGCAGGGTTTAATGAGTCACCTTAGTTACTTGAATACAGTACGACCTGGTAGGATTTTGGAAGACAGTAGTGAGGAGATCAGTGTGGACTATGGAGGCCCAGTTCAAAAAGACTTCAGAAGGAACAGCACTAGCAACTAAGATAGATACTTTTGAAATTTGACAAATAATGCAGCAACTGTTTGCCCTAAGAAGGATATTTCCCTTGCCCTAAGAATCTGCCTGAGGACAAGTTGAAACTCATTGGCTAATTTAGTTGGTAGAGGTTTTTAAAACTAGGCTAATATTGAGCAGTTCACATGATTATTTGTGGTCACCTTTATGCAGATCTCCAGTGGGGGGGTGGAGAAGAAGAAGAAGAAGAAGAAGAAGAAGAAGAAGAAGAAGAAGAAGAAGAAGAAGAAGAAGAAGGAGGAGGAGGAGGAGGAGGAGGAGGAGGAGGAGGAGGAGGAGGAGGAGGAGGAGGAGAAGGAGAAGAAGAAGAAGAAGAAGAAGAAGAAGAAGAAGAAGAAGAAGAAGAAGAAGAAGAAGAAGAAGAAGAAGAAGAAGAAGAAGGAGAAGAAGAAGAAGGAGAAAAAGCAGCAGCAAACAGGGCAGAAAGGAAAAGGGGAGGGAGTCCGGGCAAGGAGTACCAGGAAATTTAATGTTGGATCCAAGGCTTATGCTAAAAGAGGTAAGGAGATTGCTGATTCAAAATGGAACAAAGGGAGTGGTATCTTCAGGACACCATTCAGCTAATCCTGCAAAAGTAAGAAAGGAAACAACAAATCAATGCTTATGCAAATGCACTTCAAAGAAGGGACCAGCTTACATGCTCAAAAGGCAGGCAAACAAGGCAGCAATTGCCATGAGGTTTTGGATGTAAGAGTCAGGAAGGCTAAAAATGTAAAGGGGTTATAAACCCTTCTTACTTGGTTAAAACAGCTGCTGAGGAGAGTTCTGTGGCAGGGACGTGTCTTTATGAAGGCCCCAAGGGAGGGCTACTGCATAAAGCTGTGAAAGTGAAGTAAAGATTGCGGTGAAGACACCAAGATGGTAGACGTTCCAGGGCTGTGGATTATCTGCCAAGGAGAGCTGCAGATGACGAGGTGTGGAACCAACCAGTGAGAGAAATGTGTGCTGGCCAGTGAAACTGGAAGGACAGAAGCATCTCAGCCTTTGGCATTAGACTAGAGCTACAGGATCTGGACTTTGTTCTGTGGGGATTTTTTCTGCCGTGTGTCCACTATTTCCTAACTAACCTCTTAGCCCTCCCTTTTGGAATGGAAATGTATATTCTATCTCACTGTATGTTGCAGCTAGGTCATTTTGTTTTGATTTTTCAGATCCGTGCAATTAAGAGATTATTTTGTGTCTCAGAAGAGACTTTGGAATTTTAAACTGTGGTGTGTCTGTGAGAGCCTATGGAGATGTGTGAGGCTGAACTAAAACTAAATTCATTTTGTATTTTGATATAGGCAGAAGCCTAGGAAGACATAATCTACAGTGATTGGAATATGGTGGTTCGATACCCCTGTAGGCTATTTGAATACCTAGTCGCCAATTGTTTGAACTGTTTGGGAAAGATGAGGAGGTATGGTCTTATTGGAAGTATCACTGGGGAAAGGATTTGAGGATTCAAAACCCAGGCCCCGCCCCACAGTGTAGGCTCTCGGCTACTTTCCCAGCACCACGCCGCCTGCCTGTTGCCATGCTCCTTCCTCACCATGGAACCTCCTGGAACATTAAGAGTTCAATAAACTCTCCCTTCATGAGTTGCCTTTGTCATGAGATCTTATCGAGCACTATAAAAGTAGCTAAGACATGAATATCTGAATAAATAGTTAATTCTACAGCTCACTAATGATTTCCTAAAATGTGCTTGGTTTAACACAATCTCCATCTCTCATATAGATAGATAATGTGTGTGTATGCATATAGATAGATAGATAGATAGATAGATAGATAGATAGATAGATAGACTATATATACTCTAAAGTTGATTAATATATGTAGTATCTAGTTTTAGGTAGTCTTAAATGAGAAAATGCTTTCATAAGATTGGGCTAGCATACACAAGCCTGTAGAACATTTTCCTAATTAGTGATTGATGTGGGCGGGCTCAGCCCACTGTAGGTAGGCCCATCCCTGGTATGGTGGTCCTGGGTTCTAAAAGAAAGCAGGCTGAGCAGTGCATGAAGAGCAAATCAGTGAGTTACAATATTCCATGGCCTCAGCATCGGCTCCTGCCTCAGCAATTAGGTCCAGCAATGGCCTTCTTCCTTTTGGAGAATCTGCCAATGTAGTGGCTGCTCAACCCACAGGATTGGATGAGCTTCAACTTGGTGATAAAGGAGGATTTTTTTTTTTTCTGTAGAACTCAGGTTTTGTTTTGTATTTATGTCAGAAAGCCAAAGAAACTAGGTGCTGATCTCAGTGAAGGAATCCAGTAGCAGAGTGAATGTGTTCTCTAACAAGAATCTAAAATATGAGGGAATTTTCCCTTGGATCTGTTTCTATGTGGAAACCCATTTGGAAAGCACTTCCCTCTAGAGGGAGATCTTCCTCTTCAGGTGATGCTTAGAGATTTGTGCAAAAAAAAAAAAAAAAATGTATGCCTTACTGAATTACAGACCCAATCCAGTGGACAATCAAGATTAACTCTCAGAGCTACCAGCATTTATGGAGCAACAAGGAATAATTACAGCACAATAGTGGAATCTTTTCTTTTGTCCAGATAAAAGGAATGAACCCATGCAATTATTTAAATGCCAGACTTTGAAATTCTTGTTTCATTTCAAGGAAATTCAACTATTCATCATCTCATATCTTCCCTACTTTTTTATTTCCTTTATTCTTTTTCTTTATCAAAAAACAAAACAAAACAAAAATAGAAAAGTGGCCATTTGCTAAGGAAAGGTAGGTCATGAGATTTCATCTGGACATTCGTGATTAGCATGGGCAATGGGTTTCAGGAATACTACATGGTGAAGAATGAAGGTGTCTGTTTTCAGAAGTCAGCTTCCTGCTTTCATCAGGAATATGTTATGAAAGTATAACGTTCTTACAAGGTAGTCACAGAACCTCAACTATTTATTATTATTATTATTATTATTATTAGCATAGTCATAGTATTACATGTTAACTATAAGTTTGATAGAGCATGAGAATTTTTATTTACATGAAAGAAAGACTACAGTGTCAAGTATTTCTTAGATACCAACATAATCTCCTTTAGTTTACTATATTGAAAATAGATGTGGACATTTTTTTTCTGAAATTTATAATGACTTGATCTGTGACAAAAATTAATGCATGCAATCTATTATACAGATTTAATTTTCATTTCACTACATTGTATCCCATGAACATTTCTATCTAGTCCTTAATTAAACATGATTTGCACAAATTGAGGTCAGTTTTCATTTAGACTGCTTGCAGTGTTAATCACAGTGCAAATAGCCTTCATCAATGAAAGAGCTACATTACACTAACACATAAGCATTTCTGTGTAATTGCTGTCTGCTCTTTAATCCTGCATATTACTAGATAAGTACACATGGGATGATCTGCTAAATTTTCTATTGTATTAAGTGTGTAATTCATTTAAGTGTTTTTATGAATTTGGATTTGAATATATTTGTGTTTAAAAAACCTAAAATTTAGGTGATGAAACAGTCCTTGGTTGATGTAGTTGAAATATGTATCTAATGCACTTTATGTTCAGCATACACAACTCCAGTGCTCTCTGTCTCATTCTAAACTCTGGATTAAGGTGTCTACTTGCTTTTAGAGAATCAGATAATTTTAACTATAATTGGTTTTGTTAATAGTTATTAATGAGCCCTGAGATACCTATAGTAAAAGGCTTAAAAGATTAATTTTCTCTTTAGTCACCTTCACATATTGATAACACTATTTATTGTACAACCACCTGGAAGACCTAAGGAAACAAAGTGAGCAGTGTCGTTGCTAACATGTAAAAGTCCTGGTCATTCCCATATTTGTTAATGATGAAAATTCCATTGTTCTAAAAATTGAAGCAACAACGTTAGATTTTTCTACTGCGGAGTATATCAACTTTAAAGGGAAAATATTAAATGGCTTCTACTCAAAAATGAAATTATATATTCCCACTACTAACATCAAACTTTACCTTGGTCCCTGTGATACTATCCTGTTTAGTTCTCAAGTCTACAGCAGAAAGGCTTTGTAAGCGCAATCTAAACCGGAAGTGTAAGAGAAAACTGCCCTATCATATCCCAAGTGTGCAGTGATAAAACACAAGATTGCATAAGGTCAGGTGGCACCCAGTGGTCCTTGTAACCTATTCCCTTCCTTCTTTCTTTAGACTTGGGATACTCAATTCCCTTCCAACCTGGAAAGTTTGTGTACATGAATACACTTTTGTATCTTCAAAGTTGTGATGTATTATGGCCTCCTGCTTGGAAATACCATCTATATTTTATTCTCATTTATATTAACTAAACTGTCCCCTCAAATGCAAAATCAAGTTATGTTTTTTCTTACTTTTCTTCTTCAGATATAAACATTCAGTTTCTTCCATATTTCTGTAGATGAAGAAATATCATTTCTATTGTACTTCATGAAACACATGGTACTGCTTTAGAAATGAAGTTTTAATTCATTAGCTACTAATATATGATCATCCAGGGCACATTTCAGTAGAAATGATATGGAGGAAGACATAATCTTGCAGATCTCAAAGTAGCCAAGGCTTATCATTGTTGTAAATGGGATGGACAAGAAAATGAATAGTGCAGCGGTTTTTATCACACTGAAAATAATTGAAACTGTGATAAGACCAAAAGTCTGAGATTGTCATAAGATCCCAAAAATAAATTATGATGGAGGATGGTTCAGCAGTTCAGAGTGTTGTTTCTTTCAGAGAATGTGATGCTGTTATCAGCACCTACATCAGCGGGCTCACAGCTGTCTGTAACTCCAGGAAAGCCAACACCTTTTCCTAGCTGACATTTGTACCCTTCCCAAACACATGTATGCATAAACACACAAATACACTTACACACACATAAGGAAAAGTAAAACAAATCCTTAAAACTCACATTAATTTTCTCTGTTGTCTAAAACTCCCATGTAGATGGATGTAATTTGCAGGAAGGTTTCTATTTCGCATGGTTATCCATCATATGTAATGATGGTATAGAAAAGGTAAGTCTAGTCACCCTAACTTTAGAAACTCAGGAATGAGATCAGGAAGTGATCATCATTTACATTTATTATATTTTACACGTAATGAGCTTTAGCTATTACCTCTAATTTGCTTCTCATCAAAGGCAAACTATTTAGAAACTAAAACCTCTCTGTCAGTTAGAATGTTAATGAATTAAGATGAAATGAGACAGTATAAATTGGCAGCTATTGCTGCAGGATATATTTGAGATCTTGTAAGAGAAATCAATCCATCTCTCCATCAGGGTTAATTTGTTTGATTTAATTATAAGAATGCAGTGAATATCTCCCCCAACTACTCATATTTATTTTCAGAAATAGGGAATGGTTTATATCTGTCAGTCTTTTATGTATATAGACTCTCAATTCTATTTGAAATTGATTTAATTTGTTTTTTAATAAAATGTTGGCTTAAGTAGCACTTATATTACTGAAATATATGTACATATATGAAATGAGTAGTACTATTTAGATGTTGTATTTAAGATACCTGTATTTTTTAACATCCACTTATTTGTATCAATAGTTCTTTTTTTCTTATTTTTTCCCTCAGATATAAATGAATGTGAAGCTGAACCTTGCAGAAATGGTGGAATATGTACAGACCTTGTTGCTAACTACTCCTGTGAATGCCCAGGAGAATTTATGGGCAGAAATTGTCAATACAGTAAGTGTTATTATGTAACTGTATGTTACACACACATGATTTGAATTATAAAGTCTCCATTTATAATGGAGTAGGGACCCAAATTATTGTCATGTGCTTTGAGAATCCAGGATTGAATGAAGTGGCTCATTATTAATGTGTTCTTACTAATACATATTTTCTCTAGAGGTATTATTTAGTGCATAGACATTAAGATGTAATATGTATAATCTGAAAAGTATGACAGCATCTCTTACCCAGGCTTATTTCTGCATTGGTCCCATTTCACACACCAGCATGCATATCACTTAAACTTATGCCAACAAAAGAGATACTTTTTATATGGTACCAAATAGACTCAATTTAGAAGTGGAACTAAAGTAAAGTCTAGCTCAGCTGGTACTTACATAAGCAATGGTTTTACATGCAAATTTTTTGTTTCTTGGAACCTATGACAGTAGAGTTCTGAGATGATGTGTCTAATGGTAGGATAACAATTTCCTCATAATGTTAATGAAGAAAAAGAAAATATTCCACAACATTTTTTTAGTTAAAGATTGGAAGAAGAGTCACAGGACTGTAGTCAACGGACTAGGGCCTGAATGGAGGCAAACACGTATTGGTGATAACACTCATGGCAGCATTTTATAATTTGGGGAGCATTATGGAAACTTTATAAAGTACTAATTTTATATACATCATGCCTTCTGAGCAACATAATAATTCAGTACAAATCCATAGTAAAGATGCAAACTGATATTCAGATGGGGAAACCGAGGCTGATGTTTGATACGGTTTTCCTGAGTTTTCACAATGAAAGTAGCAGGATGCAGGTCTCTGGCTCCCCAGACATTTAGGTTCTTTTTTTTTTTTAATATTGATATGTTTATTTTTCTTCAAAAGTTTAAATTAATCTATTAATTATACATATAAATCAGTGTGATGTTTCAACACTCACAGTGTGTGTGCTGATTAGGCCCAGCCTCCTTTTATCATCACCGTCTGTTTCTGGCCTTCAGTCATCATCATTCTATAGTCAAGCTGACATAAGAAGCAAAACCAAAAACCTGGAGCTGGCATGTAACTTAGCTGGCAGAGTATTTGCTTGGCATATAAAACCCCAGGTTTCATCGCCAGCACGTCATAAAGCAGGAGTGGTGGCACACATCCTTCTATATCCCCAGTATTCTGAAGTGGACACAGAAGGACCAGTAGCTCGAGATTACCCGCTACCACGCAGCGTGTTAGAAACCAGCCTTGGATATGTTAGATGTAATATGAATAAATTAATAAAAAAATGTAATTTAAAAAATGTCAGCTATATAAGCACATATGAATATTAGTGAGCCACAGGGGGAAAAATGAAATCATCATTTTCAGAAAAATGGGTAGAACTGGAATCATTGTGTCAGCTGAAACAAGCCAAGCCCAGGAAAAAAAATGCTGGACATTCCTTTTCATACACAGAAGGCGGTTTACTTGTTTCATGTTTTGAGATGCATTTAGGTTCCTTTAAACTAAAAATCCTCTCTCTTTATGGACATACAGTATTCGTGCATGCTACATCACTCTATCTTGCATTGAATTTATATAAATAAACGAAAACAAGTACGATAAAAAAAGGACCTGTTTCCTTTTTCAGATACGTTTGTAGAAGCACATCTTGGTGATTTTACATCACTTACATCAAATAACTAAGGGGCATATTTGAATGCTATGATTGAGCAACAACTACTACAAACAAGCCTTGAAAACATAAATGTGATCTTTTTGAGGACTGTGGGTATAGTTGAGCACTTGGCTTCTATGTGTGTGTGTGGGGGGGGTATTCTTGGTTTGATCATCAACATTGAAGAACTAGTCATGTTTCCTATGGCTGACGTTGACTGATTTTATAAAGTCTAATTTAAAAAACTAACAAACAGAAACTGCATCAAAGGAGCTCATGCCACATCTTTTGTTTGTTTGTTTGTTTGTTTTGTTTTTTGAGACAGGGTTTCTCTGTTTAACCCTGGCTGTCCTGGACTCTCTTTGTAGACCAGGCTGGCCTCAAGACCCACCTACTTCTGCGTCCTGAGTGCTAGGATTAAAGGCTTGCACTACCATGTGTGGCTTCATGCCACATTTTAAACATTCTCTGGTTTTCCTTTGTTTTCACAAAACTTTTTATTTTAGACTTGGTTTTAAAGTAGATTTGTCAATAGAATTAAATGGAGCCCTTGAATCATTAGTGACATAGCAAAATTAAAATGTAAAAATATTTATTTGTTTTAGTTAAACAAGATATTTAAACACAAAGTTAATAGATATAAAAATATATGAATTATTTATCATAAGTTATGGCTCATTTAGTGTAGCTGTAATGTACTTCTGCTTAACAAGAAATAAATTTACACCTAATCTTGATTTTTATGATTTGATGCACAAATATGAGGTCATCATCTTGCAAACCACTTGTTTTAAAGTTTGAGTAAAATTATAATTATTTCAAACATTAAGAACGAACATTTCACTGGGCATCATAGATCATACCTTTGATCCTAAAATGTAGGCGGTAAAGACAGAGTGTGCTTCAAAATTCATTTACCTGGTCTACACAGTAAATTTCAGACACGCCGGGATTAAATAGCAGGGTCCTTTTATCACTTCCATGCCCCCATGAAAGGCAATGCTCCACATTTGATACAAAGCTTGCCTATCAGATGTTAGAATTGTCTAATAATATTTTTCAATATATGATTTGCAGCTGTTAATTATCTGTTTCTATAAGATAGTTAAGGAAAGATAAATAATTTCAGGTTAGATTTTATACAGTTTATACAACACACTTGATTTAACATGTATTTTTTTCCATTTATTTATTTTAAGATTGGATTAAGGTGTATTGTTCTTATTTCTACTGAAATTACTTTTGATTGACATGAATATTATGTAGGTGTTTCTATAAAATTTATTACATATGACAAAAATTCATCTAATCTAATCTTTGTGTAGATTCCTCTGATTATTTTAAATGACAAGCTCAGGAGACTATTTTCATAAACAGCCTGAAAAAAAGACAATATTCTGCAATGATAAGCCTATCCTTATGAGAACAGCTATGTCTTGTCATGTATGGTTAACTGGATGTGATATTTAAACCATAATAATACAATGGAAATTGAGAGCATATTATTTAATTAATCTATAAATAACTGGACTTGTTTTTATTTGTGGGGTTTTGTGGCTCACAATAACCATGTACATTTCCCTCTTGAGTGTTTAAATGTGACATGATTCAATTTAAGGAATGACACTCAAATGCATTATCATCACTGACACTATTTGTGGAAATTGAAATAGTTACCCAGGGAGCTCTGATAATGTGTAATTCCTAAACATTACAACAAAACAGAATTAAGACTGGGGTGATTTTTGATGTTAGGGGGCTGGGAGTTAGAAAACAAAAAACAATTCTGTAGTAGAAAATAAAAAGTGATGTTTCATGTGTCCAGTTTATCAGGCTTTTCAAATGAACAAAACGTTATAGATAATTCTATAGACCTTTATTCTAAAAATTCTACATTAGATTATAACAAAAGATGATGTATGTGGACATAGTTTGAAAATTAAAAGGTAGATTTACTTATTTTCATTTTCGAGCAGCCACAATTGGAACCTTCCCTAACAAATGAAGTATGTTTATTTATATCCAAAACCACACAACATCTACTTTTTATGTGTACATGTGTGCATATTTGTATTTGTCTTTGTACCAGTAATGTGTATGAGCAGATATCTTTGAGTTAACATAGGCTTACTCGCAAAAAGTGCTCACACATTTTATAAATACATGCGAAATGTATGTTACACCCTTAATACTTTGATTGATGACCTTGCAAAGATGAGTGTTTAATGACAAGCATTTTTAATGAACTGTATCTTTTTACGAAGGGTGATATGATAATGTTGATTTTCATTTTCGATGGCATTGCCTCTCAAGCACTCTTCTAAGTAATTTCGAAAGCGACTTACATAATCCTCTCAGCACTATTTCTAGTTTGACTTTACTGAGAAAACTGAGCAAGTGAGTGATTAAATAATTTCCTTAGGTTTGCATGGATAGTAAACTACAATTTGGCCTGAGTCCCAGCTACTGCAGCTGCAGCTGCATAACCTGAAGCCTACATACAATCTGATGTTACCTTGTGGGATGAAGGAATAGTTTGTTTTCCCATATACTTTCAAGCACTTGCATTTGAGGAGTGACCTTGTGTAGTGGTGGCAATACTGGAAGAAAGAACACAGGTTTTGCATTCAAATAGAACTAGAATTCAAGTTTTTATTTCAGGTATTCCTTTCAAAATCCTCTGAACAGGTTAACTGCTCCTGTTGCACCACAGATTCCTCATCTATAAATCTCTACTGACAGACAGAACATTAGTAGCATGTGTACAATACTTTGTAATATACCTATGTTAATAAATATCACAAATAGTCTTACAAGATTATTTTTTACTCATTAAAAATAGACAATACTAACAAACCCTCTTGGCATCTTTATATATCTATGATAAAACTTTAGTTTAACTTTTTTGTTATTAACCCAAACTACTCACCCATGTTTAATAACTAAGTCTATGTCATTTAGAATAGTGTGGGTAGAAGTCAAATAAAATGCCTTGGATGACATAATTTTAAGGCCAGGTAAGAAAATCCTGAGGCATCTCCATGTTTACAAGGATGAATACTCTTTTTTTTTTTTTTTTTTTTTTTTTTCTGAGACAGGGTTTCTCTGCGTAGCTTGCTATACTTGACTCACTTTGAGTGAATACTCTAAGCACAACTAAAATCACTTCAGAAGAGAGCACTTGCTAACTTTTTCCTTCCTTCTTTAAAAAAATACAATATCAACTTGTTTTCTAAACAATGAACCTCTGATTATTCCCTTATTTATTTACTTTTATATGTGGAGTAAATAATGAGGAACCTTCTGACATGGTAAAGATAGGTATCTATTTTGGTACATAATATACAGTGTTTAAGAAATCCAACAGTGAAATAACCCAGGCAGACAGACAAGGGGCCATGTAACTATATCTATATTAAAAAGACTGAACTATGGTACGTGAGAATCATATAGGTCAGGAGACAGTGAGGGCCAGGGAAAAGTAAGAAGTTATAGATAGGAACAAGAAATTCTGCAGAGTAATTAGGTATTAAAATGACTAGAGATAACAAAAATATATTTCAAATATAAAAAATTTTTAATGCTTAATCTAGGAGAAATTTCAATTATCTAAAGAGCTATATTTAACTTGATTTGGAATTACACAATGTCTATATGCATTAAAACATCATATGGCATATTAGAATAGCACTACTTTTATCTATTTAAAATTGTTTTAGAAGAATTTATATTGAAAGTTATATCCTAGATTAAGGAAATTTTATATATTATTTTTCTTTTGGTTCTGGCTTATTTCACTAGATAGGCCCATTCCTATCAATTTCCCTGAAAATATAACATAATTTACCTTTTCATGGTAGCAGCATAAAAGTTCATTGTGTATATATGCTACATTGCCTCTAACCTTTCATTTGTAGATAGGTAAATAGATCATTTCCTGGACTCAGCTCTGGTGAACACTGCAGTGTGGCCGTGCCTGTGACCCTGCGGTATACTTACTTATATATCCTTCCAAGTCTATACCCGGGAGTTGCGTGCCTGGATCATGCAGTACTTCTAGTTCTCCTAAGCTAAGGAAGCTGCATACTGACCGCACCAGTTTGTATGTCCATCAACCCTGTTTATAAAGGATTCACAGGCACTCCTTTCCCTGTGACGCGACATCAGCATTCATTGTCAGTGGTTTTCTTTTTTCTTTTTTTTTATTAATTTATTCTTGTTACATCTCAATGGTTATCCCATCCCTTGTATCCTCCCATTCTTCCTTCCCTCCCATTTCCCCCTTATTCCCCTCCCCTGTGACTGTTCCTGAGGGGGATTACCTCCCCCTGTATATGCTCATAGGGTATCAAGTCTCTTCTCGGTAACCTAAGAATTACTATGGCTAAACTGAGCTGGAATCTAGTAAAAGTGGAACTACCCAGGAATAGGAAAGTTACCAACAGAGAAATAGTAAAAGGTAATGGACTGTAAATATAATAAATGTATAATATATGTGCATGGAAAATTCCATTATAAAACGTCTACTTGTACAATTAATATATGTTAGTAAGATACATTGATCCAAATGGCAGCTATATTTTAATCTGAATTTTATGTAAAATAGTGTTTTTAATCTGTACTGTTTGTAAAAAAGTTAAATTTGAGTAAAAGCAAACAAACTTGAATATATTCAAGAATGTGATTAAATAAAATAGTGACAAATGTTCACTGTACCATTTTTTGGCATGACTATATAGATATGAGGTTTTATAACATCTGTGAATAAATTAATTTGTTCTCCAATTACATCAAACTACCTTCTTCTGAGTCCAGGGAGCAATGATAGTCAGAATGGAATCAATTTTGACTGTCACGCATCACACGGATTAATGGTGTGAAAGAGGAGAATATAGAGGCTGATTATAAAAATTTTCAAGCCTCACGGAAACAAACAAGAGAAACTATGACACAGGCATTAGAGAAGAAACATTTTCAATGAGACCAAAAGAAAGTAGTTTTAATTAAGAAGAAAGAGGGAAATGTAAATAAGAAGTTCGCAAAAAAAAAAAAAAAGACATACCAGAAACCCCTCGCGTTATCATTGGCATAGTGATGACAGTACACCCTAGGCACAGTGGGCCAACATCCATCCTGGTTTACCTGCACTGAAAGAACAAGCCATAATCCTCAAAGTGTTCCTGTAAGTGAGGTGTCTCCTGTACCCACATTCCCATCACAGTCCTGGGAAATGCCTACTCTGCGCCAAGTGGTGCCATGTGGACACCGGAAGCTATTTTCCACAGACAAAAATGGCTTTTGCATTTCACTGCAGCTCCAATCTTTTCACTTTGATTCCATCAAGACAAGCGTGGTCCTGCTGGCATTAACAGCATTTAGGCAAGCATGAAGGATGCCTTTGAGAGGCCAGTGTGCAGTGGTCAGTGTTCGCACAGGCTGGGTTAGCAATTCCTGCCACACCAAGTTGCTGAAAAAGGAACATGTAATCTAGGCCCTCTAAAGAGGTATGCTCCAGTTCCCTGGCCAGCAGAAGACACATGTCCTAAAGAAGTGGGAATTAATGAAATTGAATACAAGTGAACTTAAAGACACGGTGGCTGAGAAGTGATCATCTCTACGAGGCCAACATATTCTCAGTCATAGTCTGTATGCAAAGGCAGAATCAGCACAGTTGGAGTTTCTATAATGCTCCCCTAAGACATGTTCTTTAATAAATTTCACAACATATAAAATGTATTGTTTAAGGTGAAGAATTAATACATCCCCCTTTCTTTGAGAATTTGGAATTTTATGGAAGCAACAGAGTGTCAAGTAGCCATGAAGTGACAGTACTTTTTTTTTTTTTTAATATATATCACTTAAAAGACCTGGGAATAAGAAATCAATAACATTTGGAATCATGCCCATTCTATGCCTAGTGATATTTATGCATTAAAAACCTATCATATAGAATAAGATTTTTGTGAGTCTCAGGGTATTAAAATGGAAAATTTCTCTTTTTGAAATGCAAACATATAATAATTATAGCAAATGTGAAGGAGAAACTAAAATTATTCATAATTAGTCCAAGTTTTATTCCTGTTATGTTACTACAGAATTTTGCAGGATTTTCAAATATTTATTTTTGTATTTGTAGGTCATCACCTAAATTTAGGATTATTTTATTTTGTTTGAAATAATGGTATGAGAAGTAATCCAGAACTCTAGTGACAGAGGAGAGCAACTAATCTCAGCCTCGCTACTTTTGAGAACATAAGAAAATAATCTATAAATTATGGATTGTTTTGGACTTTTCAGCATTAACCTTTACATAAAGTAAATCCAAAGTACATACTATTTTATATAGTATACACAACAATATATACAAATGACCATATAGGCATGAATATTAACTTTTAATTTTCACACATTTGAAATGGTGTAGCAGTTAAGAAAAAAGAAGAGTAAAACAGACCAACAGGGTACAGTGAAAGTTCATCAATAGTCCTCCAGGCAAGAAAGGGTTCCAGCAGCCCAGCGAAATGAGGGATCTACAAAGGTAAACACACACACACACACACACACACACACACACACACACACACACACAAATGAATTGAGGGAGGCACTCATTTGTAGGTTCCATCTTCATTAAGATGCTGCTGGATTAATGTTTCCATGTTAGCCCCATAGTTTCATAAAGCCAAATCTGAATTTAGAAATGACTTGCTATTCCTTAAAATGATAAGGAAATAAAACATAAACAAATATCAACCACTTGCTAACCTACACTTTTAGGACTCATCAAATATTTCTAACAAATTGAACCATATTCTCATTTCTTTCTAGTGTAATATCAACACCATAAAGGAACTATAATTTTTATCCTATGGCAATATTCCTCTATTGTTACACTGCATGTATCTTGGAATTATCATTTATACTTTTATTTACTGTGTAAGCTAAGTTATACACTAAAGACTCTGACATGAGGTACAGATATGAGGAGTTTGGAAACAACCTAACTGCATTTAGTATTCATAAAATTTACAGCTTGGGTGGTTCAATTATATATACATGTGTGTGTGTGTGCGCACGCACAGATTAAAATATAAATATTTCAATTATCTATTGGGCTGTCAGCATATGAAAGTATCAAAGAACTGACAGCATATGCAATATCAAAAGTGAAAAAATTGAGCAAGAAAACTATTTAAAAAGAAGTTGTTCCAGGTCTAGAAACTTGGGAATTATTTAAAGTATAATTTCTGTGCCATGATTTGACCACCAACCATGGCATTGCACACTATGCGCTACACATAACGATAAGGTCAAATTTAGGTCCTGATGCTTAATGTTAGCCTGAGGGAGTTAATTCATAATGAGAAATTACACCAAAGCCCACAGTGATTTCTTATGTCATCACTGTCAGCAGCAGCAGATAGAGATCATCCCAAACCTTCCCCCAATAACTACAATAACTCTACTGATAGCATTACTTACTGAGCCCTCAAGTGTTTCAAATGGTTGTGGTAAATTTTACTGGTAATTGGAGCTAAATTGGGCATTGTCAGAAACAACATGCATGATTCCTACCCAAGGTTTTCAGTGGTGTCAGCATGCTTCAAAGGGACTATGTTCAGCAGTATGGAACACAAAAGTGCCAAGGCCAAGTGTGCAGTTCTGAAAAACAGGACATTTGCTCTCGGAGTCTGCTGAGAGATACAGGCACAATAGGCTTCTTTCTGCCTAGGCATGTAGAATTGGCTGATGTAATTAGAACAGCCAACAGAAGTAGGACTGCTAACTATTAAGATGTGGGAAGTCCCTCAGAGACCCTTAGGTGATAAAATTCAGACATGGAGACCAGAGCACCCTGCTTGGATTAACATAACACCCTTTCTATTTGGGAGGATGTGGCTTTCCCTCACACAATAACAAATTCAAGTCTCTGTTCTATAGCACACTACCCATCATGCACAGTATATTTCTGGGATATATTAACTATGTGGAAATCAATCGAATGCAGCAAAATAAAATGAGGTAAATATAAGAACTACATTTACTGTGGATTATAGATATTACCTAACCGTTGGGAAACTGCTGTTGTAAAAAATGTTTTTATTTGTTTACTTGCTTCAACATTTGACATAGTTAAGTTACAAATTATACAGCTCACTTAATATATTTTTGATAATCATATTATTTATTTATAATATATTAATAATTATATATTAATAGCTAAATAAGTATTAACATCCTTCCACAATCATGGTAAATATAATCCAGCTATTAATAAAAATAATAGAAAACTGAAAAGATTGAATGGCATTGTCAAAAGAGGAAATGACAAGTATTAAGTAGATATGAGATTGAGATTGCTAATGATTAAAAGTAAAGTAGGTTTTTATCAAAAAAGGGTTATGTGTGTGTGTGTGTGTGTGTGTGTGTGTCTGTGTGTATGTGTGTGTGTGTGTGTCTGTGTGTCTGTCTCTCTGTGAAACAACAATCCAAATATGGATGTGGTCCCATGTGCCCATCACTTCACCACTTAAGAGGTAGAAACAGGAAGCTCAATAGTTCATGGTTACCCTTGGCATATACATTGTGGGCTCAAGGCCTCCCTGAACAAAATGGCACCCTATTTTTAAAAAAACTCACAATAAGAACAAAATAAGAATTAGAAAAATGAAAGGACAATTAACCAAGAAAGACCAAGGAAAATAATGTTTGCAGAAGAGTTGGTCAATAAAATAGAGCCTAAGAGAAGAATTTTCATGTTCAAGGTCAAGCCATTAATGGCTCTTATGTAACTGCTCTGTGGCATAGAGAAGCAATCTGGATTGAAGTGTCTAAATTGAGGAAGTGGAAGTAAGAAATAATAATCACAGAGAACCTCCCAGGTTATGGGGCATGCTACTTTGAGCATATCTCAAACTCTAAAGAGCCATTAAAGCAGCCAAGGTCCTAAAAATAAATTTCATAATAGTCACCTGAATAGCTTTATCTGGTCAATAATACACTTTCTTTTTAGAACTCTAAAGGAACAGACACATAAAGTATCCAACGTAAAAGTAAATTGAACTTGAGGAGTATGGTTCTATAAAAAGAACGAAGCCAGCACAAAGTCAGTAAGTGCAACACTAAACTTCAAGGAAAACTGGAGCAAGGCAGAAAATAAACTATTCTGACAAGAAAAATGGAGAGCACCAGAGTCATATAAGGAAGCCTATAAATACGCAGCACTATTATCTAACCGCAAAACACCCAGAATGGAAAATGCTGCTCTGAACTCAGAGAAATCCTGAGATATTTGTGTTGGCTCGATCCAGCAAAATTCACATTACGTTTTCTCTAATACACTCAAAGAGACACACAATTTGGGAAACATCTATTAAATGACTAGTATGTATAAATATTACTTCCTATTTACTAAATAGTAACTTACTAAGGCATCCTCTTTTCCAATAATATTATCCCTGTATTTTAAGATAACTAATAGCTTTCTTTTTATTTTTCTGTTTTGGAGATTATAATATAATAACATTTTCCCCATCCCTTTCTCCCTTCCAAACCCTCCCACGTGTCTTCTTTGCTTTGCTTCAAATTCATTGTTTGTTTTGTTCACTAATTATTATTACCTGTATATGTGCATTTATATATATGCTTTCATTTTTAAACATAACCTGCTGTTGTGTGACAGAGCATTTCCTGGGGAGACACAACACATGTGTACTCTCTACAGACAGGTTTTCCCATGGGAGACCAGAGTACAGATACTACCAAAGTACAATGTGTTAAACCGGTGAATTTTCTTGGGGTTAGAGAAATGTAGGTGATGGGTACTTATAGCTGCCGTCATGACTCAAAGACAGCTGCACCACCAAGGCCAACTCCAGCACGGGTGACAGTTCACAAAAGCAGGAAAACTGGAGAAAACAATGCACAGCCTTCCGTCAGTTAAACATATTGGAGAGTAGTAGCCTTTTCACGGGACTCAGTTTCTCTAAATCTCCTCCACGCTGGATTTTGTTTATTCCAGGGAGCTGGTGTCTTCTCAAAGTTTACTTTGTACGTGGCTTGTCTGAGTCTTCTTTGCAGCTTTTACTGCTTATCATGGTTGGGACACACTTCCTGGGTCTGGTTGGTTTCAGGGACGTTTTGAGGCTGTTTAGTTGTTTCTGTTTCTGCTTATGGAGCTTCTCCACAGGATGGATTGTTTCAATCTCCATGGAAACTGTTACAAAAATCGTAGTACGTGGTCGGTCCACATAACGTTATTTGTATGTGTGTTTTCAAGGCTGAGCACTTGGCATTGGAAAAGCAATTGTTGTTCTTTTCCCTGTGGGAAATCAGCTTTATGCCCCCAAGTTTCCTTAGTCATCTATGGCTCCTTATGCAAGCTTGAGGTCTCATGGGCTTTTTCCGTGTCTAGTTTGCCATGTCCATTGGTGCCATGAGAAGCACATGTTTGGGCAGTCACGTTGGTGACACTTTATGGATGTAGATGTTACATCCTACAAGCATTACTAACTGTATTATTAGTCACATTGTCTTAAATGCTTTCTACTAATTTTTTTTTAATCTGGGCAAAGGGGCCTCAATGTATGAATGGACAAAGATGCTCAAAAAATTCATATACTTAAATTGTTAAGAGAGTTTCAGTTAGACCATAAGTTATGTGTATGTTTTATTTTTCCAGTGCTGGAAATTAAACTGATAACCTTGGGATTTCCAGGCAAAGGTTTCTCCTGTAAACTAAATTTCCAATCTCATGAATATAGGAAATGACCACTGAAAATATTAGCAAAATGTAATGCTCGATCATTAGCAGATAACACATGCATTTTCTTTTCACATTATACTTGATTTAAGTATTTAAATATGTCAAGAATGTGTGCCCTAATATGAACGTTATCAAGCCAGTTATTAGCTCCTTTAATAATGTTTTAGTACATATTTGTATAGTACACATTTTAAAGCACTCTGATAGTTATGTTGTGTTTTATTATACTTTATTCTATTCATTCGAATGTATTGCTCTGAATAGGATCTATCAACATAACCAGCTAACAAAATGCTCTAGGTTACAGAAAGGATTTACAATCCTGAATTCATGCTTTATCTGTTACTGGTATGTTTCTTCTGTATGCTGTGAAGGAAGGTTTTGGGGTTAAAAGCTGTCAGGGAGCATTTTCACTGAAGGTCAGTATATTCCTGTTCTCTATACTGAGTTTTGTTCTCTAGCTCTATGCATGAGATACCCAAGTAAAAATGAAAACAGAATATGATATGACTTAGCCACATTTTGGCCTTTTTATTTTTTTTACAAGAGTTTTACTATCAAGATTGATCTTTATACGAACTCACAGAGAGCTATAAACTCTTGAAAGATGACGCCATCTAGTAACTCCAAGCTGTACTTAAAGGTCAAAAGGAAGCCACCAGAAAAACGCACGTAACATTCCTTCCTCCCGTGCCACCATCCCTGCCCTGTCGGAATCCCTTAACCCATGATGCACGTAGAAGTTAACAGTAATTGACTTTTTGATTTCCACTGTCTTTTACACAGACACAATATAATAACACACTGGTGTATGCGTGTATGAAAAGTGCCAGTGTTTCATAATCATAACCTTAAGAATAACTAAATATGGATCCTTCACTACCATAGCTGAGGAAGGCATGCACATCTGTAAGTGATTTTTTTTCAGGCTTACTTATTTCATTTTAGGGGGGTGAATGTATTGTCTGCATGGCGCTGCTTGCCATGGAAGCCAGAAGAAAGGGAGTTGCAGATGGTAGTGAGCCTCTAACGCCATTGGGTACTTTACCTCTGGACTGTTTTGACCCTCCAATGAGCAGCCCTAGTAATGACACAGAGACTTATTTTTATGAAAGCTTTGTGAAGAGAATGTAATCTTACCTTCCTCAGGGTCCAAGGTGAAAACAGTCTTGGGATGCCACTCCACTGAGACTTTGTCTCTACAAACTGATGAACATCTGAGATAGACTCAGAGAAGGAAGTATCAGCCCCAAAACAGAAGCCTGTGACTCCAGCCAGGCTATTGTATTGCAAAACGACCATCTATGGAGGAAGCAACAATGAGGTGGAGGAGTGGAGATTCCTGCCAGAGGGCGCTAGAGAGTTGAAGGCTTAGAGACTGTTGCCAGGCGGTTTGGGGTGAGACCTCCAAGTTTGGTCCACAGATTGTGTGGGATAGATGATCTACAAGACTCCTGAGAATTACGGTAGGGGAATTGCCCCCAGGGAACCGATACCCACAAGATTTCATTCTTGTTCTCCTTAATCTCCTTTTCCTCCTGTTTCGGGTAGTCAGGTTGTAATGGCGGTACATACCTTTAAATGAATCCCTAGTAAAGTAGAATCTTTACGGAAGGAGACAACAGAGCTTGTTCCCAGCTAGCTCATACAGCTTATTTAACCCATTTATATGAATCTACCTCCTGCCACGTGGCTCTTTACCTCCACCCCCAATACTGGCATCTGTTTCTTCTTCCACCTCTCACTGGTGAATCTTCAGGGCCTGATTCTTTCTTTTGCTGTCTCTGATAGGTGCGCTGCCTATTCTCCCTTGCTTTGCTATAGGACATTCAGCTCTTTATTGAACCCGTAAGAAGGCAATAGGGAAGAATGCTTGCTAAACACAGATAGGTGATGCTCCATAAAAATACCAGTTCCAAAGTCAGCTCTCTGCTGGTACGGAATTAATATCTGGATAATACAAAGACAACCTTTACACAGTGCACAAAAAGATCACCCCAACAAGCCACCAAGTGACTGCTTGGAATTGAGCTCAAATCCTCTGCAACTGTCCCCAGTGCTTTTAAGCATTGTGCTATCACACCAGCATCTGTAAATGAATTTTTTTTTTTTTATGTTGTAGAGGAGTTTATTAAGTGAGCATGGGGGAGAAGGAAAGGGGGTAGGGGTACCCTAGAGAGACAGAGACAGGAAGAGTGAGAAGAGAGAGGAAGAGTAAGAGGGGTAAGAGCCTGTAAATGAATTTTAATTAATTGTTTAACTGTGGGTCAGTTTTAAATCACTAATATAGGATTAAATATACATGTAATTATTATTCTTTTTTGTTTGTTTGTTTTGTTTGATATTTCTTTGGTTGGTTGGATGGTTTTTGGTTTTTATGAGACAGAGTTTCTCTGTGTATCCTTGACTGTCCTGGACTCGCTTTGTAGACCAGGTTGGCCTCAAATTCACAGCGATCCACCTGCCTCTGCCTCCAAAGTGCTAGAATTAAAGGCATGTGCTACCACCACCCTGCTTAATTATGATTCTTAATTTGTTCACTTTACATCTCAATTGTAGCTCCCACCCTCATTGCCACTCAGTTCCACCCTCTCTTCCTCTCATCTCTTTCCTCTCCCTCCTCTAGTCTTCAGAAAGGGGAGACCTCCTCCCTTATCATCTGACCTCAACCTATCAAGGCTCAACCAGACTGCTTGTACCCTCTTCCTCTGTGGCCTGGCATGGCTGTCCTGCCAGGGGGAAGTGATCAAAATGTAGGGGACAAAGTCAATGTCAGAAGTAGTCCCTACTACCCGTATTTTTGGACCCACAAGGAGACTGTGCTGGTTATTTACTACATCTGAGCAGAGTGTCAAGGTCTTGGTTGGTGCATTAGTCTATGCAGCAGCCCCCTCCTCTGCCTGCATTTGTTGGCTCCACCATTCTCCTTGTGGAGCTCCTAACCCTTCCAGGTCCTTCGATTTCCCAACCCTTTCATAAGACTCCCTGCCCTCCACCCCAAAGATTGGCTGTGTTTCTCAGGATGCTTGGATCTCCTGCTGTGTGGAATCTTCCAGAAGACCTCTATGGTAGCCTCCTTTTCTGTTCCTTCTCTTCAACTGCTTCCAGTGTCTATTTTATTTGTCCTTCTGAATGAGAATTAAGCATTCTCTCTAGGGTCCTCCTTGTTATACAGTTTCTTTAGGGCTGTATATTGTTGTGTGGTTATCCTGCATTTTGTTGACCAATATCCACTTATGACTGAGTATATACTATGCCTATCTTTCTGGGTCTGGGTTACCTCATTCGGGGCGATCTGCCTGCAAATTTCATGATTTCCTTGTTTTTTTTTTTTAATAGCTGTGTAGTATTCCATTGTGTAAATGTACCACAGTTTCTTTATCCATTCTTTGACTGAGTGACATCAGGATTCTGGCTATTATGAATACAGTTGCTATGAATGTAGTTGAACAATTGTCTTTCTTGTATAGTGGAACATTTTTCACTATATGCCCAGAAGTACTATAGCAGGGTCTTGAGGGATACCTAAACCCAATGTTTTGATAAAGTGCTACAATGATTTCCAAAGTTGTTGTACAAGTTTGCACTACCACCAATCAACAATGGAGGGGTGTTTTCTTTCTCCATGTTCTTACCAGCATGTGATGTCAGATGAGCTTTTGATCTTAACTATTCTGATAGGTATAATATGGAATCTCAGAGTCATTTTGACGTGCATTTTCCTAATGACTAGGCATGTTGAGCATTCCTTTAAGTGTTTCTTGGCCATTTGATACTCCTCTGCTGGGAATTCTCTGTTTAGTTATGTACCCCATTTTTAATTGAACTATTTGGTTTTGGTGGTGTTTAATTTCCTGAGTTCTTTATATATATTTTGGATATTAGCCCTCAGTCAGATGTAGGGTTGTTGAAAATGTTTTCCAAATCTGTAGGCTGTTGTTCTGTTCTGTTGACAATGCCCTTTACCTCACAGAAGCTTTTCAGTTTCTTGTGGTTCCATTTATTAATTATTGATCATAGAACCCGAGTTATTGGTGTTCTGTTTTGCAAGTTGTCTCCCGTGCCAATGACCTGAAGGCTCTTCCCCAGTTTTTCTTCTCTGGTTTTATGTTGAGATCTTTAAGCCACTTGGACTTTTGTTTTGTATAGGGTGATAGGTAAGGGTATATTTACATTTTCTACATCTAGACATCCAGGTAGACCAGAACCATTTGTTAAAGATGCTATCTTTTTTCTATTTTGTGGTTTTGGCTTCTTTGTCAAAAATCAAGCATCCTTAGGTTTGTGGGTTTGTTTCTGGGTCTTCAATTCACTACCATTAATACACCTGCCTGTTTTTATGCCAGTACCATGCCCTTTTTTATTACAGTTGCTCTGCAGTACAGCTTGAGATCAAGGATGGACACTCTGGAAGATCTTTTATTTTACTGGATTGTTTTAGCTATTAGGGGTTTTTTGTTTTTCCAAATGAAGTTGAGAATTTATCTTTCAAGGTCTATAAAGAATTGTGTAGGCATTTTGATGAGAATTGCATTGAATCTGTAGATTGCTTTTGGTAAAAAGGCCATTCATTTTCACTATGTAAATTGTACCCATCCTTGAGCGTGGGAGATCTTTCTGTTTTGTGATATCTTCTTCAATTTCTTTCCTCAGAGACTTGAAATGTTTTCATATAGGTCTTTCACTTGCTTGGTTAAAGTTACAGCAGGATACTTTATGTTTTTGTGCGGCTATTATGAATGATGTTGTTTCCCTAATTTCTATCTTAACCTCTTTGTCTTTTGTTTAAAGGAAGGCTATTGAATTTTTTGAATTGATTTTGTATCCAACAACTTTTCTGAAGGTGTTTATCAGTGTAGGAGTTCCTTATGGAAACCTTGGGTCACTTATGTGTACTATCACATCATCTACAAATAGTGATACTTTGACTTCTTCCTTTCCAATGCATCCCCTTAGTCTCCTTTAGTTGTCTCATTGCTCTATCTAGGACTTCAAGTATTATATGGAAGAGATACAGAGAGATTGGAAAGCCTTGTTGTGTCCCTGATTTCAGTAAAATTAGTTCCTTTTTAAATATTAAATTCAGGTATACCTAAACATGTTTAAAGTCGTGTGTGTTTCCCAAACCTATGTTACTGTCAATATCTTAGACGTTCTTTAACAAATTTAATTTAGATGGGCACATTTATAAGGTATAAGTTATTGGCTATTTAACAATTCATGTTTTTACAAATATTAAAACAATGTAATTATGCTACTGTGAAGACATAATAACAGAATACATAATATATGAACTTTGATACAAAGACATTTGAAATATTGTTGTCATAACATTTTAATTACTCTTATTTGTGGCAAACATAACCACACAATTTACCTGAATAAAAAGAGGATCGTGTTTAAGTATGTGAAGAAAATGGGGGAATCTCTTATCATTCTGTTTTGGATTACCTTTTCTCTATTATCAGTTCTATGTGAAATAGTCTGTTGTAATTTTTAAAATATATTTTATTAATTTATTCATATTACATCTCAATTGTCATCCCATCCCTTGTATCTTTCCATTCTTCCCTCCCTCCCATTTTCCCCTTGCTCCCCCCCATGACTGTGACTGAGGGGGACCTCCTCCCCCCTGTATTGCTCATAGGGTATCAGGTCTCTTCTTGGTAGCCTGCTAACCTTCCTCTGAGTGCCACCAGGTCTCCCTATCCAGGGGACGTGGTCAAATATGGGGCACCAGAGTTCATGTGTTCTTAATAAGTTTTTCTGGACCAATTATGAGTTTAATTGATTGAAATTTCTCAGTTTGTCAATATTTGCACTTAAAGTGGCTTCTCCTAATAAAGGTTCAGGAGGTTACAGGTTGTACATGAAGACATTACTGGAAACACAAAATGACAGTGAGGTTTATAAATACATCTGAGTAGCAAAAGAATTCTAGATTTTTTTAAAAAACTCTTTTTCTTTGCATGGGAAAGTGTCATCTTTTTGACACACCAAATTGTTAGAGTAGTGTGACAGCTTCTTGTACATGCTTCTTTGAGCGCATTAATTATACAAAACTCTACACATATTGGCATGAAGCTATAATTAATTGTAGCATTAAAATGCTGGCACAGTAATAAAATATTCTATATTTTGTAAGTCATTGTAATATTTTATTTTAAAATAATTTAAGAAATATGAAAATCTTTTTAAATGAATTAATATGCTATTGTGAGAGGTTACATGTTTGTCTAAAGCACATCCAATTCTAAATAAGACCTATTGAAAACTTTTCATGCACTTTAAAACTATAGACAAGGATGCTTGGAAATTTTTCTCATTAAAAATTAATGTATATCAGAAAACACTTAGAAACACAAAATCATGCTTTCATTTCTTTTATCTTTTAAATGGAGTACACTCAAATCCACTACATGTAACATATCGCCAAAGATTGTGCACATAATATTTACTTACTAACATGTAATTTCTGTCAGTGTCATTCCTATTTCCGGTATGTCAAATCTTTCTTCTGATCTCAATTTCCTGGAATAAACATGTTTACCTTTGTATTTATTACCGTCCACTCTATATTAACTAAAATGTCTGCATGAATATATTGGGCAAGGTATATTTAGGCAATTGGGCTGATAACTAATATTACTTTGATTTTTAGTAATATTTATATACAAAGAGAGTGTGAGAAAGAGAACTACACAAGCACACATGGAGGTGTAAGGAAGGAAGAGGGAAAAAGAAAATGAGCGAGAAATTGTCTATTACAATGGATAAAAATTAGGAATAACACATAGTATAGTTAATGTATGAACAGAAAACTACATTATCTAACTTAAATTGAAATTTTGAAAGGAAAAAATTGGAATTTTTTTGTGTTAGATTTACACTTTTTAGCTACATAAAATGAAAGGCAGCCACTGTTTTACACTCTGTTTTCAGCTTCTCCAGTCCTCAAATTACATATACTTTTTAAAAAAAATTGTACTAGATGCCTAGCCAAGGAATCATTAACAAGGCTCCTTTTATTATTAGATGAAAAGATGTTTCTTCTTTACTATTCCACTTTTACCACATAGTACAAGATAGCTTCCAAAATAGTGTTTCAGTTAGTAACTCATGTTATTCATTAGCCATGCTTATGAAAATTGAGGATTAAAAACTCACTCTCTACATGGCAGTGAGATAAGAAGGTAACTATAATGAATTAAATAATTTAAATTTATTTAAAATTTGCAATTGCAGCTGATGAGCTTTGGATAAAGTGAAGACAGTAGAAAATGGGAGTGTGAGAAATGTCCTATTCCTGTGCACATAAATGTTTTAACTAGTAGAGTCTTATCTGTGCTGTGTTTTGTTGTATAAATGAAAATATATATTGGAAAGAAAAATTTACATCCACAAAATAGTCCAACTTAAGACACAAAGTACATGATAAATAGTGATAATAATTTGGAAAGTATGAATGACCTTTCATCCTTCCAGGAAACGCTGATCATGCTCTTTGTTGTAATACTACCTATACCTGCCTCGCCATTTACCCCGCATCATTTTGATAAACAACTGCAGTGACAGAAAAGATTGGTGTCATCATGGACTTTCTTTTATGAATAAATATAAAATGTCCCCTACATTTAGATTAAAAATCATCTGCAATACAGGAAATATAAAGTGGGAGCCATCCTTGAAGTAGGCATTCAACTATCCTCCCTCCTTACGGATCTCTAGATTTGAAATGGTGCCAAATTTAAAGTTGATCCAACGAAACTGTATCCAGAAATTAAAGCATACTCCACCTTACCAGCTATTCCACTCCTTGGAATATACCCAGAAGATGCACCAGCACATAACAAGAAAATTTGCTCAACCATGTTCATAGCAGCCTTATTCATAATGTTCCAGATCATGGTAATAGCCTAAGTGTCCCTCAGTAGAAGAATGGATAAAGAAACTGTGGTACATAAACACTATGGAATACTACTCAGCTTTAAAAACAAGGAATTCCCGAAATTTGTGGACAAATGGATTGAGCTAGAAATGATCATAATGAGTGAGTTAACCCAGAAGCAGAAAGAGTCAAATGGTATATACTCACTTATATCTGCATACTAGCCCAAGGGGCATGTCCCACGAAAGCCTTCACTCACCAGGAAACTGGGACAGAGGGGAGGACATCCTATTGAGACTCTAGATGAGAGAACAATGGGAGAATAGCAATGTAGAAGGATCCAGTGGGTCCTAGAAACCTACAAGTAGAACATTATGATAGGCAGATTTGGGCCCAGGTGTCCTGCTCAAACTATGGCACCAGCCAAGGACAATACAGGCTGTAAGCTTTAAACCCCTACCCAGATCTAGCCAATGGTCAGAACAGTCTCCACACTTGAGTGGAGAGTGGGATATGACTTTCTCACGTACTCTGGTGCCTCACATTTGACTATGTCCCCTGGAGTGGGGAGACCTGGTAGCACTCAGAGGAAGGACAGCAGGTCACCGAGAAGAGACTTGATACCCTATGAGCATATACAGAGGGAGGTAATCCCCCTCAGGAACAGTCATAGGGGAGGGGAATAAGGGGAAAATGGGAGGGAGGGAAGAATGGGAGGATACAAGGGATGGGATAACCATAGAGATGTAACAAGAATAAATTAATAAAATTAAAAAAAAAAGAATTATTAGGTACCTGGGCCTAGTGGTGTATGCCTATAATTCCAGACTCTGAGAGGCAGAGTCAGGTGGCTCTCGGTCATTTTGAGGCCGAGTTAGGGCTACATAGAGAAACTCTGTCTCAAAAAAACAAAAAACAAAAATTACTAGGTTTAGAGCATGGTCAAGAATATCCTATGTTTTATACTAATTTGAAATGTTACACTGCTAATAAAATTCTTACAAATGCTTGAAAAATAAAAAATAAAAAATAAAAACATGCTATACCTGTGTCTTTTGCAAAGAGACAAAAGGTGTGTATATGTGTGCGTATGCGCACACGCTTGCGCGCACATATGGGAGCATATGTACTTATGTTTGTGAGGACTTATGGATCATACAGTGTGTGGAGGTGAAGGGACAACCTCTGGTTTTGGTCCTTGTCTTTACTTTGTTTGAGACAGGTTTTAATGCTCACACTTGTATGTACCAGGCTTGCTAGCCCACAAGCTCTCCGGAATTCTGTTTCTAACACACACCTCGCTAGAGGAGTTGACAGAGCTTGAAATCATGGAAAATTTTAAGGACTTTGACTCTTCTCCTCATGCTTGCCTAGCAAGTCCTTTATTAACTGGCCTATTTTTCCTTCCCAATTGCTACACTATATATACATACAAATATATGTATGTGTATATACATATATATAATAATTAATTATTATTATAAGTATTATACATATATTGTATATATATACACAGTTTTATAACATTTATTTATAAGATTATTTGCATATGTCACCACACATATAAAGGTCAGAAATCGACTTGGTTTCTGTCATCTCCTTTCAATTGTGGGTACTGGTGATCAAACTCAGGTCTTGGTTAAAGGCTCACCCACAGAGACATTTCATCACCCTCACCCCAATATCAAGGCAAAAGGAGACATGATCTATGTAAAATCTTAATCTACAGTCCGTGGAAGAAACTGCAGGATTTGATATTACAAAATTAATTAATCTGTATTCTCAATTATTAATCTGAATTTTGTAGAGTGGTGGACCAAGTCCTGAACAATCACTTATATAGATTCTGCACTATACTTAAAAGTTCCTAAAATGTCATATCACATTGCTTATTATGATTCAGTAATAACAGGCACTTTTGGAGGTATAGTATGTTCATCACAAGGGAATCAGCATGTCTTGATGCTAGACGAAGATATAAAAACCATGGAGACATAAAACACGGGGACTCAGGTGGAAACATACTCATTGTAAAGTGGAGACTTACGCAAAAGGAGATGCCACACTTATTATGTTAGCCTTGACCGAAGGGCCAAGTTACAATTTGAGTTTCTATTACAGTCAGTCAATATGAATGATGCAGAGAATATTCCAGTTAGCCTCTCAGGGAAGAACTAGTTACAGAAAAATCTCTTAAAAGAAGCATATGTCATAGAAGATATACATACTTTATAAGTGTACATCAAAAGAATATGTGCAAAAAAGGCCATATAATTGTTTCTCCTTAAGTTATAATATGGAGTTAAGAGTTTTTTATATCTCAAGATTGATAAAATTAATTAAGAGTAGAGCAAGAATGTGTCAGATAAAAATGATAGACACTGATAAAAAACTATTGCAGACACTGTTTTCTGAGTAAAATTTATTCTAAAATATCAAGTGTGGTATTACTAGAAATTAAACAGTAAGCATGCAGTAATTTGACCCTTGGTTTCTCAATGTTTAAAATTCATTAAAAAGTGTGAATTCAGATGAGAGAAATAGTGAGATTTTCATATAATTTCCTTATTGTACAAAAGGAATTAAAGGGAACCCTGTGAGAGACAGGAGGCAGAAACACAGAAAATAAAGTTTTGAGCTGTGATGAAATGAGATAGCTTAAACAATGAAATTGTTCACAGCATTATTTGATTAAAGTAATTAGTAACACCTATGTGTATCTAGATTTCAAAGTATTATTTTGTTCTTTTTAATACATTGTACGTTGTGCAAATTCTTAATCACTGAATATTGAATTCTTCTCTTTGGAACTCTGTAGATAGACCATGAGAAAAGACTAAAGCTAATGGGGTTACACCCATAAGATTTAGGGTGGCTTTGTACAATACAAACGGAGTGCAAAGGTTGCATTATTTTTCATTTTTGAAATAAACTTTACTTATGCAAATTATAAGTGCTGGGGTGTATATTATAGATTGTAATAGACTGTTAGAGCATGGTCTGATGTATTTGGATGTTAATTAATAAAAAGCCATCACACCTAAGCAGTGCAAATGAGATAAGCATGGCTAAAGTTCCTGGGTGTGGAGAAAGAAAGAGCGAATCTCAGGAGAAGAAGAGAGTCTGGAGGAGAAGAGAGGAGAAAGAAGGCCACCATGGCTTAGATGGAAGAGAATCACATGGCAAGCGTGGGTGAAGGATTTGGCCCAGATGAAGAACCTTAACAAGCATATGGGATTATGGATGGGAGGTAGCTTGAGAGAAAATTTAAAAAGCAGATGGTAAGGGATTGGGGCAGGTCTCTGCCCCACTATAGGAAGTAGTTTAGAGAAATTATATCTGCCTGCCCCAGGTTAACTAAGGCTATTTTAAAATATAACAGATGTCTGTGTCTTGATTGATTGCTAGCATGTTAGAAAATACTGTCATAATAATAATTATAGGCCTGATAATAAACATTATTAGGCCCTACTGGTGAATTAACAAGAGCAATAGGCTGTAACTAAAGCAGGTTGAAGCAAGTAATTTGCTCGTGATATTTGGTGGATACTTCTCCAATTTCTCTGTTGTGTCTTGCACATGCTGAGTGACAATTTTTCTACAAAATTACAGACATTTTCAAAATATGGTTGTTTAATATTACCATTTTTACTCTATATTATATTTTCAATTTAATATTGAACAAAATTAGATCTTCATATCATTCAAATAGTACACTGGAAAGTTGGGAGAATAAAATTTATGTCATTTTCTTTATGATGAAAGAATAATGTGTAAAGAAACCATGCGTATAAGTGACATAATACAGATGTATCATAAGGTATGTGTATTTATGTATACACACACATATATGTACATGTGGCATTATACAGTTTGTACAGGTTATATATGAGTAAAAACACACAATATACATATAAGTAACATAATACAGACTGAGCAGAAAATATTTGTGTATATAAATAACACCTATATATTTTTACAAGTGAAGCTATATAGATTGAACAAATTGTATTTAGGAATATATGTGGAAACACACATATATACATAAGAGTGAAATTATTCAGACTAAGCAGGATATACATATATGTGTGTGTGTCTATGTGTAAAAGCACAGGAGTCATCCCACAGATGAGTGGGTTGTGTACATATACAAATACATAAATGTATACAAGTGATATTATACAGACTGAGTGGGTTCTAATTAAGAATGTCTATACATACACACATATATAGATACAAGTAACATTACACAGACTATGTGGGTCATGTTTAGGTACATTTATGTACATACACACACACACACTCACAAACACATACGCACACACACACAAGTAACAATTAACTACAAAAAAGGCCATGAATTTGAAAGAAAGAAGTGAAGGCTTAGAGGAGGAAAGAGTAGGGTAGAATGATATAATTATATTACGATCTGAATAAAATTGAAAGAATAAAGAGGAAATGTTCTTTTAGATACAGATATATAAAACTTTTGTTTTCCAATGCTACTTATAGATAATTACCTAAAAAGAATTCTCAGCCTTCCAGTCAGAATCACATTTAAATACATATAATTTACAAATTTTCTTCAATATATCCAGTCTGTGGTATCAGAGAACTAAAAATGTGAATGAAAACACTTTATTACTGTTGGTTGCTACTGTATGTGTCATGCTAAAACAGAAAATATATGTTGTGTAGGGGGAAGGCAGGAGCTTCAGGTTAGAAGGAAAAGCTTATTACTTTATTCTGTTATGCACGTGAATAAATGATGTGTTACTGATTACTTCAGTAACATTTCCCACAGCTAAAACAGCATCTTCACTTATTCTAAATGGACCGTGATTTGGATATTAAATTGGCTGAAAATATTCATCATATATGTCCCTTTTTAAGTTGTAATCTGATTTGTCACAGTGTTAATGCGAGGCTCTTCCATAAGAGACCCTTGGTTTCTATCACCATAGAGAAACGTGCCTGCCAGACACAGACCTACTTTAAAAGGAGGTTATTTAATTAGTTGTTTTTATTTCCAGCAAGGCTGGCGATATACTTTGGGGAATCATTTCATTTTCATTCATTACCGAAGCCATGGCTTATATTTCCCTCAGGCAAACAGCTTTATCTGACAAGTTGAATGCTTTAGTGACAAAAATATGTAATGATGGATACGGTATTAAAGAGATGCCAAGTGACATGATGCTTTGAATCACTTTCTGTAACTGTATGATTAATGGTTGTGCATATGTGTATATTTATACTTTCTACTAGTGAATATTTTGCATGGGAAATATGAGTAAAGTTTTATACCATTTTTTTCTCTGAGAAGAGACAAATGGATTAAAACCTGTCAGAACCCACAGCATATGTTTAAACCATGGGTCCTGGGGTATTTACACTAACATCAATTTCACCTATCCAGGGCTTTTGATCTCAGCTCTATGTAACTGTGGTAAGCTAACACAAGTACTACAATTCACTGAAGGCATACTGGCTGTAATGGATGTATATGTTCTTACTCAGTATTGTTCCTGACCTTCTGAGCAAACCTATAAGTGAGTGACATCCTTTCTAATACATAGATGATGAATCCCTTACTATAGAGATTTCATGTAATACTTATGTCATGTTGATGTTTTTAAAATAAAGATACTGGGCTCCTATACAAGCCATTCTGAATGAATTCGTATGAGATGTGTCCTTGCACTGGTATATCTAAAGAACTTTCCACATTAACCTAATGTGCAACAAAACTGAAAGTAGGATTAATCTGGAACTTCCAAAGCTTAAGTAAAGTCCCCAAAGTCACACAGTGGTCATGGTACTGTAGGAATTCAAACCCCAAACTCTCTGGCTTCTCAAGAGAAAGTGGTCATTGAAGGAGGGCTCAAAGCTCTGCTCAGAGTCACATTTTTTGAAACTGCATTCCCTTCTTAGGCAGAGTGGCAGTGAAAGGCAGGTAGCAGGAGAGAATTTGCCAAAATCTGACAGGCACTTTACATACTTATAGATTGTCATTAATAATATTATATTATAAAGTATATTATATAGTTACTTTTCTTAAAATATTTCATGATATAATTACGTATTGTGAAAATCTCTAGGATCAAAATAACTGTATATCTTGTTTTCTTCTTTGCATTTTTAGTGTAACTGAGATGATAAATATATAAAGAATGATATTTGCAAGGATATTTTTGTACAACCCCTCCCATCAGCACAAGTTATAATTCACAGAGCTGATCATCTTTGCTATAGCTAGAGAGGAATTGGGAATTGGAGAAATTATCTAGCTAATGATATATTGTCCTTCTAATATAGTGTTTGTAGCCTTGTTCCTCTGTATATATTTTATATTGTTTATCCTTCTTTTATATTAAAAGTATTAACTATGTTTTATGTTGACTTGGATAGAATATACTGTATTACCCATTTTTTCGGTATGTTACTTTAAAAAACTTTCTAAGAAAAGTACATAACTTCTACTTTGTCCAGGATTTTCCAGAGGTAAAAATGATAACTCTTGTTGTATTTCAGGTTACTCAAGATATGATGCTGTCCTGATGGTACTCTTGGCTTCCTGTCTTGTTATAGTAACATGTCATGTAGCTAGCTGGCATTCGTAAAATGTAGGCTTCTAGATAATTCTGTAATTCCGCAGTGTAACAGACATAGATGTCTTTTTCTTTAAAAGCATTTAAAGCCTGCAATTCCAGAGGCTGAGGTCAGAAGATCTGGAGTTGAAACTTAGTCTAGACGGCAATAAAAAATGACTCTCAAAAAAATAGCTCTCAAATACAAAACAAACAAAATTAGAAATAGGACAAAATACAGTGCTTTATAACTGTAACATTCTAATCATTTTTTACATCTTGATAATATATGTAATATGCCTTTATAGGCCTATAAATATATATTTATAAACTCATTTGTTAGATTGATTTATATAACAACACTGTATTGTGCCTCAATGTACAAAATTAGCATTTTATGCCATATGACTATATTGTTAAATTATGTCTAATGCTCAGTTTTATTTGAGCAACTGAAGACTTAAATCTGTATTTAAGACCAGAAATGTATGCCTGTAAACTGTCATATAGACATTACTGTTACAAGTTCTAGCGATTTCTCCTTCAAATAACATGTCTAACAAAGTGTTTATCTTGTACACCACATCACAGCACAGTCTGTTTTAGTTTTACAAATAATGAACTTGAAAAGAGGCAGAACACAGAATTTCTGTTTTGCCAGAATATTCTGTATCCATTCCTGAATGAGAGAAGCCAGTCTCAGCTCTAAAAATTCATAAAAAAAAACTGTTACTCTATTAAATTCACCTAGAATGTTCCTCATGAATCTTACTTAGTAAGGCCTTTTGTGGTTTAGTAGCTTTGTATTTAATATGCTCAAAATTCTTCATTGAATTATCCCCTTCAGGACCTCGGAAGCTATTGTGAGTTCAATATGTAAAACCTCATTGGTAGTGTCTTCTGTGGGGATGCTGAATTTGTAGATAGTGTACAACATTCATCTCCTGTCTTAACTGCATGCTGGAAAACCTGGATGATATACATGCATGTGTGTGTGTAAGTATGCATGCATATTTATCTGTATGTATACTTAGAAAAAAAAGAGAGAGAAAACACACAATTGAGACTCTGATGTACAGGGCTGACAGTTGAAAGAAGCTTGTGGTTTCAGCATGCCTTTGCCTCCTCTGCAGAAGGCCATGCCCAGAAGCTCCTGTGGTGCAGACCAAACAGCCTCAGATCTTTTTAGTTTCTTGAACCAGTCCCAGCAGTTCTCCAGGCTGTAGAAGTAACATTTTTCTCCTTTAAATCATGCAAACATTCCTTTACATTTTAAGACAGAATACACAGAATAGATGTTTCTAGAATCCAAATGAGCAAGATCATTATCTGCACATTTTCAGACTCTGTTTATATTCAGAATTTGTCCCCTGATTTCCACAATAAGCTGCGAAATCTCACTGTGCTGTGCAGTGTTATCTGCAACAGCTTGTTTGACCCATTGTGTTTGTTTGGCCTCTAGAATATTGAGACATCACATGTGACCTTAGATAATAGGCAGTGCAAAGAAATGTATAAAAATACTGTACAGGATATAGATAGAGCAGGTGATTAGGTTTGGGACTCTAATTTGTCTCACAAATAAACACCACTGCTTGGTCTGCCAAAAGTACTGTTTTATAAACCAAGCTTCAGAGGAAATGCTTAGTAAAAACTGGTCCAGATTTACGTCTGAGAAAACCATTTAAAAGATGTGAATAAATTAAAAGTGCAGCAATGTGACCTCACCATAGGTTGAACATTTTCTTTAGCTACCCATGATGTGCAATAACTAAGCCCTCTTCAGCATTTTATTTTGGCCTTATGTGCACTGTTGACTCTGTGCTGTGCAGATATGTGTTTTGCAAGTAAGTCATTATAAGTATACATCTTCAGGGCTTTTTTTTCCTGAATGATTTTGACTATTCTGACACTTGTTTGATCATGCCATACTGTCACCTTCATAACTGAGGAAAATGCAGTAAAGCACAGAGTGGAAGTTACTGAGACTTTGAATAGCTGCAGGCTTGCTTTTAGCACATGGAAAGCCCATGCAGTACTTCTGTTGCATCACAAGCAACCAAAAACACACTCCTCACTGTCTTCCTGCTACACTCTTCCCTGTGCTGGGATGGTTATCATTCGATTGTGCAAAGTTTTGTCAGTTGCCACAGTTGCCACAGAATGCTGCTCTTTCAATACTAGCGTACATGGATCAACTCTTCTAGTAAAGTGGCTCCCAGCATGCCTCATCAATAGACATGCTATGCTGTTCAGCTTCGAGCGATACTAAAGGATAATTTCCTGCTACGCTTTGATTTATTCATAGGCTTAACATTTTCCTGAGTTGCACCAATTAATTGAAACTAATATATATCATAATTGGCTTCAGATACGGCAGGTGAGAAAGGCATATCCTCACTTTACAGGAAAAGTAGCTAGATGGCTGATAATTGAACCCATAATATTATGCAGCTTTCATTTAAATTTGACATTTCCTCTGTCTCCAAGAGTTTATTCGTGTGTATTCTCATGCCCCAAAAGGAAAAAAAAGCCTTTAAAAAATTTTTGTGAGTCACTCAATCTGATGAATCCTTAGGGTGATTATATCTGTATTCAAATTATTCCATTCCAAAAAGAGGCTCTAATTCCAGAAGCTGTGGTTTGTTTTACAACAGCTCTCGAAAGTGAAAGATGCAACTTTGTAAGACGTTGTCTGAAGTGTTTCAGAAGCATTTATCATAGAGAATTTTAGCTTCTTTTTTTCTGAAAACTTTATGATCTCATGAAAAAAAGTACATATACCCAAATAGTTGTTTCCCTTAGTATTTAACCAAGACATACCCTGGTCTTTCCAATATGTGACAATGATGATGTATCCCCTAATACAATTGGAGGCATAGCTTTTAATGCCCCAAATAGGAGAACCACAACATTCAGGATTGTGAAAAAAAATAGCACATATCTGAAATAAGCAATCATCTGATATAAAGACATTAAATGTTTTATGCAACTTTAATGATAATTAAAAAATAACTTATGCTGATTGAGATTGTAAGTTGCCTGAGTGTGGCTCTGCAGATTACACGCTGATGCAAAGAAGTTTTTGGTTGTGGAGAAAAACAGACATTGTAAAACGCTACTTTCACTTTAGAGTGACTATTCAGAACACTTTACATAGGAGACAAGAAAATATCATGGAATTGGTGAATCGTAGGCACAGGAAAGGCTGTATGTACCCTCACATTCCCACTCCATGTCCTGGGAGGGCATTTTCATCTCTTGTGCATCCCACAACCAAACTAAAGTGGTCGTGCTCTTTTGCTGAGGACCTGTCTGCCTTCCATTGGTTGCCCACTTTCTCCTGACATTGCTTCCTAAAACCTGCAAAATGATAACTTTGAGAGAAATCAGATCAAAGGCTTGGGGGGTTAGGTGTCAAGTGTCATTAGAAAACACACCTTTGGGGTTCCTCTCAACCCTCTGGCCACAGTGGATGAAAAAAAAAAAACCAACCTAGATGCCTCCTTACGAATTTAGGGCTAGGTCTGAAGACAAGTAACATAAAACAAATACTAGGAATAAATGAAAGCTGTGGCCCAAGTGGCACAGCAGGAAGCTTCCATTTGAATCAGCATTAATTTCTGCAGAATTGGAGGTCAGCAGTAATCTATTTACCAGTCCTATGCTCAGCACAATTACCATGCTATGCTAAGCACAGCAGAGGACTGGCTTGTAGGAGAAGATGAGACGCCCAAAGGAAAAGAGGACTGGAGATGTTTAAAAGAGATTTGTCCATTACAAGGCTTTTTAATTTGAAATCCTTTCATTCTAAAGATGCCTGAATGTTGAGATAGAACGAATGAAAGCAGTACATCCCTACGACACTTCAGCCCCGTGTCTCGCTTATTTGAAAGGCTTAATCAGCACACCAAGCAGTGAGATGTGAGACTTCTTGAGGCACTGTTCACTTGTCAGCTGCAAGATCAATAAAATGCAGATGCCACGCTTTGCTGCACTCCAGAGAATGAGTTTGCAGACTGGGGGAGGGAGGGGGGAATGGGGGTGTGTGTGGGGGACTTCACTCTGAAGCTATTCTCCTCACACTGGACAACACTCTGGAGAGGCCACTTTAGTCTTGTCCGCAGCTGGCCCAGTTGCTCTTGTTCAACCTGCCAGGTGACTTCATTCTGTCGCTCAATGCTAATCTGAAAGGTTGGCCTCAGGGTCAGGAGGCATTTCCAGTCCATTCAGACAACCCTGAGCGCAGTTATTTTAAGTGACTATGTAAATGATGCCCTGAACTGTATAGTCTTTGCCCTTGAATGATCCCATTAGCTTAGGGCACACTGTTATAACTGACAAAAGCAAGCACAGAACAAGGAGGTCTAAACAGAACCTCACCTGCTGCAAATATAGACTACCATTTAAACCACTGTAGTATACACTTAGCTACAGAATTCTGCACAGATCACAGAGCCACTGCACCTACTAGAGAGGTCATGATGGGGTATTTCAGGAACCCTTCACAGTGCTCTGTGCCAGCTTAATAAAAAAGAAATTGTCCTACTATCACTCTCATAGAAGCTCTTCCTCATCACTGAGGATATAAAGACTATTTAGAGTATGCCTCTAAACTCTCTAGAAAATATAAGTGAAAATGAC